>CAJQUW010005336.1:15000-91653 GCA_907163375.1 Prostheceraeus crozeri
AGCTGTAAGAGGCCCTCTCAGATCGAATTATCAGATCAGCATACAGAAAGACGTCTCAGATGGGTAATGAGTCATTGTCACTGGCGAAATCAATGGGATCGGGTTGTCTGGTCTGATGAGGCATCAGTCCGCCTGAAGGATAGTGATGGTTGATTGAGATTACGGATAAAATCTGATCAGGAAATTCCGAGACATTTACATCGTCCCCGGGTACAAGGTGGTGCGACTCTACTGATTTGGGCTGGCATTTGGACCAATGGCCGCTCTGAACTTCACATACAGCAAGGAACCATGAATTCTGAACGCTATGTGAATGTTTTACGAATGAACATTGGCCAAATGACAGATCAACTTGGTGATCCATCGACTTGGTTATTTATGGATGATAATGCTACGTGTCACAGGAGTAGTAGAGTCAACTTATGCAAGTCTCAATTAGGGCTTAGGACATTATCTTGGCCAGCTCGTTCTCCTGATCTGAATATGGAGTATTCTAAAACGTAACGTTCGTCGTTCACTGCTACCTACAGATGGCGTATCACAACTTACGTCTGTTAAAAAGAGAGTGGAGAAAGTTAGATCAGTCAAAAATCAACGATATCATCGAATCGATGCCTAGACGAATTGGTAATGTCATTGACAATAAGGGTAGGGCCACAAAATATTAGCTTCTTAAGAACCGTTAGTGTATCATAGCTTATCAGATTATATAAGGACATTTAAATATATCAGGGACATGGAATAACATGAAAAATGCTTTCTGTATCATACTTATGTTTTATTTAGTCAAATTTTAGGATGATCCACTTTTTATGAAACGGACTGTAGTTACAAAAAAATTTTATACTAATTACTAAAAAAATTTAAGTTAACAAAAATTTTAATTAACTTATCCTAGCCATCTTTCCATTAAGAATTTCAATAGAATATTTTACATCTTCTAGCAATAAACCATAAGCCATCAATGAAGTTGTGGAATCTTTTTTTTCAATATTAATTGTTACATCACAACCAGTCTTGATAATATCTTCAGATTGTGCACTTAAATCGAAACAGAAAACAGGATATAAATGTCTCCAATCTCCAGGAGTTAATTGTGGTTCAACTCCAAATTCTATACAAAGATTTCTATAAGAATCATATCCTTCCATAAATTGATTATTGGTATCATCGAATCTTAATGGATCAATTGGATATCCGGTTTGATTTAAAGCAACTTGTAAACTTCGAATTGTATTAATATGGAAGAGATTGTTGTTCTTATCAAAACTTGGAGAATTATTTCTTTGAAATGTTAGTAATAAATATCTTGGAGTATTCGCAGTTCTAGTAAAATGCCAGTTAAATCTTTGTTCGGAAAAAGTTACTGAACTAGCAGTACGCTTTAGAAAATTTACTGGAATTGGTTTGTTAGTATTTAATCTTTTTGCAATAGCTGTTTCAATCTCTAAACTAGGAGTAATATGCTTAATCCACCATTCAAGTCTATCAATTTTTAAATATGCTTTTTTTCCAGTCTTACCAAAAAAGATTAATTCATTATTTGCTGTGCGATGAATTATTAATTTAAATTTTAATTGATATGATATTTTATCATAATCTAAATATCCGAATAATGGAGACAATGACCAATTTACTGTCTGTTTACTTTTCTTGTTAAATTCACGTCTTTCTTTATATGCACTATTGTTTGTTTTATTTAAATGATTTGCAATATTTTCTACATCTTTCGCAATTCCTGCTGCATCTGTTCCAGCGTGAGTTAAATCATCTATAATTGTACCATCATTAGTATCAGGAAACCAACCTTCGATTTCATACTTTTTATTATTTTCACCAATTGTTACAAATCTAAGCATTGTATCAATTACACCTGGAGAATCACTTATTGTTTCTATATTTTGAGTTGCAACATCTAAACGCATTTGTGTAAATAATCTTGGAAAAAAATTATTCTCTAGTGCAATATTATCGGTTTCTGGTAATGGTGTTGTAAAATTGGCATCACTATATAAAGAATATTCACAATGTAAAAACGAATCAGGTAAATATATATAACTCTGCTGATTATCAACTTCAAAAATTAAATCACCTCCAGTATTTACTCTACTGGAAGATCCGGGATTCATAGCAATTCTTATATAGTCATTCTTTTTTTGATTATAACTGACGAACGGAGGATCGTCTAATCTAAATTTATTTTCGATAAGCGAAGACATTTTTAAAAAAATAATTTGACTTTTTTGTTTTTCTCATACATAGAAAAATTTTACTAAAAAAATTACTAAAAAATTTTACTAAAATAATTTTACTAAAAATTTTACTAAAATATAATTTTAGAATTTTGCTAGACCAGCTCCGCTACAGCTTTGCTGGTTAAACCGAAGGTTACTGCTCACGCCATTACCTCTTATTTCTTCAATTGAACGAACCGTAGGTTCAATTGAACGTTTTATGGCTACGCCTGATTTCTTCTTGTGTTTAGCATCAGACGGAGCTCCGCTCCTCAAGGTTTCACCCCCACACCTATGTTAGCAATTTTGTTTTTTGTTTCCTCTGAAAGTTTTTTTAAATTTTTTAGTTCTTCAGAATCATTCCTAAGTTTACGAATAGCTTCTAGTTGTTTTAATTCGTTTTGAGACTTAACAGCATTTGATATTGCACTAGCTGTACTACCTATAGCAGATGCTCCTTTAGCAGCAGATGTAATCAAATCTTTATTATTTTTAATTAAGTTAACGATACTTCCAATACCAGAAAATATACCATCCCCTTCTTTTTGAACGGCACCTGCGGTGCCTAGGAACTTTTGTGTTCCGATTGTTTCTATACTGTCATAATGGTAAACAGATTTCATAGATGGTTCATGAGCAATTTTTTGATTTGAAGCAAAATGTTTAAGATTGTGTTTATAAATTATAGGCATTTTTTAGGATTAAATTTGACTTTTGGGAAAAAATATTTACGATCGGCTAAAGCCTCGAGGAGCTTCGCTCCGATTGGTTAGTAACCTGAGGACCTTTGGTCCGTTTAAGATTTACGTTTCTGAATGGACAACAACTTCGTGATAACTTTATTAATTGACTGTTGCACTTTATCTATTGCGTCAAGCAGCGTGTGATGTACTTTAATTTCTTTTTTATTAACTTGCATTTTCTGCTGATTAATCTTCAATGCCGTTTTAAGTGCATTTAACTTAATTTTAAGAACATCTAATTGTCTTTTAACAGCATCTAACTGTTCTTTATTTTCTTTAGAGTTTTCTTGTAAATTTTTCTTTAATTCATTTTCTAAATTGATTTTAAGATTTTTCATTTTATCAACTTTTTGATTAAGTGAGTTTACTTCATTTATTATTCTATTCATCTTTTTCATTTGTTGAGTAATTTTAGAACTCAATTCATCAACACTTTTTTGGAATGTAGTTTGTAACTGCTTTAAATTTTTTTTAATTCTTTCAGGTAGTTTTTCTATTTCATCTTCTAATTGTTCTTTCATTAGTTGTATCTGATGTTTATTTTTAATGACTGCAGATTTTAAATTTATAGAAAGTAATATTAAAATTTTTGATTGTTCTGAAATCTTTTTAAAAAGTTTTGCTATATCTGCTTCTAGCTCTCTATCCTTTTTATCAAGTTTTAATAATTTTTCGTTTAATGATTTGTCATTAAGTTTAAGCAACTTTAATTCATTCATCAGTGGAACCAAAACATCGTTTATATATTTTTCTTTTAAGTCATTGATTTGTGTATCAACATATTGTTTATTTGTTAACTCTGTATTTTGTTGCGGAAGAATAGAAAGATGCAATGGACCAGATAAAACGTCTCCAGTTTTCATGATATAATTTTCTATCTCTATTTCTAATTCACGATTATTCGGGATATATGCACCTCCACCAACATTTGGTAACATCATTTTTTAACAATAAAAAAGTAATTTTTTCTAATAAAAATAAAAAAATAAAATTTTTTTCTAATAAAAATAAAAAATGGAAAAAGCAAATTTAAAAAAATTATATTCGTCCGCATCATCCTGTTCTTCTTCTTCGACGAGATCAACGGGATTTGAAAATAAATGTTTTGATAATAATAATAATAATCCATGTATAGATGTTAATATTTTATTTGAATTACAAGCCGAAATATTTAGAGAACAAACAAAAGGCTTACCTTCTATAGAAACTAACTATTGTTTATTTCCGGGGGTTCCATTTATAAAATTTATGGAGATTGTAAGCAAATATAATGATGTAGCTTATGTAGAATTAAATAAAGAAAATATGGTTATAATAGGTCATAATAATGTTTATGGATTTATTAGAGCAGTGTTACCAATTAGTAATACTGATTGGATAGAAAATAAAATTATTAATTATATCAATATTAGAGAATTAGTTAAAAAATTAAAACTTTTTCCAAAGAAAAAATAAGATTATTTGTTGACGATCAAAATCAATATAACATTCACATAGAGAGTAAAAAACATAATGAAGAATTATTATGCCAAGTTTATTATAGAGATACAATATATAAACAAGAAACATTAGAAATGCCGCAAAGATATGATGATGATACTTATATAGGATTATATTCAAATTTAAATATTAATTTATTAAAATCTTATATAAATGGTTTGCCCCAACAAGAAAAAAATTATATGTGGACTACACCTTATACTATTAACAATGACCATAATCATAATAAACGAACCGAAGTTTCTAGGGCTTTGCCCGATCTTAAAGAATCCAATAATAATAAACGAACCAAAGGTTCTAGGGCTTTGCCCGATCTTAAAGAATCTTATAATAATAATGATGATGATAATATAGATGATGATAACATAGACGATGATTCTGAAACGTCTGAAAAAGGTGTAAATGGTAAAAAATATTATAAAAATATTAGTAATTATAAAAATTTTAGTGAAGAAAAATTTATATCTCATACTGATGTACATGATATTAATACTACATATAATCAAAATTTATCTAAATTTCATTTTCTTACAATTGAAAATAATAATGATGGAATAGTTGAAGATACTGTTAGACAACTATGTGTCGGGTCTACAAAATTTAAATTAGGATTTACATCTAATCAATTTAAAATTTTATCATCTTTAATAAAAACTAAAAGTGATTCAGATTATGGTGGTGTTATTAAATTTTCCAAAAGAGATCAAAGACCAATATTTTTCTCTATTATATTATTATCAAATAATAAATGTAATTTAGAGTTAGATATTCCAATAAGAGAATGGTATCCAATCCCAAAAAGTGTAATTTATGATGATGATGAAGAATCAATTTATGATGATGAAGAATCAATAGTTATTGAAAATAAATTTAAATTATCTTTTGATAAAACGTTATATGATAAAACTTAATATTATAAAACATTATATGATAAAGAAAATAAAATAACTAAAGAACGTGAAATATATAATAATATATATATTAACTCTCTAGACCTTGATATTAGAATGTTTATATCTAAAATTTAAACACAATTTTTTTCTTTAAAAAATAAAAAAAATGGAAAATACCAAGTTTTATTGTAACTTATGTAAAAAAAGTTGCAAACAAAAAGAAGTTATCAATCTCATTTAAATAGTAAATTGCATTTCCAAAATGTAGAACGAGTTGATGAAGGAAATATATTAAAATTAAATAGTTATAAAAACTATCTAGAAACATTACCTACTGATATAAAAGTTAAAAAAATGTTTGATGATTATTCACATTCGGAATATAAAAAAGTTTTTAATAGTGAAGATGAACATGTACCAGATGGAAGATATTTAATTAGCGATACTGATGAATTTAACGAAATAGATGAATTTGATGAAACTAAAAAAACCGATGAAGCGGTAACAGATATAAAATATTTATTTAATGAATCGGTTCGAACCGAAGGTTCTAGGGCTTTGCCCGTTGAACATAATGAAACCGATGAAACTTTTTATAATGTATTAAAAAACTTTTTCAAAATATTTAAGAAATCTTTCAAATGTTATATGAATGTAGAAGTACTTTATACAAAAAATGGACCTGATGGAATTCCTGAAGAAATAATACAAGGACATTTTACAAATTCACAAGAAATTCATAATGTAAATGATATACAACCCATATTTGAACAAATGATACTTAAATTAGAAAATTGTATAATTGAAGCCCAGTTACGTGAATCTGGTTGGAGATTTGTTAAAATACTATCTAAGAAAATAGTAATTGATAAATATAAAAATAATACTGGTGGTAGTTATGTTCCTTTACCTTTCAGTTCACCACAAATAATCAACATAAAAAATGAAGATGATTATTGTTTTCTGTGGAGTATTATAGCACATTTACATCCTGCAGAATATCACAAAGAGAGACTAAGTCATTATAATAAAGAAGAATACATAAAGGAATTTGATCTCTCTGATGGCTTACATGAATTTCCATATGATTATAATAGGTTAATAAAGTTTCATAAAAAGAATAAAAATTTAATTGAAGTAAATGTTTTTGAATTAAATGTGAATTATGTTTCTATTGGTAAAATTACTCCACTTTACTCAGATTCAAAAAAATTTTATTTGAATAATAAAAATTTATGTCAATCAGAAATAGTATATATTGATAGAGGAAATTACATGCATCATAATATTTTTTACCAAGGAAATATAATACGTACTGAAAAATTTCAAATTGTTAAAACATTATCACCAATAATGATTAATCATAATAATTATAAAGGACGTAATTATAATTATGATTATGATACCGATTATTTATCTTTATCTTTAGAATATCAACAAAAATTACAAAATTTAAATGAAAGTTTACAAAAATGTAAAACAGATTATCAACAACAAACAAAAATATTAGTACAAGAATATGGCCATAAATATCAAGATAAGATAGAAACGATTCAAAAATTAAATGAAGAAAATAATGAAGACAATAAAGAATTAAATAATGAAGAAAATAAAGAATTAAAAGAATGTTTAAAAAAATGTCAACAACAATATAAAGAACAATATAGTAATGAATATGAACAACAGCTGAAAATATTCAATCAAAATTATCAAGTCTGAAAAAGATTTACAAAGACAAATTGATGAAACACATGAAATATATAGAGATAAATTTGAAAAATTAAAACAAACAAAGCAACCAGCACAAGCGAATATTTTATATTATCAGGGTCATTTTATATTGTGTAAAGATGTTTCTATATTTACAAAAACTTCAGATAATACAAATTTTCCTTGTCTTCAATGTATGACAAGTTTTAGAACTAAAGAAGAAATGAATAGACATTTGGAGAATTGCCAACAAAATAAAGCAGTTGAAAATACTTTTCCTAAAGATGATTATTTAGAATACAATAAATGGTATTTCAAAAATAAAGTACCCTTTACTATTTATTGTGATTTTGAAGCATATAATGTTAATATGACACAAAAGCACGGGACATCGGAGATGTCTTCCAGGGCTTCGCCCGATTCTGAAAATGAAAAAAGATTCTGAAAAAAGTGCAGCTGAACAAAGTAAAGAAAAATATTTATTTCAACAAAAACCATTATGTTGGGGAATGTACATTCATTCAAATTATCCTGAATTATTTAAATCAGAATATTATCAATACTATGGTGAAGTTAGTTCAGAAATGTTTACAAAGAAAGTAGAAGAATTACAAGGACGTTTTTCACAATTGCTTGAAACAAATATACCAATGATGCCATTAACGGATGAAGAAAAAATTAATTTTGTTAACAAATTGTTATTACTGTGGAAAAGAATTTACAAAAAATTATAAAAATGGCAGAGGTAGATATGATGATCATGATCATCTAAATGGATTATATAGAGGTGCAGCACATAATTCTTGTAATCTTAATGCTAATAAATTTAAATATAACTTTGTTCCTTTATATTTCTATAATGGTTCTAAATATGATTTCCATTTAATAATGAAAGATTTATTTTCATCTGAAAAATTACAACAACAACAAATAAATGTACTATGTAAAACAGAAGAAGAATATTTTTCAATGCAATTAGGTTGTATTAGAATTTTAGATGCATTTAGATTTTTTACTCCTTATTCATTAGATGTTATGGGGAAAACTTTGAAACCTGAACAATGTAAAATATTAAATAAATATAATTTAAAACCTTTAAAAGGCATATTTCCGTATGAATATATAACTGGAGATAAAACCTGTGGTTCACAGTCGAAGACTGATTTTAATTCTGTGAATAAAATTATGGAAGAAAAACAACTTCCTTCAATAAATAAATTTACATCAACATTAAAACAATCACAATTATCTGAAGAAGACTATGCAGAAACTGAAAAAAATTGGAGAGAGTTAAATTGTAGAACAATGTATGATTATACAATGAAATATCTTCAGATAGATGTATTAATCCTTACTGATCTTTTTGAAAACTTTCGTGATATGTGTTTAGAATATTACGGAATAGATCCATGTTATTGTTATTCTACACCAGGTTTAACATGGTTAGCAGGATTAAAACATACTGCTGTTGAAGCCGATGGCTCTAGGACAAAGTCCGTTAAACTTAAACATTATAAAGAAAATACATATGATAAATTATTATTTTTTGAATCTGGGATTAGAGGTGGTGTTTCATCAGTTTTAGGTAATAGATATGTTAAATGTTATAATACGAAAGTAAATCCACAAGAATATGGAATAATGAAACCTTTATCTCCAGAAGAAAAAGAAAAAATATTAGAAATTTTTCGAACGAAACGAGAAGGAGTAGAACGTGAAAATGCAATTGATGAATTCATGAGAGAAAACTATTTGTTATATTATGATTTTAATAGCTTATATTCTTCTTGCATGATACAAGAATTACCAACAGGTGAGATGGAATGGTGTAATATTCTTGATTATCAAAAAACATATGATGGAAATTATAATCATGGTTATATATATGAAGTTGATTTAGTATATCCTGATGAAATAAAAGATAAAACAAAATATTTTCCTTTCTGTCCCGAAAACAAAATTCCCAATATAGATGATTTTTCAGATTATCAAAAATCTATAATTCCTAAGAAATACAGACCAACAAAAAAACTTATGTTAACACAAAGCAATAAAGGAAAGTATGTTGTTGAAGGAAGAATGCTAGATTGGTATTTAGATCATGGAATGATTCTCACAAAAATTCACCGGAAACTAGTGTATAGAAAATCTAGGTGGTTAAAAGATTATATAGAGTTCAATATTGAAAAACGTAAAATAGCTAAAAGAAATAAAGATGATTTTGGAAACGTGTTCTTCAAATTAATGAATAATGCATTTTATGGTAAGACTTTAGAAAATGTGCGTAATAGACAAAATATTGAAATAGTTCATGATAAAGATAGGTTTCAAAATTTAACAAGGAAATCTACATATAAAAGAACTACTAGATTTAGTGATGAACTATGTGCTGTACATTTACGTCGAATTAGCGTAAAACATGATAAGTTTAATTTTATAGGATTCACTATATTAGAATTAGCTAAACTATTTATGTATAGATTTATATATGATTATTTAGCACCTGCTTATGGCAAAAACTATAAATTACACTTTACAGATACCGATTCTGTTTTCTTAAAATTAACAATACCGTATAATTCTACACTTGATGAAGAAATAGATAAAATAAAAGATATCATTCATCCTTCTGATTTATGTAAAGTAAAAGATGAATTAGAAGGAAATGAAGATTTCATAACAGAAGCTATATTTTTAAAATCTAAATGTTATTGTTATAACACAACTAATAATATTAAAACACATAAAACATTAAAAGGAATTTAAAAGGCATCAGTGGCTAATCAAATAACATTTCAAGATTATAAAAATGTATTATTTAATAATGAAATAAAAACAGCATGTAATTATAGACTTAATTCAAAAAAACATAAAATGTATTTAAAAGAAGAACATAAATTAGCATTAGATCCATTTGATGATAAAAGAAAAATTTTACCTGATGGAATAACTACTTCACCTTTTTAATTTTCTAATTTCTAGATAGACAAATTTGATATATACATAAAATAAAAATAAAAAATATTATAACACTATATTTGTATATTTGTTTATCACTCGGTAAACAAATGTTCTATAACTCTATCATGAATTTTTTTTCAATATTAATTGTAATGAAGCCATAATCTTTTGACCAAGCATTTTTACACGATTGTTTAAATTCATCTTTATTTCTTACACATAAATCTCTTAACAAATCACTTAAGTTTCTTGCATTTATTTCAAATAGTATAAATATATTTGCATTCTTTCTAATAACACTTCCGTCTAATGAATACATACTTTGTGTTAAATAAAATACACTACAGTTATTATGTCTACCTCTTGTGAAATAATTTCTCTGAACTGACTGATTTCTGTCATTAACACAATCATCAAAAATTACACAATGTTTCATTGTTTTATCTAGTTTACTAGGATCTTGCATATTACCACTATCATCTATTAATTGTATCTTTATATGCTTATTTTTATTGGATTCAACTAACTGATTATTTTTTGCTGCTTCTTCACACCACGAACTTATTTCTTCTTCATCTTCAGATTTTTCATATTCTTTGAATAATGAAGCAATTGCTGTTTTTTTAAGATTATTTTCAAATCCATATTTTAAAAATTGATAGACGGGTTGTTCTGCTGTTGTTGTATAAATTATAAGATTGTTATAATCCAAAAAAATTTGGAGTCGTTAAAATTTTAAATAATAGATATGTTTTTCCACAACCTGATCTTCCACAAATAACTGACAAAACTTTATTAGATAAATTTGGATGATGATTAAATTTAAGTTTCTTTTTATTTAATGGAGGTACTTCACTCATTTTTTAATAAAAAAATTTATTTTTATTTTATTTTTATTTTTAAAGAAGAAGAAGAAAATTAAACTTTTCTAGCTTCGCGTGGGAGTTTATACCTCCCGAACCAAAAGATCTATCATAATCTCTTCACCTCCAAAATTTATTTCTTGTCCTTTTTCATCAGTGATTCTAATGTTAATGTTGTTAATAGTTTTTCTTGTAATAGGGAAATATATTAATGTTTGTGGAATTACATTTAATCTATAACCAATGGGTACAGTAAAAGCTGGAAAACTGAATATTAAATTTGATAATTTACCATTTATATATCCTCCTTCAATAATGTCACAATGTACAACAATTGAATTTATTTCAGTTATTTTTGGAATCTTCTCACCTAAATGATAACCTTGACTATAGGTTTGTTTATTAAATCCTAGTAGCTTTGACAATGATCTATCATGATTAAAATCAACTTGATGATTTTCGTCTAAAGTAAGAGAAAATTTATTAACTGCCGGTTCAACTGCGAAATGTAATTGTTTCTTATCTTTAAATGGTATACCTAAATGTCTCTTAATTTCATTTGATATTGATTCAACTTCGTAAGAACCAGGAAGAAAAGTTTGTATTTTCCATGTTTTGCCTTTATCGGTAGAATATCTAAATTGATCATTCACATCTTTTATAACATTTTGAATAGTGTTAAATGTGGAGAAACTAGTCAATGCAATTTGATAATTTTTATTTTGTTCCAAATGTAGAATGGGTTCTAAATTACAAGTGTGTGATGAAGTAGTTGTTATAATTTTTAACGTCGTACTAAATTTTGATGAACCCAAAATCTGTCAAATTTTCTAAATGATTATTAATTTTGTCTAAATCTGCTGAACACATTTTTTAGTTAAAATTTTGAATAAATATTTTTTTATAAAAAAATTAGAAACAACATATTTCAGCTACACTTTTATAATCCTCTTCATTTAGAATCTTCTTTTCTAACAGTCTTTTCAATATAGCATGAATTTCATTGAAACTAGAATTATGTCCTTCTTTTATTGCAGATATTAAAATATTTAATCTATTTAGTAATTCTTGTGGATCATCTGGTAAAAATACAGTTTTTCTGTTTTCTGTTTTTCAGATAAACCTTTTCCTACTTTAACTCCCGTTGATAATAAATTTTCTAATTGTTTATAACGTCTTAGAGATTTAACTGCGCCAACTCTATCTAACATAGCTTTATATTTTATGAGATCTTCTACAGCATAATTATTTAAATCTGCTCCTCTTAAAAGATTAACAAAATTTCTATCTAAATTAAAAGGAGATTTATCTGGTGAAAAAATTAAACCTCGAAAAGGTTGTGGAAATATTTCTTTTTGTCCGAGATAAAATCTAGGTATTGTTTTCCATCTATAAATGAAATAGAATGTTCAAATTGCATAGATTTTGGTAATTTCTTATTAATGTTTGATTCTAGTAATCCATAGTCATCTAATATAGTTTTGTGCTCTGGATCTGTTATATCAATTTGTTTATCATTATTTGTAAGTTCCTTTTCAAGAGTTTTAAATTGTTTCATAGTTTTTTCAAAATCAGTTTTTACTTGCTCGGTTTGCTGCATTTTTTCAAACATATCAGATTGAATACCAGCTTTTATCATTCTATGTTGAAGATGATTTTCTTTCATAATATTTCTTTGTTTTATTAACTCTTCTAATTGTTTTATTCTTTTAAAATTATCAGCTCTAATTTTATCCATTTTTAAAATATAATATTTGAATTTTGTGGTAACATTGGAATACAGCAAAAACATTTTACTGAACAAATTATTTTTTTATTGCTTTGTTGTCTGACATCTTTTCGTTTAAAGTTTTCTCGTTTTAAGTTTTGTTTAATAAAGTTTTGCTTAAATTTTCGCTTAAAGTTTTTAGCTCTTCTGAAAAAATTTTGTCATTTTCTTCATTAGAAATTTTAACATCAGTAAAAGCTTTACCATCACTAGAAATTTTGCCATCCTGTCTATTCTTATCATCAACTTTTTCGGACTGTAATTGAAAGGATATTTGATTTACTTCATTAGCTATTTGATCAAATTTTTCAATCTCATCTAACGTAATAACATTATCATCACATACTCTTTGAATGTAGTAGTGATGCAAATGGAAAATTTTCCAATTTTTTCAAAATTTTCCGGAAAATTTTCCAATGGAAAATTTTGAAATTTTTTTTCTGGTGATTGACGTTTTTGCCATTGTTTTGGAGGCTTGTTGCAGTCGTTTGAAAAGACTATGTAATATTCAAAGACCGAAAACTTCTCTATCATCCCTGCATGTTAACTTTTGGAACCAACTGCACCCTCTATGTCTATTTCAGATCTTTCCAGCTGAATATCAGACATTAAATGGATTTCAGATTTCTCTATTTGAATTTCAGATATCTGTCAGAAACTCAACTTTGAAAGGATCTTAGATTCAACTGGAGAATCTCCAATTCATCTGGAAAAGTCTGAAATTCATTTAAGTAGATCTGAAATCGATTGGGAACTATCTGAACCAGCTAGAAATGGATATCGAATGTGTAGTTTGTCCTCCATGAAGATATCGGACAATACGCCAGAAGGTAGAAGCAGTAATGGGAAAAAGACCGTTCCAGGACACCATAAAATCAAAAAAATTAGTACTTTTAAAAACGACATAAATTCATGAATTTAGACCCTTTTTCAGGTTTTTAAGACCTAAATTCATGAATTTGGTTCATTCAAAAAGTACCATTTTTTTCAAAAATGGTACTTTTAAAAACGACATAAATTCATGAATTTAGGTCTTAAAAACCTGAAAAAGGGTCTAAATTCATGAATTTATGTCGTTTTTAAAAGTACCCAATTTTCAAATTTTTCAAAATCTCAAATTTGAGAATTACAATCGGGCGAAGCCCTGGAACCTTCGGTTCGATTTTCACCCCCAAAATCATGACCGTTCCAGGACACCGAAAAATCAGAAAAGTTAAGAATCTCAAATTTGTGAATTACAATTTTTACCTTGAAAATCATGACCGTTCTAGGACACCGAAAAAATCATAAAAGTTAAGAATCTCAAAATTTGTGAATTACAATTTTCTCGCTTAAATCATGACCGTTCCAGGTCATGTAAAACCGGACACCGAAAATCATAAAAGTTGAGAATTTCAAATTCATGAATTTTATCCATCTTTTAGGTTTTTAAAATATAACATGTGACTAAAAATATTTCTTTAAAAATGGATGAAACAAAAGTGGATGAAACCGCAAGAATATATCCTTCATTATCATATGAAATGGATATTGCAAAACACAAAGATAGAGTACGTTATATGAAAGATAAGGAATCGCAATTATTACTTAGATTAGAACATTATAAAAAATTAAGAAAGAGATGGTCTAAAGTTAAGAATGTAACACAAGGAATTGGCATATTCTTAACAATAAGTTTAGGTGTTTTAACAATTGTTATATCTTCAGGTGTTTTAGTAATTCCAGTAGTTGCTACAGCTTTAACAGGTACGGGTGTTTTTGCAACTTCACTTGCTACAATGTTAGAAAAATCTTTAATAACTAAGAAACGAAAATCATTAAAAACTAAGCATTTACATATTAAAGAAGTCTATGATAAACTACACTACTACTTTCAAAGAGTATGTGATGATAATGTTATTACGTTAGATGAGATTGAAAAATTTGATCAAATAGCTAATGAAGTAAATCAAATATCATTTCAATCACAGACAGAAAAAGTTGATGATAAAAATAAAAAGGATGGCAAAATTTCTAGTGATGGTAAAACTTTTAGTGATGATAAAATTTTTTTAGAAGAGCTAAAAACTTTATTAGACAAAACTTTATTAAACAAAACTTAATACGAGAAAATTTTAAACGAGAAAATTTTAAACGAGAAAATTTTAAACGTGAAAACTTTAAACGTGAAAACTTTAAACGAAAAGATTACAAACAACAAAGCAATAAAAAAATAATTTGTTCAGTAAAATGTTTTTGCTGTATACCAATGTTACCACAAAATTCAAATATTATATTTTAAAAAAATAGACAAAATTAAAGCTGATAATAAAAAATAAAATATTAAAACATTATATTTGTATATTTTTATTACTCGGTAAACAATTGTTCGATAACTCTTTCATGAATTTTTTTATCAATATTAATTGTGATAAATCCATAATCTTTTGACCAAGCATTATTACACGATTGTTTAAATTCGTCTTTATCTCTTATACATAAATCTCTTAACAAATCACTTAAGTTTCTTGCATTTATTTCAAATAGTATAAATATATTTGCATTCTTTCTAATAACACTTCCATCTAATGAATACATACTTTGTGTCAAATAAAATACACTACAGTTATTATGTCTACCTCTTGTGAAATAATTTCTCTGAACTGACTGATTTCTGTCATTAACACAATCATCAAAAATTACACAATGTTTCATTGTTTTATCTAGTTTACTAGGATCTTGCATATTACCACTATCATCTATTAATTGTATTTTTATATGCTTATTTTTATTGGATTCAACTAATTGTTTATTTTTTGCTGCTTCTTCACACCACAAATTTATTTCTTCTTCATATTCAGATTTTTCGTATTCTTCGAATAGAGAAGCAATTGCTGTTTTTGTAAGATTATTTTCAAATCCATATTTTAAAAATTGATAGACGGGTTGTTCTGCCGTTGTTGTATAAATTATAAGATTGTTATAATCCAAAAAATTTGGAGTCGTTAAAATTTTAAATAATAGATATGTTTTTCCACATCCTGATCTTCCGCAAATAACTGCTAAAACTTTATTAGATAAATTTGGATGATGATTAAATTTAAGTTTTTTTTTATTTAAAGACATTTCATTCATTTTTAAAGTAATAAATTCATCCATTATTGAATTAGTGTTTTTAGAAACAAAAAAATAAAAATAAAATTTTAATTTAAGTTTATTTTTTGTTTCTAATAATAAGATTAATAAGATTAATAAGATTAATAATGAAAATGATAAAAAAAATTAAACTTCTCTATTATAGCGTAAAAGTTTATACCTCCCGAACCAAAAGATCTATCATAATCTCTTCACCTCCAAAATTTATTTCTTGTCCTTTTTCATCAGTGATTCTAATGCCAATGTTGTTAATAGTTTTTCTTGTAATAGGAAAATATATTAATGTTTGTGGAATTACATTTAATCTATAACCAATGGGTACAGTAAAAGCTGGAAAACTGAATATTAAATTTGATAATTTACCATTTATATATCCTCCTTCAATAATGTCACAATGTACAACAATTGAATTTATTTCAGTTATTTTTGGAATCTTCTCACCTAAATGATAACCTTGACTATAGGTTTGTTTATTAAATCCTAATAGCTTTGACAATGATCTATCATGATTAAAATCAACTTGATGATTTTCGTCTAAAGTAAGAGAAAATTTATTAACTGCCGGTTCAACTGCAAAATGTAATTGTTTCTTATCTTTAAATGGTATACCTAAATGTCTCTTAATTTCATTTGATATTGATTCAACTTCGTAAGAACCAGGAAGAAAAGTTAATATTTTCCATGTTTTGCCTTTATCAGTAGAATATCTAAATTGATCATTCACATCTTTGATAACGTTTTGAATAGTGTTAAATGTGGAGAAACTAGTCAATGCAATTTGATAATTTTTATTTTGTTCCAAATGTAGAATGGGTTCTAAATTACAAGTGTGTGATGAAGTAGTTGTTATAATTTTTAACGTCGTACTAAATTTTGATGAACCCAAAATCTCTGTCAAATTTTCTAAATGATTATTAATTTTGTCTAAATCTGCTGAACACATTTTTTAGTTAAAATTTTGAATAAATATTATAGATAAAAATCGTAGATAAAAATCATAGATAAAAATCGTAGATAAAAATCATAGATAAAAATTAAAAACAACATATTTCAGCTACGGGCGAAGCCCTGGAGGACATCAGAGATGTCCAGTTACACTTTTATAATCCTCTTCATTTAGAATCTTCTTTTCTAACAGTCTTTTCAATATAGCATGAATTTCATTGAAACTAGAATTATGTCCTTCTTTTATTGCAGATATTAAAATATTTAATCTATTTAGTAATTCTTGTGGATCATCTGGTAAAAATACAGTTGTTTCAGTTTTCTGTTTTTCAGATAAACCTTTCCCTACTTTAACTCCCGTTGATAATAAATTTTCTAATTGTTTATAACGTCTAAGAGTTTTTACTACACCGACTCTATCTAATATAGCTTTATATTTTATGAGATCTTCTACAGCATAATTTTTTAAATCTGCTCCTCTTAAAAGATCAACAAAATTTCTATCTAAACTAATAGGTTTTTTATCTGGCGTAAAAATTAATCCTCGTAAAGGTTGTGGAAATATTTCTTTACCACCAAGATAAAATCTTGCAAATAATTTTTTATCTAAAAAGAAAGTAGAATGTTCGAATAACATAGATTTTGGTAATTTTTTATCTATGTTTGCCTCTAATAAACCATAGTCATCTAATAGTGTTTTAAGTACAGGATCCGCTATATCAACACGTTTTTCATTAAGTTCCTTTTCAAGAGTTTTAAATGGTTCGATAGTTTTTTCATAATCAGTTTTTACTTCTTCAGTTAATTTTAATTTATCAAACATATCAGATTGAATACCAGCTTTTGTCATTCTATGTTGAAGATGATTTTCTTTCATAATATTTCTTTGTTTTATTAACTCTTCTAATTGTTTTATTCTTTTAAAATTATCAGCTCTAACTTTATCCATTTTTATATGATAATTTTATATTATTATTTTATTTTATAATATTTTATATTTTTATATTGTTATATTGTTATATTTAGAAAATAGAAATTAGAAAATTAAAAAGGTAAAGTAGTTATTCCATCAGGTAAAATTTTTCTTTTATCATCAAATGGATCTAATGCTAATTTATGTTCTTCTTTTAAATACATTTTATGTTTTTTTGAATTAAGTCTATAATTACATGCTGTTTTTATTTCATTATTAAATAATGCATTTTTATAATCTTGAAATGTTATTTGATTAGCCACTGATGCCTTTGAAATTCCTTTTAATGTTTTATGTGTTTTAATATTATTAGTTGTATTATAACAGTAACATTTAGATTTTAGAAATATAGCTTCTGTTATGAAATCTTCATTTCCTTCTAGTTCATCTTTTACTTTACATAAATCAGAAGGATGAATGATATCTTTTATTTTATCTATTTCTTCATCAAGTGTAGAATTATACGGTATTGTTAATTCTAAGAAAACAGAATCGGTATCTGTAAAGTGTAATTTATAGTTTTTGCCATAAGCAGGCGCTAAATAATCATATATAAATCTATACATAAATAGTTTAGCTAATTCTAATATAGTGAAACCTATAAAATTAAACTTATCATGTTTTACAATGCTTCTTCTTAGATGTACAGCACATAGTTCATCACTAAATCTAGTAGTTCTTTTATATGTAGGTTTCCTTGTTAAATTTTGAAACCTATCTTTATCATAAACTATTTCAATATTTTGTCTATTACGCACATTTTCTAAAGTCTTACCATAAAATGCATTATTCATTAATTTGAAGAACACGTTTCCAAAATCATCTTTATTTCTTTTAGATATTTTGCGTTTTTCAATATTGAACTCAATATAATCTTTTAACCATTTAGATTTTTTATACACTAGTTTCCGGTGAATTTTTGTGAGAATCATTCCATGATCTAAATACCAATCTAGCATTCTTCCTTCAACAACATACTTTCCTTTATTGCTTTGTGTTAACATAAGTTTTTTTGTTGGTCTGTATTTCTTAGGAATTAAAGATTTTTGATAATCTGAAAAATCTTTTATAATGGGAATTTTGTTTTCTGGGCAGAAAGGATAATATTTTGTTGCATCTTTTATATAATCAGGATATACTAAATCAACTTCATATATATAACCAGAATTACGATTTCCATCATATGTTTTTTGATAATCAAGATTATTACACCATGTCATCTCACCTGTTGGTAATTCTTGTATCATGCAAGAAGAATATAAGCTATTAAAATCATAATATAACAAATAGTTTTCTCTCATGAATTCATCAATTGCTTTTTCACGTTCTACTCCTTCTCGTTTCGTTCGAAAAATTTCTAATATTTTTTCTTTTTCTTCTGGAGATAAAGGTTTCATTATTCCATATTCTTGTGGATTTACTTTCTTATTATAACATTTAACATATCTATTACCTAAAACGGATGAAACTCCACCTCTAATTCCAGATTCAAAAAATAATAATTTATCATATGTATTTTCTTTATAATGTTTAAGTTTAACATTTGTATGTTTTAATCCTGCTAACCATGTTAAACCTGGTGTAGAATAACAATAACATGGATCTATTCCGTAATATTCTAAACACATATCACGAAAGTTTTCAAAAAGATCAGCTAGTATTAATACATCTATCTGAAGATATTTCATTGTATAATCATACATTGTTTTACAATTTAACTCTCTCCAATTTTTTTCAGCTTCTGCATAATCTTCTTCAGATAATTGTGATTGTTTTAATGTTGATTTAAATTCATTTATTGGAGGAAGTTGTTTTTCTTCCATAATTTTATTCACAGAATTAAAATCAGTCTTCGACTGTGAACCACAGGTTTTATCTCCAGTTATATCAGTCTCCGACTGTGAGCCACAGGCTATATACTCATACGGAAATATTCCTTTTAAAGGTTTTAAATTATATTTATTTAATATTTTACATTGTTCAGGTTTCAAAGTTTTTCCCATAACATCTAATGAATAAGGAGTAAAAAATCTAAATGCATCTAAAATTCTAATACAACCTAATTGCATTGAAAAATATTCTTCTTCTTGTTTACATAGTACATTTATTTTTTGTTGATGTAATTTTTCAGATGAAAATAAATCTTTCATTACTAGATGGAAATCATATTTAGAACCATTGTAGAAATATAGAGGAACAAAGTTATATTTAAATTTGTTAGCATTAAGATTACAAGAATTATGTGCTGCACCTCTATATAATCCATTTAGATGATCATGATCTTTTACTTTATTAATATATCTACCTCTGCCAGTTTTATATTTATTTATAAAACATTTTCCACAGTAATAACAATTTATTTCATCATAAAATTCTTTTCTTTCTTCATCCGTTAATGGTATCATTGGTTTATTTGTTTCAAGCAATTGTGAAAAAAGTCCTTGTAATTCTTCTACTTTCTTTGTAAACATTTCTGAACTGTCTTCACCATAGTATTGTAAATATTCTGATTTAAATAATTCAGGATAATTCGAATGAATGTACATTCCCCAACATAATGGTTTTTGTTCAAATAAATATTTTTCTTTACTTTGTTCAGTTGAACTTTTTTCAGAATTGTAATTTTCAGAATTATAATTTTCAGAATTATAATTTTCAGAATCGGGTGAAGCCTTGGAACTTTCCGTTTGATTTTGTGTCATATTAACATTATAAGCTTCAAAATCACAATAAATAGTAAAGGGTACTTTATTTTTAAAATACCATTTATTATATTCTAAATAATCATCTTTTGGAAATGTGTTTCTGACTGCTTCATTTTGTTGACAATTCTCCAAATGTCTATTCATTTCTTCTAAAGTTCTAAAACTTGTCATACATTGAAGACAAGGAAAATTTTTATTATCTGAAGTTTTTGTAAATATAGAAACATCTTTACACAATATAAAATGACCCTGATAATATAATATATTCGCTTGTGCTGGTTGTTTTATCTGTTCTAGTTTTTCAAATTCATCTTTATATATTTCATGTGTTTCATTAATTTCTTTTGTAATATTAAATGTATTTTGATGATAATTTTGATTTAATATTTGTAGCTGATAACTATATTCTTTATCATATTGTTCTTTATATTGTTGTAGACATTTTTTTAAACATTCATTTAATTCTTTATTTTCTTCATTATTTAATTCTTTATTATTTTCTTCATTTAATTTTTGAATCGTTTCTATCTTATTTTCATATTTATGGCCATATTCTTGTACTAATATTTTTGTTTGTTGTTGATAATCTGTTTTACATTTTTGTAAACTTTTATTTAAATTTTCTAATTTTTGTTGATATTCTGAAGATAAAGATGAATATTTGTAATTATAATCATCAGTACGTCCTTTATAATTATTATGATTAATCATTATTGGTGATAATGTTTTAACAAGTTCAAATTTTTCAGTACATATTATATTTCCTTGGCAAAAAATATTATGATGCATGTAATTTCCTCTATCATTATATACTATTTCTGATTGACATAAATTTTTATTATTCAAATAAAATTTTTTTGAATCTGAGTAAAGTGGAGTAATTTTACCAATAGAAACATAATTCACATTTAATTCAAAAACATTTACTTCAATTAAATTTTTATTCTTTTTATGAAACTTTTTTAACCTATTATAATCATATGGAAATTCATCTAAGCCATCAGAGAGATCAAATTCATTTATGTATTCTTCTTTATTATAATGACTTAGTCTTTCTTTATGATATTCTGCAGGATGTAAATGTGCTATAATACTCCACAGAAAACAATAATCATCTTCATTTTTTATGTTGATTATTTGTGGTGAACTGAAAGGCAAAGGAACATAACTACCACCAGTATTATTTTTATATTTATCAATTACTATTTTCTTAGATAGTATTTTAACAAATCTCCAACCAGATTCACGTAACTGGGCTTCAATTATACAATTTTCTAATTTAAGTATCATCGATTCAAATATGGGTTGTATATCATTTACATTATGAATTTCTTGTGAATTTGTAAAATGTCCTTGTATTATTTCTTCAGGAATTCCATCAGGTCCATTTTTTGTATAAAGTACTTCTACATTCATATAACATTTGAAAGATTTCTTAAATATATTATAAAAGTTGGTTAGAATATCAGAAAAAGTTTTATCGGTTTCATTATATTCAACCGATTCATTAAATAAATATTTTATATCTGTTTCGGGCGAAGCCCTAGAACCTTCGGTTCGTTCAGCTTCATCAAATTCATCTATTTCGTTAAATTCATCAGTATCGCTAAATAAATATTTTATATCTGTTACGGCTTCATCTTCACTATTAAAAAATTTTTTATATTCCGAATGTGAATAATCATCAAACATTTTTTTAACTTTTATATCAGTAGGCAATGTTTCTAGATAGTTTTTATAACTATTTAATTTTAATATATTTCCATCATCAACTCGTTCTACATTTTGTAAATGCATTTTACTTTGTAGATGAGATTGATAACTTCTTTTTGTTTGCAACTTTTTTTTACATAAGTTGCAATAAAATTTTTCCATTTTTTTATTTTTTTAGAGAAAATTTGAGAAATTTTTTTTTTAAAAAAAAATTTATGTTTTAATTTTTAGAGAAAAAAATTCTAAAATATATATAATGGAAAAATTCTAATATATCTGTAAAATCGGGCGAAGCCCTAGAACCTTCGGTTCGATTATGATAAATTTGTTTAATTATTAAGTATTTCACTTACACCATTTATTAATGGTTTTATATCATTATATGTTTTTTTTGCTTCATCAAATGTAGATTTGGCATCAGAAAATGTAGATTTAACATCAGATATTATTGGTGTTGCTTTTCTTAAACCGTTTCTAACATCATTTATTGCAATTTTTAAATAGTTTAATGTTTCATTATCTTGTAATCTGTTAGGTATTGGTATACCAAATTTTGCATTTAAATAATGATCAAAATAAAAATAAAATGTATCAGGAATAATTTTTAGTGGTACTTTTGCTTCAGACTCTAAAAAGATAATTATTTGTTCTATAACTTGATTTGATAAATGTTTTGTATTTGCATATATTCTAATATCAAAATCTTGAGAGTTATTATAGATTTCATGTTCGGTATCTACTAATATATTTAAATCTTTATCATATACTTGCATATGTTCACTTATGGTGTCAACACGTATTATTCCATATTTATGATGTGTATAATATGATAAAGGCATATTCATTTTATAATTTTTATTAATATCATTAAAGAATGCTGCATTATTTTGTGTAGTTGTAAAAAATGTTTGAATGTTTTCTCTAATCTTATTATCTACATCACAAGCTTTATGAGCTAATACAACTATTTGAATATTTTGATGTCTTCCTTTTGTAAATATTTCTGACATATTTTTTTGTTTTGATAAACTTGCAACATCATCTAAAATTAATAAAGATTTATTTTCAGGTGTACCAGCAAAACTTTCCATATCTTGTAACTCATCTAATTGTTTATCATTATAGACGTTAGTAAAAGTTGGCCATTCAGAAGTATGCATACAAAAAATATGTACTTTTGTTTCGTCCTTATAATATTGGTTTATATATTTTTTAATAAACGTAGTCTTACCACTTCCAGTTTTACCGTAAACAATGAAATGTAAATTTTCTTGATGCATTTTACCTTGTTTAATATTTTTATTATTAGTTTTATCCTTAATCTTATCCTCCTCAGTCTTCCATCCTTTAAAAGTTTTTATTTCTTGTTTATAAAAATTTATCCTCTTTTGTTCCTCTGTTAGAAAGTAACCCCATTGATTTCCAATACATATAACAAGATGATAAATAAAAAATATTAAAATACATGCTAACAATATTTTTATACAATGAAATTTTAAAAAATTCCAAAGACGTGTAAGATCTGATTGTGGTATTTTTTTATTAAGAGATGAATTAGGGGGTAGTGTCTCTAAATATTTTTTATCTATATTATTATATATATTTTTATCTATATTATTATATATATTTTTATCTATATTATTATTATATTTAGTATTATATATAGGATTTTCTACAATATTATTAATATCTTTGAGATTCGGATCTTGAGGGGTTAGTGTATCTTGAAACTCAGTGTTATTCATATAATTATTTATTATTTCGTTTATTGCATTAAGAGATTTATGACGACTTAGATTACTTTTATTACCTTTATTACTTTTAATTATAACCGGTGAATATAAATCTTCCAAATTTTCGTTTTTATTCATTTAATATTTTTAAAATAAAAATTTAGGAATTATTATTTTTTAATTCCGGACTCGCATTCTTACACTCTTATGAGTGTTTTTAACCTCTGTAGAACCTCCGGAATGTGTCGGACTTTTTGTTCCTATACTCAAAAGAAGTATGTTCCGAACCTCTCCTCTCTTCCGGAATGCTTAAGAATATTTTAATAAAATAATATTTTATTCTTTATAAAAAAATAATATTTTAATATATATAAGATTATTTTAGTTGAAATACAACTATTTTAGTTGAAATACAACTATTTTAGTTGAAATACAACTATTTTAGTTGAAATACAACTATTTTAGTTGAAATACAACTATTTAAATATATAAGTCTATTTTAATAGAAATACTAATATAAATTATTATTTTGATATAAATTATTATTATGTTGATTAAGTTTTGGACATAGTGTTACATGTCGCTGAAAATTTTTCTTTAATATAATTTTTTGACAACCTCTACATTTAACTTTTTCTTTTAAACAATCCTTACACTGATATTTACTATCATAAAACTCTGTCTTAGGTTTAGTAATTTGACAACTTGTACATTGTCTTGTAGAACTTATACAAGAATTATAATGATTAGTAATTCCTTGAATTGTAAAATATTTATTACAATTACGACATAACTGATCTTTTAATTTATCTTTTTTATTTTTTTTAACCTCTTCTGGTTGTTCGCATAATTTTAAATGACGTGCAAAATTTTTTGATGTTATATTTTTATTACATCCGGAACATATTTTTTTGTTATTACTTTCAACAAATTGATTTTTATCAATATAATTATTTTGAGCTACATTATTATTTTGAGCTACATTATTATTTTTATCAACATAATTATTTTGAGCTACATTATTATTTTGAACAAAAGGATTATTTTGTGCTACATTATTATTTTGTGCTAAATAATTATTATTATTTTGCCTAGGTGTATTTTGCCTAGGTGTATTTATTCTAGCAGTATAAAGATTTTGTTCTTTATCTGAAATAAATAAATGCTTTAATCTTTGTAATGGTTGCTCTGATTGAATATTATTATACTGAATACTATTATTAGGTTGAATATTATTATACTGAATACTATTATTAGGTTGAATACTATTATTAGGTTGAAATTGATTCATATGCATACCACATGGTGTGTTTTTCATATGAGAATATAATAGTGTTTGATTTAAAAAACGCATATTGCAAACTTGACAAATTTGAGTCATTTCCATTTTTTTATTTTTATTAGAAAAAATTTTATTTTTATAATTTATGTATTTTTATAATCAGAAAATATTTTATTTTTATTGTTTAAAAATGATGTTACCAAATGTTGGTGGAGGTGCATATATCCCGAATAATCGTGAATCAGAAATAGAACTAGAAAATTATATAATGAAAACTGGAGACGTTTTATCTGGTCCATTACATCTTTCTATTCTTCCACAACAAAATACAGAGTTAACAAATAAACAATATGTTGATACACAAATCAATGATTTAAAGGAAAAATATATAAACGATGTTTTGGTTCCACTGATGAATGAATTAAAGTTGCTAAAACTTAATGACAAATCATTAAACGAAAAATTATTAAAACTTGATAAAAAGGATAGAGAGCTAGAAGCAGATATAGCAAAACTTTTTAAAAAAATTTCTGAACAATCAAAAATTTTAATATTACTTTCTATAAATTTAAAATCTGCTGTAATTAAAAATAAACATCAGATAAAAATGTTAAAAGAACAATTAGAAGATGAAATAGAAAAACTACCTGAAAGAATTAAAAAAAATTTAAAGCAGTTACAAACTACATTCCAAAAAAGTGTTGATGAATTGAGTTCTAAAATTACTCAACAAATTAAAAAAATAAATCAATTAAAAATTGAAGTAAAATCACTTAATGAAAAAGTTGATAAAATGAAAACTCTTAAAATCAATTTAGAAAATGAATTAAAGAAAAATTTACAAGAAAACTCTAAAGAAAATAAAGAACAGTTAGATTCCGTTAAAAGAAAAGTAGATGGTCTTAAAGTACAATTAAATGCTTTAAAAACAGAATTAAAGAAAAGTGAGAAAAAATTAGAAATGACTGAAAAAGAAATTAAAGTACATCACACGCTTCTTGATGCAATAGATAAAGTGCAACAAGCAATTAATAAAGTTATCTCAAAGTTATTAGATATTCATAAACGTAAATCTTAGTGTAAATATTAACTTAAATATTTTTTACCTACAAAAAATAAAAAATCATAAAAAATATAAATATAATTTAAAAAATATAAATATCATTTAAGAAATATAAATATAATTTTAAAAATATAAAAGTATAAATATAATTTTTAAAAAAAATTTAAAAATATAAAAGTATATAATTTTTAAAAATGGATAAAATTAGAGATAATAATTTTAAAAGAATAAAACAATTAGAAGAGTTAATAAAACAAAGAAATATTATGAAAGAAAATCATAGAATAAAAAGAATGATTGATGCAGGTTTGGTTCCTGATAAAGTTAAACCAAAAACGCAATCTGTAAAAGTTAAGAACAAAAAATAAACATTTTTTATAATGGACATCGGTTCATGGGTCAACGGAGATGTCTTCCAGGGCTTCGCGCTTCGCCCGTATTTATTTTTTTCCCAAAAGTCAAATTTATTACTAAAAAATGCCTATAATTTATAAACACAATCTTAAACAATTTGCTTCAAATCAAAAAATTGCTCATGAACCACGTATGAATCCGGTTTACCATTATGACAGTGTAGAAACTGTCGGAACACAAAAGTTCCTAGGCACCGCAGGTGCCGTCCAAAAAGAAGGGGATGGCATCTTTTCTGGTATTGGTAGTATCGTTAACTTAATTAAAAATAATAAAGATTTGATTACATCTGCTGCAAAAGGAGCAGCTGCTATAGGTAGTACAGCTAGTGCAATATCAAATGCTGTCAAGTCTCAAAACGAATTAAAACAACTAGAAGCTATTCGTAAACTCAAGAATGATTCTGAAGAACTAAAAAAATTAAAAAAACTTTCAGATGAAACAAAAAACAAAATTGCTAACATAGCTGTTGGGGAAACCTTGAGGAGCGGAGCTCCGTCTGATATTAAACATAATGAAAAAACAATTGAAGAAATAAGAGGTAATGGCGTGAGCAGCAACCTTCTGTCTAACCAGCAAAGCTGTAGCGGAGCTGGTCTAGCAAAATTCTAAAATTATACTTAGTAAAAATTTTTTTTCTGTCTGTGAGAAAAACAAAAAGTCAAATTATTTTTTATAAAAATGTCTTCGCTTATCGAAAATAAATTTAAATTAGACGATCCTCCGTTCGTCAGTTATAATCAAAAAAAGAATGACTATATAAGAATTGCTATGAATCCCGGATCTTCCAGTAGAGTAAACACTGGAGGTGATTTAATTTTTGAAGTTGATAATCAGCAGAGTTATTTATATTTACCTGATTCATTTTTACACTGTGAATATTCTTTATATAGTGATGCTAATTTTACAACACCATTACCAGATACCGATAATATTACACTAGAGAATAATTTTTTCCCAAGTTTATTTACACAAATGCGTTTAGATGTTGCAACTCAAAATATAGAAACAATAAGTGATTCTCCAGGTGTAATTGATACAATGCTTAGATTTGTAACAATTGGTGAAAATAATAAAAAGCATGAAATCGAAGGTTGGTTTCCTGATACTAATGATGGTATAATTGTTGATGATTTAACTCACGCTGGAACAGATGCCGCAGGAATTGCGAAAGATGTAGAAAATATTGCAAAACATTTAAATAAAACAAATAATGATGCATATAAAGAAAGACGTGAATTTAACAAGAAAAGTAAACAGACAGTTAATTGGTCATTGTCTCCATTATTTGGATATTTAGATTATGATAAAATATCATATCAATTAAAATTTAAATTAATAATTCATCGTACAGCAAATAATGAATTAATCTTTTTTGGTAAGACTGGAAAAAAAGCATATTTAAAAATTGATAGACTTGAATGGTGGATTAAGCATATTACTCCTAGTTTAGAGATTGAAACAGCTATTGCAAAAAGATTAAATACTAACAAACCAATTCCAGTAAATTTTCTAAAGCGTACTGCTAGTTCAGTAACTTTTTCCGAACAAAGATTTAACTGGCATTTTACTAGAACTGCGAATACCCCAAGATATTTATTACTAACATTTCAAAGAAATAATTCTCCAAGTTTTGATAAGAACAATAATATTTTTCATATTAATACAATTCGAAGTTTACAAGTTTCATTAAATCAAACTCGTTATCCAATTGATCCATTAAGATTCGATGATACCAATAATCAATTTATGGAAGGATATGATTCTTATAGAAATCTTTGTATAGAATTTGGAGTTGAACCACAATTAACTCCTGGAGATTGGAGACATTTATATCCAATTTTCTGTTTCGATTTAAGTGCACAATCTGAAGATATTATTAAAAATGGTTGTGATGTAACAATTAATAATGAAAAGAAAGATTCCACAACTTCATTGATGGCTTATGGTTTATTGCTAGAAGATGTAAAATATTCTATTGAAATTCTTAATGGAAAGATGGCAAGGATAAGTTAATTAAAATTTTTGATAACTTAAAATTTTGACAACTAGAATAGATTAAAAATTCTTAACTTAAAATTTTTCATAACTAGAATAGATTAAAATTTTTGATAACTTAAAATTTTTTTATTAAAAATGTCGCAAGCGAAAAGTAATATTAATAATAAAACTGTTGAATTAAAATTACGTAATATTGTTGACAAAAATACACCTAAAACTATTACTATTAATAAAAAAAAGTATTACATAAGTAAACCAATGATAGAGAATATTCAATTACAAGAAGAAAAGAATGGCGGGATTCTCCCATTAATTCCACTAATAATAGGTGGCATAGCAGCTGCAGGAAGTGTTGCAGGTGGGACAGCTGGTATTGTCCAAGCAGTAAATAAAAATAAATCAGAGAAGGCAGCATTAGAAGAACAAAAACGTCATAACAGAGAGTTAGAGAAAGTTGCTAGGGGAGAAGGAATAGTAGATAATTTTATTAGTAAATTAAAATTAGTTGATGAAGGAAAACGAGTTCTTAAAAATATTCTCCACAATGTTGATGATTTAATTGAAATTAAAGAAACTAAGGATGGTTCTGGAATATATCTAAGTCCTAGTATGATTCGGTAATAACCTCAGGACCTTTGGTCCATAAGGTAAAACATTTATTTTATCTTTTAAAATGAATTCTACAAATTCCGAAAATTTAACTAAATTAAAAATTTCTAATTTAGATTTATTGAATTATCTATTAAACAAAAATAAAAACTCAAACTGTCAGCATATTGGAGGTGACAAGAACAAAGTTCCATACCACTTCGGTGGTGATATACAAAAAACATTAGAAAACTTTCCTGGATTTATTTGGAGTAAATATTCGAAAGAAAAACATCTTCCTGGTCATTCATATACCGGTCCAGGAACTCGATTAGATATAAGACTAGATGAGAATAATAATCCGAAACCAGGTGAAGAACCGATAAATAGAGTAGATGCCGCAGCTTACAGGCATGATTTAGCTTATCGAAATCATGATCTAAGTTCTCGACATGCAGCTGATAAGAAGATGATTCAAGAATTAGATAGTATTCAAAATCCTACATTTAGAGAAAAAATTGAAAGAATGTTTGTTAAGAAAGCTTTACAAGCTAAAATATTATTCGGTCAGGGTTTAAATGAAACGTCAGCAAAGCTGTCTGAGAGCAACGCTCGAACCTACGCGTCTGAAATTCATAGGGAATACAGAAAGCCTAAATATTTATTAAAAGTAAAAGTATTTAATAAAGATGATATTTGGAGTGCTGATCTTATTCATATGCCGAATGATTCTGATTATAAATACGCATTGACCGTTATAGATTTATATACACGATACGCTTGGGTAAAACCTTTAAAAAATAAAAGTGGTCTATCAGTTAAATATGCGTTTGAAGAAATCTTTAAAGAAAGTAATAGAAAGCCAAAAAAATTGTTTGTTGATAAAGGATCGGAATTTTATAACAGAAACGTTCAGCCACTATTTGAAATTGTTTATTCAACTGAAAACGCTGGAAAAGCTGTAGTGATAGAAAGATTCAATCGGACGTTAAAAAATAAATTATTCAAGAAATTTACTGAGCAAAGAAATCAGAAATGGTTGAAGATATTACCAGGAATTGTAGAAGAGTACAATAATAAAGTTCATTCTGGTATTGAAGAAACTCCAAAGAATGCTTCTGACGACCCTGATTTGATAAGAAAAAAAATATTCGAGAATAATAATTTGAATGAGAGTAATCCGAATTTGCAGAAACTTAAGCCGAAATTTAAAATTGGAGATAGAGTTAGAATATTTAAATATAAGAATAAATTTGAAAAAGGCTTTGTTGGTTATTGGACTAAAGAAATATTTGAAGTTTCTAAAATAAATCAAAGTTATCCGATTACTTATGAAATTAAAGATTTAGATAATGAGGATATCAGAGGTCGTTTTTATCAAAATGAATTACAGAAAACAGAGCTTTAACCTTTAGGTGGCGCTTTAGCTAGCTTCGCTTGAGTTATAGATTGTTTAACTCTAACATAATATCTAGAAATGGTACTCCTTTTTGTAATTTGTACAAAACGTATAAACATAATTGTCCACAATAAGTTGTTCCCGGTTTTTGAATTTGAAACGTATTGTATGTTCCCGTTCCAAGTAATTCTTTTACTTCATTTGTAGGGGGCAAACCGTATGAATCAAAATAATAGTTCTGCTGATGATTTTTAACGCCTGCTGACCAATGTACGCCTTTTTGGTCTGAAGTGTGAAGATTGGTTACGAAATTTACAGTTATTGATGGAACTTTGTTCCGGGAACTGAAGGTTCCTGTTGGCTTATTTTTTAGGAATTGTAATTCGTCTCTCATTAGAACATGAAAATTCTTTATTCCTAATTCATTTGCGATTTTCTTTAGGTCGAAATTTGTCGTAGTTTGCGTTCCATATAATTTTAAAAACTCATTTATGTTGTTCATTTTATAATAAAAAAATTTCTTAAGGGACCCCTAGAAGCCAGAAGGGACCCCTAGAAGTTAGAAGGGAGGGGGTAGTAGAACTACGTTCATATGATATTGAAGGATATATTCTTGCGGCTTCTTCCACTTTTGTTTCTTCCACTTTTAAAGAAATATCATTAGTCACATGATATATTTTAAAAACCTGAAAAACGGATTTAAAAGACGTTTTTAAAAAAACTAACTTTTATGATTTTTTCGGTGTCCTGGAACGGTCATGATTTTCAAAGTAAAATGATCATAATTACAAATTTGAAATTCTTAACTTTTCTGATTTTTCGGTGTCCTGGAACGGTCATGATTTTGGGGGTGAAAATCGAACCGAAGGTTCCAGGGCTTCGCCCGATTGTAATTCTCAAATTTGAGATTTTAAAAATTTGAAAATTGGGTACTTTTAAAAACGACATAAATTCATGAATTTAGACCCTTTTTCAGGTTTTTAAGACCTAAATTCATGAATTTATGTCGTTTTTAAAAGTACCATTTTTGAAAAAAATGGTACTTTTTGAATGAACCAAATTCATGAATTTAGGTCTTAAAAACCTGAAAAAGGGTCTAAATTCATGAATTTATGTCGTTTTTAAAAGTACTAATTTTTTTGATTTTATGGTGTCCTGGAACGGTCTTTTTCCCATTACTAGAAGCTGTCATATAGATATTCTTCTACTCATCACAGATATCTTTAGTTTCCAAATATCTCACGAGTTTACAGTCCTTATATATCTTCCAATATATGGTCGCTCATGTATAATGCTGTGTTGGACTGTGTACTTGTGTTTCACATGTTCATCAACATATGGAGAATTTGTATCATTGCAATCAAGGCTGCATAATAAAGCTCAACTTTCAAGCCATAAACAAACTCCCAAATAAAGTGCATTATTTTTTCTCCAGATCTTTCACAATGCATGAAATTATATCTCCATTGTAAAGGAAAAAAATTCACGTTGTCACAAAAGATGTCTGTGTTATAATATTAAAAATGCCAACAAATTGCCACAAGCAACTGCTGGCAAAGGAATGCTCAAAAATCCGCGGACGGGATTCGTATTGCTACGATTGTTTTAATCGAAATGATATGATGAAATCAAGAGTTTTAGAACAATTCTATTGATGCGTCTATGCCTCTGCTATGATGGAAAACGTAAAAATTATATCACAAAAATTCAAATTTCTTCATTTTTCAAAATCGTTTTATTCAAAATAATGATCAAAATCACCAGTTTTAGACCCATTCTATTGGTGTGTAGCTGCCTCGGCTGCGGAAGCGGTCAAAGCATAGGGCCTATCACAAAAAATCAGAACTTTCAAAATTTTCCAAAATTTCACAAAATTTTCCGATTTTTTCCAAAATTTTCCATGGAATATTTTGATTCAAAATTCCCGGAAAATTTTCATCACTACCGCTGCATCAAATGCGTTGCATAATAAACCTTAACTTTCAAGCAAACAATTAGCAAACTCCCAGATGAAATATATCATTTTTGCTCCAGATCTTTCACATTTCATGAAATTATACCCCTATTGAAAAGCAAGATTCACGTTATGCCAAACGGTGTCTGTTTGACAATTAAAAATGCTAACAAATTAGCACAAGCCTTTGGTGGCAAAAGAATGTTCAAAATCCGCGGACGGAACTCGCATTGCTACGATCGCTTTAATCGAAATAATGATGAAATCAACTGCTTCAGACCCAATTTATTGGAACGTAGCTGCCTATCGGCAGTGGAAGCGCTCAAATTATAGGGCCTTTCAAAAAAATCAAATCATTCAAAATTTTCCAAAATTTTCCATAATTTTCCAATATTTTCCAAAATTTTCCAATTTTTTCCATAATTTTCCTCGGAAAATTTTCATTACTAATCCCAGGTTTGTTAGGTTCAATCCAGTATCCCACTAGGTTTATTCCAGTTTCGCTGGTTTCCTACAAGGTTTGTTTGGTTTAATCCAGTTTCCTACTAATTTGGCTCGGTTTTATACGGATTCCCACTAAGTATAGTATAGTTCCCCATTAGGTTTTGTCGGTAATGCCCTGCATCCCATTAGGCTATGCATTTGTAGTTAAGCTTACCCAACACCTGTAAACAGCCATTACAAAACAACGATAATGTCAAAACATCACTGTACCTTCTATAAATATTCAGATAAGATTACATCAATTTATATGAAAAGCCACACATCCAAACGAAAGGTGGAATTAAAAAATTAGATTTCTTTCCTAGGAGAGTTCCCGAACACCGCAAGAGCACTATAACAATAAAATAAACGCAATAGCAATAAATTGATTTCTCGAAAAGATACGATCTCGTTGCGATACGAAACAGAAGAAACGTTTTAAACACGAGTCAGTATATTGGCTAGTTTGAAGTTTAAATTTGATGACTCGTTCCAAAAATTACGCGTTTACATGACTTTTACCACTTTCGAAGTTGCATCAAATGTTGAAATAAATTGCTTCAAAAATTTCAAGCCAAAAACCAGAAAAAAATGAGAAACAAAAATTATAGTAGTCAACCTTTCAGGAAATTGCTCATGTTCATAATTGTTGATCACTTTAACACCAAAATATGAATCTTTTTCCTTCATGATAATAGCGTGATGGGAAAATTCAATAGGCGAAATCTCGCGGATTCCTCCCTTCTTTAAGATAAAATGCGGACAGCTATTTGACAATTAGTCATAATATGTGGTGGCAAATTCAAATTACTTGACAATGAAAAATTCGGAACATGACGTCATCACATACTCTGCACTGCACAATAAATATTTCACGGTTAATAACATTCAAAGCTTTTATCTTCGAAACTTTGCGAAGATCATTCAAAAAACGTAGCATGACCCACATTTCAAAAATTTATTGTAATTACTGGTATGAAACACAAGATCACCCACTTTAAATCTTTTGAATGGTGGCGATTTTCAGATTGCATGCGGAACTGTTTCACAATATTTGGACGATGAAACACTAATTTGGAAGTTCAAATAGCGATAAGTTTTCGAATGACATTGCTGAGACATTCTGCAAGGGACCAAATCGACGGACTTGCTCAGGAAAGTCGGATAGACAGTGTAGGATCACAGTTCTCACGGAATCACCTAATAGACTCACCAGATAAGATTGAAATTTCTTTATGTAAAATTCAGTGTCAATAATATCGCACTCATTTTCAGACCATAATAAAAACACAGACGTCGAGAGAATTGACAGTAAACGAAAAATATATCGTTAGATTGTTCTTGGGACAACCGCAAGTTAAAAACTAAGGGCGCGTAATATAAGAGGAATACTCGATGCTCTTGCGCTTTCCACAACGCAAATTCAGTCAAGATATTTCGGTGTTTCTTCCAAAATAATGAGGAACTACCACTTCTTCGATGGTTGAGGACAAAATCAAGCAATCCACAAGCTCGTTCTTGAGAATAATTGAAAGCAATGCCTTGTTCACACCGAGATAGAAAAGATGCATGGGATCAACACCACTAGGCTAGGCAGCTTCAATAGGCCCTATATCAGAAACTTTAGTAGGCCCTTCTACTCCAAATGCCGGAGAATTCGTAGAAACAACCTGATATAAATGCTGCTAGTACATCTCAGTTGTTCTTGTCGAAAAGTCTCCGTTTCATTGAATGTAACTTTTCTGAATTGATAATTGTAATCACCCATCACAAGGCAGGAAGGACATCCATAGTAGTAAGTAAAAATCCACTTCTGGACCGCGCAAGATGGCCGCCGTCGAAAAAGTCGCTGACGTCCCCCCCCCTCCTGTCCGCCGAGTCGGTCGTGGTGTGCCGCCGTGTTGCTTCGAGTCTGACGTCCCCCCCTCCTGTCCGTCGAGTCGGTCGTGGTGTGCCGCCGTCGTGTTGCTTCCAGTCTGACGTCCCCCCCCTCTGGCCGGCCGTCGTAGCGCGCGGTGATGTGCTGTCCAGGTTGTCGAGGTGTGCCGGCCAGGTTGGCGTGGTGTGCCGGCCAGGTTGGGAGGGTGCACTGTCGTAGCTCACCTGAAAAAATCCTAAGTGTCAGAGTGGCTTTGTATGGGTAAAATTTTGAAAATTTTCCAAAGTTTGTCATTTCGACCTGGGACCCTCACCAAAACATTTTTCATCAAATTTCACGGACCCCCCCCCCCCGACAGCAATCTTCTAACTTTGGTTCTAGTGGACGGATTTTGTCTTACAGCTACTCGTTTGAAAGAGGAGAAAAAACTGCTCGACGACATTTTTAGTAATGAGCAAAAGACCGTTCCAGGACACCATAAAATTCAAAAAAATAGTATCTTTAAAAACGACATAAATTCATGAATTTGAACCCTTTTTCAGGTTTTTAAGACCTAAATACATGAATTTAGTCCATTCAAAAAGTACCATTTTTTCAAAAAATGGCATTTTAAAAACGACATAAATTCATGAATTTGAACCCTTTTTCAGGTTATGAAGACCTAAATTCATAAATTTGGGTTTTTTTAAAAATACCCAATTTTCAAATTTTTCAAAATCTCAAATTTGAGAATTACAATTTTCACCCTTAAAATCATGACCGTTCCAGGACACCGAAAAATTCATAAAAGTTGAGAATCTCAAATTCATGAATTTTATCCATCTTTCAGGTTTTTAAAATATATCATGTGACTAATAATATTTCTTTAAAAATGGAAGAAACAAAAATGGAAGAAACCGCAAGAATATATCCTTCGTTATCATATGAACGTAGTTCTACTTTAATGGACATTGAAAAAATGAATAAAGAAAAACACAAAGATAGAGTACGCTATATGAAAGATAAGGAATCTCAATTACTATTAAGATTAGAGCATTATAAAAAATTAAGAAAGAGATGGACTAAAGTTAAGAATGTAACACAAGGAATTGGCATATTCTTAACAATAAGTTTAGGTGCTTTAACAATTGTTATATCTTCAGGTGTTTTAGTAATTCCAGTAGTTGCTACAGCTTTAACAGGTACGGGTGTTTTTGCAACTTCACTTGTTACAATGTTAGATAAATCTTTAATAACTAAGAAACGAAAATCATTAAAAACTAAGCATTTACATATTAAAGAAGTCTATGATAAACTACATTATAGTGATGAAAATTTTCCGGAAAATTTTGAATCAAAATTTTCCATGGAAAATTTTGGAAAATATTGGAAAATTTTGGAAAAAATCGGAAAATTTTGGAAAATTTTGAAAATTCTTATTTTTTGTGATAGGCCATGCTTTGACCGCTTCCACAGCCAAGGCAGCTACACACCAATAGAATGGGTTTATAAAACTGGTGAGTTTGATCATTATTTTGAATAAAACGATTTTGAACAAAACGATTTTGAAAAATGAAGAAATTAAAATTTTTGTGATATAATGTTTTGCGTTTTCTATCACAGCCGAGGCATAGACACATCAATAGAATTGTTCTAAAACTCTTGATTTCATCATATCACTTCGATTAAAACAATCGTAGCAATACGAATCCCGTCCGCGGATTTTTGAGCATTCCTTTGCCAGCAGTTGCTTGTGGCAATTTGTTGCCATTTTTAATATTACAACACAGACATCTTTTGGGACAACGTGAATTTTTTCCTTTACATAGGGGCATAATTTCAAGCATTGTGAAAGATCTGGAGAAAAAATAATGCACCTTATTTGGGAGTTTGTTTATGGCTTGAAAGTTAAGCTTTATTATGCAGCCTTGATTGCATTTCCAATGATACAAATTCTCCATGTGTTGATGAACATGTGAAGCACAAGCACTCAGTCCAACACAGCATTATACATGAGCGACCATATATTGGAAGATATATAAAGACTGTAAACTCGTGAGATATTTGGAAACTAAAGATATCTGTGATGATTAGAAGAATATCTATATGATAGCTTCTAACTTCTGGCGTATTGTCCGATATCTTCGTGGAGGACAAACTACACATTCCATTTCCAGATGGTTCAGATAGTTCCCAATCGATTTCAGATCTACTTAAATGAATTTCAGACTTTTCCAGATGAATTGGAGATTCTCCAGTTGAATCTAAGATCCTTTCAAAGTTGAGTTTCCGACAGATATCTGAAATTCAATTAGAGAAATCTGAAATCTGTTTAATGTCTGATATTCATTTGGAAAGATCTGAAATAGACATGGAGGGTGCAGTTGGTTCCAAAAGTTAACATGCAGGGATGATAGAGAAGTTTTCGGTCTTTGAATATTACATAGTCTTTTCAAACGACTGCAACAAGTCTCCAAAACAAAGGCAAAAACGTGAATCACCGAAAAAAAAATTTCAAAATTTTCCATTGGAAAATTTTCCGGAAAATTTTGAAGAAATTGGAAAATTTTCCGGAAATTTTTTTGGAAAATTTTCCATTTGCATCACTATTGTACGCATAGGTCTGTCACTGGCAATATTTGTTCAGAAATAGGCGTTCCACATTTTACATCGTTAAGCTTATCCTGATGTTATTACATTGATATGATAATTTGCATTTTTCATGATGAATTGATGACAATATATTACACGTCTACTCATTACCTAATGTGCCTCTACAGAAGTAAAACCCATTTCATAAATCATAATTATTAAACATGAAATCGTGTAGATGAAGAGATGAAACCCGCATGAGATGAACAGTCAAATCCTAGGCTTTTATTTGACGTATTGTTCATCAAGATACGTCAATTTTTAGTGAAAATGTGTGATTATATGACTCTAAAAATCTGCTTGATTGCTTAATCGAATAACTGACATTATAAATTTAAGCTAAACTGCTTTTGGTTGTGTCACTCGCGTATTTGTTACAGCTTTCAGTTTGTGGGTGCGATCTTCGATGAGAATCCGTTGACATGTGTATTTATATTTAACAACATCATGCCAGGCAATCACAACGAAGTACAAATCAATTTTCGAATTATGGTTGTGATTCGTTGATACTGGAGTAGTAAGTAAAACTCCACCACTGGACCGCGCAAGATGGCCGCCGTCGATGACGTCCCCCCCTGTCAGACAAGTCGGTCGTGGTCCGCCGCCGTGTTGCTTCGAGTCTGACGTCCCCCCCCTCCTGTCAGACGAGTTGGTCGTGGTCCGCCATCGTGTTGCTTCTAGTCTGACGTCCCCCCCCCTGGCCCGACGACGTAGCGAGAGGTGGTTTGTGATGCGCTCTCCAGGTTGTCGTGGTGTGCCGGCCAGGTCGGCGTGGTGTGCTAAAAATCCTAAGTGTCAGAGTGACTTTGTATGGACAAAATTTTGAAAATTTTCCAAAGTGTCGCATTTCGACATGGGACCCTGACCAAAGTTTGTTTCATAAAATTTCACTGACCCCCTCCCCCCCCGACAGCGATCTTCTGATTTTGGTTCTAGTGGATGGATTTTGTCTTATAGATACTCGTTTGAAAGAGGAGAAAAAACTGCTCGGTGACATTTTTGTTGCGAGTCAATCGGACCAGTCGTTCAAAAGTTAGAGCTGTTACCATATTTTAGGTCGGAGCTCACCTGAAAAAATCCTAACTGTCAGAGTGACTTTGTATGGACAAAATTTTGAAAATTTTCCAAAGTGTGTCATTTCGACCTGGGACCTTCACCAAAACATTTTTCATCAAATTTCACTGACACAATTTTAAATTTTTCAAAATTTTCACCACACTGGAGCTCCCACACTTAGGAATTTTTTCACTTGTGGCATGTTACATGGCCATGTGCTGACCCACCGACTTCCCGTGGTCACATGAGAATGGTTCAGGTGTCATATGATAGAGAATGATGAGACGAATCGTTTGCAACAAACCGCATGTCGCTACAATGAATACTTTCGGAGATAGAGCCATTTTAAGTTTTCTTCCGAGCATATATAAACCCCCGGCAACGTAAGTCAGATCACTTTATCGAAAGACGAGGTAAGCGACGGTCGTCGCTCTGAGCTCCCGATATCGGGGGTTTCAAAGGACTCTATCTTTAGAAGTAGGCAAGCTATCTTCTTACTTCAAAGTTTGTGTGATAGAGTTTGATAGTGTCTTTACTACTAATAAATTTTTCAAAAGTAGTATGAGTAGTAAAATGTGGAATTTTTTAAAATTCTTAATTTTCAGTTTTTTCAAAGTTTTAACATGTAGTCTAAGGTGTTCAAGTATGCTGAGTTCAAATCTGCTATCAGATTTGAAATTTAACTAAGTCTAAGGCAGCTTTGAGGGGTTAGATCCCAGCTACTGATCACTACCTTTGACTCGGCGTTGCTGTTACCACTTCGGGGCAGTGACAATGATGTCTTCAGCTGTAAATAGCGGATATCGGGGAAGATCTCTCACTTCCCTAGTGATCAGTACAAGGCCTTCGGGCTGTCGACGGGATCGAGTGCCACTCACTACACTCAAATCTATCATTCCTCACTAAGTGTAATGCTTTAGGAATATGACTGTACTACATGATTCCAAACTTATACAAATTTCATTATCTTACAGTTAGCCATGGCAAACGATAAGAATCGAAAATTTCACATCAAGATGTGCACATGTGGGCGAATAAATCGCAGTGCGGACGCCAAGGCGCATGTAAAGAAGGCGGGCACTGACCACATGATTATCCTGAGTAGGGTTGCGTGTGTGAAGTGTAGAGTGTTGAAGGGAGTTGAGGATGAGGCACAGTTTTACCGAGTGCATGCAGATTGTAGTGGAGGTTTGGTGAATGACCTGAGATTCACACAGTTGATTGTTGAAGAGAGGGAGCGAATGTTGGCGATAGAGCGAGACGGCAAGGTGGAGAATGTTGTTGAGAATGATGAGTTGGCGAAAGCAGTTGCTTCGTTGGAGGTCGAGATTGAGCGAAAGAGAGTGCTAGAGACTGATGATGAGGATGATGTGGATTTAGATAGGGAGCGTGTGAGGAAGCGTGTGAGGAAGTTGAGCTCTTCTTCCTCGGAGGTGTCGAACATAGTTGTTGACGACCCCCCGCAGAGCTCATCTTCCCCAAAAGTGAAGAGTGGTGGGATTCGTGTGCAGTCGGCGAGGTGGTTGAAGGATGAAGAGAAGAAGCATGTGTCGCAGCAGATGGCGCATGATTTGTTGATAAATAAGCATGAGAGTTTGAAGAAGGTGAAGGACGAAGTCGTGAATGAGTTGAATGAGTTGAAAAAGAAGGAAGTGAAGTCGAAGGAGATAGCGGATGAGAATATTCGAATGAGGAGTAGTGTGACTGATTTGAAGAAGAAGACGCGAGAGTTGGAAGAGAAGAATGATGACTGTGAGAAGAGGGCGAGTGCTGCGGAGAGAAGAATGAGAGATGCAGAAGCGAAGTTTGAGGAGATGATGAAGGAGATGAGTGTGTTGAGAGCGAGGAATGTTGAGTTGGAGAAGAATGTGGCTCGGCGGGGTGATGAGAGACAGGCGTTTGAGAAGTTGGAGCGCATGAGGGATGAGTGGAATCGTTTGAATGAGGATAGGTTGTTTGAGTTTCTCATCCCTATTCGGGATAATCATTTGGACGGCCAGGTCATGGTGAACAAAGACTTAGATGAGTCTATAATTTGTTATAACGGCCATCCACAGAAGAAATGTCTCCACGCCACACTGCGGATGCGTGGCCACTTCATCGCCTTTTCTGTTAGGAAGCGCGCGAGACTGCCCAAGGATGGCTAACTTGGTAAGTGAAAAGCAAACAAGATAGTATATCCTATTCCAATACATATCATTTTCATTGCAGATCTTTTCCCTGCCTTCACCAGCCCATCAAGTCACTCCCGAGAACGAACCAACGGCTCTCTTAAGGGCTACCTAGGGGCAAGACATGATAGAACCTCCACTCGGCAGTCTTCGGACTGGCGAATATTATCATTAGTTGAATCTGCTATCAGTCAACTTGAACGTTGCAAATGAAGTTCGGTGTAATACTTCCTTTCGACGGGCGTTCCTGTAAAGGGCGGCGGTGAAACCCGTAGCTATGTATACCGCAAGGGACATTCGGCAATGGTCAATCTTGTTAAACCTCTCTGCGTCATGTTTGCAAGTGATTGCCTGTCTCAACGTAGTATGCATTCGCGCCAGGGCGACATTTAGCCAACTGTCGAAGGTTGCCTTATAAACTTTCCATTGCATACGTTATGAGAACCATGAGTTCTACCTGTCTCTATCAATGAGACGAATTGATGAATGGAATGAAATGGGAGGACACTCACGCGCCACACGCAACATAACACACTTCTCTCTTCCGTAGTCTAACAAGCTCTTTACACATGGATCGCAGTCGATTGCTATCCCTGTATCAGAAGTGTAAGCTATCTTAATTTTATTTAACACTATTTCATCTACCATCATCGCCCATATGAAATGTTATAAGATTTACAAGTTAAACTAAGCGTGCTACTATTTCCAAATGAAAAAGTATACATGGCTAAATCATCCACTGAAGCCCCATTCAAGTAAGTCAGTATGAAAGCAAAGATAATACGAAATAAAAATTTATTATGGCATGTATTTCAAAAGGTCTTCATCGTCAATATCGTCCCAGAGTCTGGCTTCACATAGATCACAAAAACAGTTACGTTGCTTCAATCGTTCTTCTACCGCGAGCCTCACTTTGTCGATGTACTCCCACTCCGCCATAGTTCGTGGCTGGGAGTTAGGGGTGTACCATTCCCATAATTGATTGAGGAATTTGGTGCTGGTGATCTCCATCACATCATCAGTATCGTACTGCAGATACTTCCACCTCACGCCTGTTAAGTCGGGACACTCCTTCTCACATACACTCTCCTCTTCGTCATCCGCTGGTAATGACAACTTTCTGATATTGTCGAGTCGGTATATTTTCTCGACTTCCCCTTCGTTGGAGCGTTTGGTGCAACGAGCGCCTTTGGTGATGAGCATGGAGAAGAGAATTTTGTGTTCGGTGTTGTCGGAGGGCTTGTCATGTTGACTGTGAATAATAACTTTGAAATGTTTTCTAATTCTTAAGTATCAACAAGCAACCAATCAGAATGAACAGCCAATGAATGATGAATATGAAAGTATATATGTAAAGTGACATCCGTGTCATTTCACACTGTCTTTGAGACGTGTAAGTGAACTGTTCTCTAGTAAATTCCAAATTTGAGACGCATTATTTGAGTGAAGTCTCTATCTTGTTGAAGAATCAACCTTAAACATAATTTCCCTGAAATGGTAAGTTGAAGATTTCCTCTCTCATCTCCCTCAAACGTGTGGCTAATAGCATCTTCCTCAATTTCAGGCATCTACTTCATCACCAACGCCCTCCCTTCTCGAGGAAAGTTTAGAGTTGTTGAGTCAAGGTAGGTTGTAACAATACACTGAGACGTGAACAGAGATGATAGAATGATTTCTCTTTCAGGTGATGTGAGTTCCAGCTCAGGACTCTCGCGACAAGGCAACGAGTGGGAATGTGCCGACTGCGGACATATGTTTACAAGGAAGCACAGTCTCCTTCGACACATCAAACAACGTGTGTGTCAACGCAAAGCGGCATCAATCTCCGGAGGTGAAGTTGATTCTGACGATGACATCTCCTTTCCTTGCGATTTGTGCCCTCTTTCTTTTGATAGTCACTTTCAGCGATCTTCGCACAGACTTCAACACACGCATGCAAATGATCACTACACTAACGGTACCTCTACCATCTCCCTCATTAATGTTTCACATAATAATTTAGTACGCGACTACTGTATGGAGTCCAATACTCAAATAGTAGATTTTCCTGAGTGGCTCCTTCAAAATTCTAACATTATCGAAGCGCTCTTCAACAATTTAGACAATTTTAGAATGAAGGCGCTCATCTACCTTAAACTAAAATATATTAAAATAGATTTTCAAACGGGTCAAGTGACGGAGAGAATACAGTTTCATGTTCCTTCCTCTTCCGCAACCGAAGTTGTAGACTGCGAGTCTTGGCTAAATTTTCACATTCAATGTTTAAAATCAAATGTAGATAAATTCAATCAACGCGACAGCGCTCTCATTTTTGATGGTGTGGACTCAGCCATGTTCAAAATTTCCCTATTAGAAAGTCATGCAGCTCGAGGCACATTTTGAACCACCAAAAACGTTGTATAATAAGAAAGCTGTCATCAATGTCGATTGTAAATCACAGTGTTTCAAATATGCAGTCCTATCCATCCTTCACTATAATGATATCAACGCGAATCGAAATCATACCTATAGCTATAGACAGTGGGAGGATGAACTAGACTTCGAAGGTTGTGATAGTGACAACATGAAAATCAAAGATGTAGAAACGTTCGAAAAACATAATAAGATTAAAATTGTCGTTCACGTGTGGGAGAAGGGGTTGAAGGGTGCCCGCTATAATTCACGTTCAACTTGTTATGAACGTGTAGTCAACCTCTTATTAGTAAAACAAGATGATAGCGAGGAATGGCGCTACTGTGGTATACCCAAAATCTCTCGCTTGTACACACACTTAGGGCACTCTAAAAGAGGTGAACCTTTTGTATGCGACCGCTGCATCCGCTCCTTTTGGAGTAAAGATAAATTTGAAACTCACTATGAATGGTGCAAGCGAGGTAAATTACAAATGGAACGCATGCCCAAAGATAAAATATTTTCACATAGGGATAATGGTGACGAATTAAGTCCCCTGCGTGTCATTTACGCAGACATAGAATGCTACATTGATGATATCATCCACAAGCCAGCAGCCATATCCTGCTATGAAGTATGGCATGACCACTTTAGGAATAGACAAAACAAAATGCATACTTGGCAAGGTGAAGATTGCATTTCAAAATTTCTAGAATTTCTCGATAGAGCTGCCAAATTTCAACAATCATATGATTCCCAATTGCAGCGTAAGTCACTACATATGTCAGATAAAGACAAACAAAAATTTGAAAGTTGCACATCGTGCCCTAAATGTCATAAAACGTTTGATGACGATAAAATTAAGAAAGTGCGTGATCATGATCACATCACTGGTAAATTTAGAAACGCACTCTGCTCCAAATGTAACTTTTCACTTAGGTTGAGACGTCGTGTACTACCCGTCATTTTTCATAACTTTAAGGGCTATGACAGTCATATGCTCATAAAAGGAGGGTTGAGCCAGATGAAATCGTGGCAGTTTAATGTAATAGCGCAAACGAGAGAAAAATTCATGGCAATGACAGCAAAAGTACCAGTAGATAAAACTAAAGAAAATAGGACAGTCTTCTTCGAAATAAAATTTTTGGATTCATTCAAATTCATGTCAGCGTCACTAGCTTCTCTCGTTCGTAATCTCAAGTTTCTTCCCCATAGTCAAACTTTGAAGAAACACTATCCACATTTAACAGATGACATGATCACTCGCAAAGGAGTCTTTCCCTATGCGTATTTTAGCTCAATGTCTAAACTAAATGAAACAACCCTTCCTTCCATTGACAAATTCCAAAACGATTTGACGGGTCAAGATTGTCCAGTAGAGGACTATGAACATGCTCAAGAGGCATGGTTAAAATTTGATTGTAAAACGTTTGGCGATTATATGATCGCTTACTTAGAATTAGATGTCATTTTGCCTGCTGATGTCTTTCAGGAATTTCGACGAGTGGCATTAGAAGAAGACAAATTAGATCCTATCCACTTTGTCAGTCTACCAGCCATGTCCTTTAAATCAGCCTTTAAAATGACTGGTGAGACCATCCATCTCTTACAAGACCCCGAGATGTATAACATATTTGAGCGCGGAATACGCGTTGGTCTCACATTTGTGAATAAACATCACATAAAATCTAAAACAGTAGGTAATGATCATATCCACCTAAAATACTATGACCAAAATAATTTATATGGCAGTTCACTGTCTAAACCACTACCTCATTCCGAGTTTAGTTGGTTAAATCAAGATGAGAAGACCATGGAGGATGTTAGAAAACGTATGAACTACAAACTAGTCGTTGATGATCAAAAATATCACAAATTGACCTCATCACCTCTTTTCATTGATAGAGACATTATCGATGAGGATCTTGTAGGTGTTAAAATGATAAAATCTGAAGTTGAGTTTTGCAAACCCATCTATATTGGGCAAGCCGTTTTAGATTATTCCAAGCTTGAAATGTATCAACTCTTCTACAAAATATTAAAACCATGCCCTCTCGTAAAAGAGGTTCGTTTGTTGGGTGGTGATACAGATAGTTTCTTTTTAGGAATTACCACCCAAAAAGATTTAAATTTTAATGAAGTAGGCAAGTCATTAGAAAAATATTTCGACACATCTAACTACAATCCCACTCAGTCACTCTATTCCATACAGAATAAAGCCAAACTTGGTTGTTTTAAGGATGAAACAGCAGGAAAGGAAATAGATGAAATGATTCTCCTCCGTCCTAAAATGTATTCCATGAAATTAAAAGAATGTGCAGATAGTATTAAGCGTGCTAAAGGTATAACAAAATCCATTGTTCACAAAATGGAACATCGGTCCTATAAGAAGGCCTATAAAAATAAAACTATAACGTTTGTCAATATGACAATCTTAAAATCTCAAGTTCATACTGTGAAAACGCACACGTACAAGAAACGAGCGCTTTCAGTATGGGAGGATAAGAGGTGTTGGATAGGACATAACACATCTCTTCCACATGGACATCCTGACACAAACATACCTCCACCCAAAAGAATAAAACTCACGCTACCACATTCAGGAGATGTATTGACATAATCAACTTTAACTCAGTATTTTGATGTTGCTTTTTGTAGATATACAGGGTTGTTTTAAGTATCGCATGAGATCCTTTCTTCCTTGTGAATATATGCCTACAGTCAGCCCATTCCCCCTATATCTGTGAAAAGACTTTTTCATACACATATTTTTATTTCAATAAACATATCACAATGACTTCACTTTGTTTTCCGAAACACTAAAGTTACGAGGGATTTAGTATCTTTCACATGGATGCACTCTTGTAAACCATTGGTAATTTTGATAGCAATAGAGGGTATAGTTTGTTTGACGACGGGATGATAGAAAATAGATTCAAACATCTTCTCGACTATTCCATATGAAGCGTCTTTATCATGAATGAAATCACGTAAAATGTATTCTTTTTTCTCACCAACAAAAATAGGTAGAATCAAATCACTTTGAATGTAAAGGTGCTGTTCATGTTTATCAAGTGTCATTGGTGTTTCTATACCAATCGTATGCGCAGCAGTAAACACAGTTTGTAGCATTGAAGAACCAAAGAGTTTTTTCAAATTTTTTTCAATTTTCATCACCCAGTTTCAGAACAACGCGTTGATTTTCAATTGAAAACGAAATGTGGTGTGTCTTTACATCATATTTACTTTTCATCACATGCTTCAACTTCTGTTGCATTATATTGATAGCAACTTTAGATTCTTCATAAGACTGGTAAATTTTCTTGATGCAATTACCATAGATGTCCACCCACCATTCATCATTAACTGAATCAGCTTTAGTGTGATATTCATGAGGAGCATACACCAGACCGCTTCCAATAATAGGGGTTGGATGTCTTACAAAATGACGCAAGGTTGGAGAGAAATAAACTATAAGTTTGTCATTATATTTCTGAATAACCAACTTATTTTTGTCCGCCATAATTTTCTCTCCATACTTCTTACCCACAGTCTCATTCCATCGTTTTACTAACTCAATAAGTGATAAAGGTTGAACACCACGCTTTTTCAAAATGATGCGTTCTTCACATTCTACAACATCTTCATCAAATATTTTAAATTTATAATGAAATTTGTTGATTCGATTTGAATAAACTTTTTTAACATTTGCAGTAGCAATTGACGTTAGATGTAGTCCATGGCCAAAACCGAGATGTGGATAGAATTCATTATCCAACCTCAGTGTAAGACCTTTAGTAAAAGAATGAAAGCGAAGGAACTGTCTCCCACTCCAATGATAGATAGTAAACTCATAAACTGTCTGATCCTTATTCTTCATGATGGAAGTATTACCACTGTTGAACGCCTTAATAATTTTCTCATTCCCAAATGGTCCATAATAATCTGATTTTATCTGAATCCATTCATAGTTCCACTTTCCATCTGATGTTAAATTGTATGGGAACTGGAATGCATTATTCATCGTTATTCCATCATGGGTGCGAGGAGTCAATATCATTTCTTCCACATCATTCACATTCTGAATATTGCTATCATAGCAAATACTAGAAACGCCAACCTCCCATTCACCTTCTAAATGTAGTGGGCGATTTAATTCTACTCGATAGTCTGATGGTTTATTTTTGGGAAATTTATTCATAGAAGCATTACTGGGCAAGTAGATTAGAAACGAGTCCTTATTTTCACTTTCCATATTATTCACATTGGAAAAATATATTAGCATACTTTTGCATTAACTCTTCATTCGGAAATGGAGTGTGATACTTGTTACAGCATCTTTATGAAAAGGAATCAACGCACCAGCATCGTCATAAATTGCAATATCAATTTGTGGGATGTAGTTTGATTTCAGCTTTGTATAATGCACTTTCTTGAAAGTATGCTCAGATAAAATACTGCAGCTTTTTGGCTGGTATGGTATCATTGCTAGCAATGGAGCTTCAACATCTCCCACACGTACATCTTCACCAATATTGGAATATATCTGAAAATAGTTAATACGACGCGATAGTGACATGTCTGCACTAGCTTTGGTTACAGTACCACTTTTAAAGATATTTTGATCAAAACCCAAAATGTCCATTAGAGTTTTATCCATAATTAGTTCAATACCTTTTCCACTTATAGTGAGAGACAAAACACCTTCTTTTTCAGAAAATGAAATATGTTGCTCATTAATCACTTCATTTAAATAATCTACAACCAATTTAACTGAAGTAATAATGCGAGGCATCAACACTCTTGTTTCATGTAAGATACCACCGAAAGGCTCTACACACTTTCTGTATAAAGATACGGTCCATTCTGTATCAAATTGATTTGACCTTTCACATGGTAAATGTTGCATATCAAATTTTCCATGAACAGCTGCAGAATGATGTCGTAAGAACTGATGAAAATCTTTTGAACAAACTAATACTAGATCATCATCATTTAATTTACTTATTGCAATATGATTAGATGATTTGATATAAGTCAATGTTGCCACTTGTTTACCATCAACTCGAAGGAGATAATTAAATTTCTTCAATAATGTTTCAGGAGTCATGTTTGTCTTTCTTGGCTTAATCACAATCTTCTTCACCAACGTCTTCTCATTTCTTGGAATAAGATCTACATAATAAGCTTCCTCTCGATATATTAACTGTTTATGACCACTTATGTGGTAATTAACATTAAAATTATCATAGCTTGTTAAGGCGCTAGCGAGGTAACCTAAATGATTTCTTAAACTTGGACTTAAACCAACAATCCAATCTTTCTCAACTACATGATGTACATAATTATGACCATCATTGTGCGGAGTAAATTGGACAATATGTTTACACGCTTTATTCAGGAAATCATATATAAACTTTTTACATGATAAGAGATCTTTCTTTGGCCACTGTGGAATGTATACTCGGCAGCCCTTTTCACATTGGTAAGCAGCTGTGCGTCTCATATTAATAGTCATCACCTCATGATCAAAAGTATAGACACAGTTGCTATCAACAAGTTGAGTGACACCCACTTCCCACTTTCCATTTAGCTGTTGTGCATGATCAATGGGAGTAGAAAAGAGTGCGGCTCGATTACTAGCAAATCTATTTGCGGCCGCATTGCTAAGCAAAATATGATAAAACGACATTTTGATATTGCTGATCTCCGGCTTTGCATAACATCATGAAGACTTGGATTTTGGACTCTCTACAATATATCAGAGTTGATCGTAATGGAAACGTACATTTCAAAAATTCTCATGGTCATTCATCAAGAGGTATTACATTAACATGGCGACAATTTGTCAACCTCAATGATATCATGAGGGATTTGGAATATTTTGAAACATTAAGATTCATCTCCTTGGGTGATCAAGTTTGGCTTCAACGTCGCAACAATGAAATTCAAATCTGCCATTCTCATTCCGCAAACTGTTTCTCATTTCGCAAATACAATTGGGAGAAGTATAGAAGATATATACATCGCTCCATCATGACATTTATTCGTCGTGAGTTCATCTCCCTACTATGCAAATCTTAATCAGACATGACTAGCACACATCATGAGTTGGAAATTAGATTCCCTACAACGTATTGAAACGGATCATGTTTTCTAGGGATTGTATGTGGAGTACTATGATTAGAAGTAGAAGGTTGAGAGGACAGATGTAATCCGGCGTTGTCGGTATGTTGTGGATGGTGTTCGGTTGTTGAGTGATTCGTATGTGAAGAGAAGTGAGGTTCGGGAGGAGAGCTGTTAATCGGCAGCAAGTCGTTTCCTACTAAATCATAGGCACGTAGAGCTTCTTCAGAGGGCATCGCCTTTGCAGGTTTGATGTTCCTTTGATTGTAACGTCGCAAATTACCATTAATCAATATTGCATATGTGTATCTCCCCACTCTTCGGACAATCCTGCCATGCACGGTGAATGGCTTTCGGTCACCTTTTCGAACCAAAACGTCATCGCCCGGTTTGTAGTCCTTATCACTGACTGACCATTTATTCGCATACTCTTTATAAACATTTCTAGGTGGAGAAGTAGGCTTGTTGCATTCTTGGGATGTTGATAGTAAAGCGAGTTTGGTCGACATTGGGCGGTTAAAAAGTCGCTGGACAGGGTTGGTCAAAACCCACCCGGTCAGAAAAAAACCCGATTTCACCCGCCCGGTGGGCGAAATCGGGCGGGTGAAATCGGGTGAAATGGATTTTTCCATATTATGTCATTTTTTCGATGCTTCTAATTAAAATACAGTAATGCCAATTCATTTTTCTGATTTATTGACTCTGCCTCTTCTCAAAAATCATCGTATGGAATGTATACAATTCCGTAATCTACATGTTTCTTACTACAACACCAAATATTGAAAAGGAAAACCGAATAATATGTCAATGTCCGATGTTTTCATTGCGCAAGAAATTTAACGCCTATGCTGATATGATGCCCATTGTCCATCCCTGACTCGCCGGACATCAGCCAGCCTGGATTTGTCAACAGCGGACTGTAGTGATGCATTCGTGAGATGATGGGGAATTCGGGAGAGCACACGCATATTGGTTGACGCTGCTGGTCGCATGTCTTTGGGTGGCTGGTGCAGTCTATAGTGCGTAAGATAAGATCGATATTGGCAAACAATGATTTAAAGCCACTGCCCACAAGTCTGGTCATTAATGTTATTATAGCATACAAAAGACACTCGGAAATGATGGGGAGTTCGGGGTGGCGCGTGCGTGGTACGCGCGCGTCATTACTGATACCGCAGCAGGCTGCAAGTCTGCGACGGACACTTCGGACCATAAGAAAGAGCGTGCGTCCTCGATTTCACATATTAGGACGAGGTCTTTCGACCACACCAAACGACCATCCTCAGGTTATCAAAAAATAAATAAATAAAATGAATCGAAATTATGATATGAAAGTTCGACGAAACGATCTGCGTATTATTTAGCTTTAGTATCAGTAACACTGATAACAGTTGGGCCTATATTTTTGTCTAGGCCTATATTTTCTTACTTTTGGAATACCGGTATGACAAACAGATATTTGGTGATCGATGTTCAGATGACTCATTAGATCTTCCCGTTTTGACCATATTTTTTATATAAAGTTCAATTTATAGACCTCTACTGTACACATGTGTTTTCTCTCTGATAATACAATAATAGAAAAAACTTATAAATTTTAGATAACAGCCAATCTTGTGTAAAGTATACTATTCGTAAATGTAGGTGAGAGAATAACTTCATATGATTCCTTATTTAGATAGCCTGTAATTATCTGAATATTTGGTACGGCTAAAATACAGTAACCTATACTAAGTACTCACCAATATTTTCTCATGATATTGTATTTTAATCATGGTTTACATTACACTGATGTGTGCAATGTAGTTTGATTTTTCAAGAAAATGATAATTTTAAAATAAGAGATTACCTCTTAATTTCAAGAAAATCGAAATAACTAGATTAAACCCGAAAAACCCGAAAAAACCCGCCCGGATATAACCGGATAAAACCACGGGTGGGTTTTTTTGCCGACCAACCCTGTCGCTGGAAGGGCGATTCGCCGGTAACTTCGTTTGGTGTAGACCTGATGTCTGAAAGTACGGTTTGCAATGCTCGTGTCAAGGATTTCTTTCCGGCTGAAGTCGATTCTGACCTTATCCGTTTTAAACGGTTTTTGATTGTCGAATGTAAGCGTTCAACGATGCCATTTGCCCGTGGGTAGTACACAGAAGACAGGGAATGAGCAATGCCGTAATTTTTCAAAAATTCTTCGAACTCTTGAGAAACGAATGGGGTACCGTTATCCGTCGTGATCGATTTAGGGATGCCATACCTGGCGAAGTGAGTGATCAGAACGTCAATTATTTCCCTTGAATTTCCGTGTGTAACGAAGGTTGCCTCTGGAAAACGACTGAAGGAATCTATCAACGTAAGTAAAACATGTCCGTCCAGAACATCGGAAGGTCCTGTGAGGTCTATAGAAATTCTTTTCCAAGGTTCAGTCTCTACTTCGGCCACGGGTGTAAGTGGAGCGTTGTCTCCTCGCGTCTGGTACATAGTACATGGCGTACAAGTTCTGACATATTCTTTGATGTCATTCGTCATACCAGGCCAAAAGCAATAAGCACGTAGAAAGGATTTCATTTTATTGATTCCCATGTGGCCTTCGTGCGTAGAGTCAAGCAGTTTTCTTCGTAAAGGGAAAGGGATGACATTTCTGTTCGCTTTCATGATAAGAGTTCCATTGTTTTGTTCTTTTAGTGATAATTCATCACGACAGTGGTAAAAGGCTTTCAATTCTCTGCAAGAGGGATCAGACCAATCCGTTTGTACAGCTGTGATAACGCGTTGTAATAAAGGATCCTGTGCGGTCGAATCGGCGACATCTTTCAATGTAAGGTGATAAGAACGTAACATACCGCAAACGGTGTACTCAGCTAATTCTTCAGGAGTAGGATTATTTCCGGTAAGTGAATTTCTCGAGAGGCAATCGGAGAGAACGTTATCCTTGCCTTTAATGTGTACAATTTTGAATTGCAAGTGCTGGGTTGTAATCAACCAGCGTTGAAGGCGATTCGAGAGGCAATCTATCGGCTTCTTGAAAATGCTGACGAGCGGTTTGTGGTCGGTTTGTAATTCGAAGTTGATGCCTATAAGGTATTTCTCTAACCGTTTGATGGTGAAAACAATTCCGAGGAATTCGCGTTCGATCTGTGCGTACCGACGTTCCGTATCAGTGAGGGTTCTTGAGACGAAGAGAACGGGCTTCTTGTCCTGGAGTAAAACTCCGCCGATGCCGGTACCTGAAGCATCGCTTTGGACAACAACTTTCTTGTTAGGATCGAAATATGCCAGTCTTACTGCTTCTAGAAGAGATTCGCGAACTGTGTTGAATGAAGATAACCGTGAGGCTGTCCATTCCATCGAATTTTCTCGTACCATGGACCAAAGGGGCTGAACGATAGAACTGAAATGTGGGGTTGAAGTCTGGCCAATGTAAGCAGCTAGTCCTAGGAAGGAGTGAAGGCGTTGTACGGAGTCAGGTATAGGCATATCACTGAGAGCACGTAGTTTTGCTGGTGATGGCTGTACACCATCGGAAGACCATAAATGTCCTAAGAATTGGATCGAACTCTTACCGATTTTACACTTTTCTTTGTTCAGGGCTAATCCTGCTTGATCAAGTCGGTCGAGCACTTGTTTCAAAATTTGTCTGTGTTCCTCGATCGTAGAAGTGGCTATGACAACATCGTCAATGTAAATCAGTACGTTATCAATTCCGCTGAGTAGGTTTGTCATTACTTTTGTGTAAATTTCGGGGGCAGACGATATGCCAAAACATAGCCGTTTGTAACAGAAATTACCGAACGGAGTTGAAAAACTTAGAACTTTCTGAGTCCTAGAGGAAATAGGGATTTGCCAAAATCCGTTTCGCATGTCGAGGTGACTGAAAACTTTCGGATTGCGCAACTTAGAACGTAATTCATCGAGAGTAGGGATCTGCATTGGTTCTTTGACAACGGCTTCGTTTAATCGTCGTAAATCTGCACATATGCGTAATGCACCTGAAGATTTGTAAGACACTACCATCGGTGAGCAGAATTCTACGGGTCCGTCTATTTTCCGGATAACACCTAAGTCAACCATGCGCTCGAGCTCTGTCTTAACTGCATCATGAATCGCTGGTGGAACACGGCGCGCTGCTGGTGCATAACCCCTGGCGTCTTCGCGCAGTGTAACATCGTACTCATAACCAGTAGTCAATAGTCCGTTTCGTGTGAATAAATGCTGGTAGCTGCTAAGTAAGCTGTCGAAATCTGTCGCTGAAAATTCGTCTGTAACCTGTTCTGTAGTTGTAGAGTTGTGTGATGCAGTGATATTAGCTAACTCGGCTACAAGTCCTAACTCTTTAGATAACGGATAGGAAAGCAAGGGTGGACAATCACGTACATCAACGACGTAGAAAACATCAGAAACGCATTTATCGGCATAACGAACAACACAATTACATGCGCCTTTGACAGGAATGACGAAATGACCCCAAGCTTTGATGCGTACTCTTGTTTTTTCAAGTTTCAAATTAGAAATGCAATCAACCGGCAAAATATTAACCTCGGCACCAGTATCGCAAACGGCAGATACTGAAATATCATTTATCAGTACGGTTTTGCGTACTTCGGAGAAAGGATTATTACGTAAAAAAAAAAAAATAAACAGAGTAACACTGGTCATCGCTATTTGGGTCAATAGTCGCAACACTACGTATTTGCTTGGTAAAAGCATTTTTAGATTGAGAAGTAACATTGCCTTTTGAACGGCACACTTTCGAAAAATGACCACTTTTGTGGCAAGAACGACACTCAGCATCTTTAGCAGGACACACTACGTCCGAAGCAATGTGAAAAGATGATCCGCAACGAAAGCACACTCTATTTGAAGAATTTCCTTGATCAGCATTTCTGGAATTGTAATGAGAATTTCCTTGATCAGAAATTCTGGAGTTGTAATGAGAATTTCCTTGATCAGCACTTCTGGAGTTGTAATGGCTCCTTGGTAAACGGTCTGTAGGCCTAGTAGATCGACCTTGAGGGTTGGATAACTTCTGAGAAACAGCATTGACACTAGAAAATCCCACAGATTGACGTTCATGTCTGGCGCGTTCATACGCCTCAGCTTTTCGTATAGCAAGTTCAAATGTAAGGGAGGCAGCATCTTCGGTAAGCAGACGCTCGCCTAATTTGTCATCTTTAACACCGATGACGAAAATGTCACGAAGTAGTTCATTTGTAGTACTGCCGAAGTTACACTCTTTGGATAGACGTCGTAACCGGCACGAAAATTCCGTAATTGATTCTTTCTGGGACTGTCTGGCTTGAAAGAAGTCTTTTCGCCGAAGTAGTATACTTGTCTTCCCGCAGAAATATTCCCGGAGACGTGCTATACAGTCAGAATATGAGTCTTTCGGTGAAGGAAGTCCATCGTAAATATCGCATCCGTCACGACCCAAGCAGTTGAGTAGAAGAGGCAGTTCCATATCCGTATCGGCATGGATTATTAAGAAATAGTTCTCGAGTTGACGCACGAAGAACAGAAAGTCGGATTCTCGCGGACATGCAGGCAGTTGAGGAGCAGTAATCGGATTCATCGTGTAGTAGGTAGCACGTGACAGCGTATGAATGACGAACAGCGCTGAGTCAGGATGAATAAATTGGAAAGCGCGTCAGTGGATTGCTAACCAACGCCGCTAGCCACCATTAATGTTGCGTTCTGGCCCAATAGAGATAAGAGAAAACCAATCCGTTTTTTCGATAGCGTGGTTTACTTGAGAAGCGAAAGTGTCTGTTTCATACACGGTATATTTAAACAACTGAATTAACATAAATTGACATTGTTCACAAATCTCAACAGTAACTTAATGATGTGATGATATGTAATGATATGCATAAAGGTATATTTATAAATGCTTAAAATTTCATCAATGCATTCTCATTTTTTATACCCTAAAAATGGCTACGCTCAGTATAGTTGAAATTAATTGGTTCATGATCTAATAAATTAGCATCATATCGGCAATCCTATTTTCATTTTCATTTAGAATGTCCAACCAAAGAGGCATCATCTCTACGTGATTGTTGGCTGTTTATAATCATCTTAAAAGATTTCCAAATTAGACTTGACTTGACCTGAACCACCCTCTTAATCATGTCTGCAAGTGGACAGGCATTTGCTATATTTATTTTTCATGATTGTTAGCTGTTTGTAATTGTCTTTAAAGATTTCCAAAAATGCGCTATTGGTCCACACTCGCAATCATGTTCTCACATGGATTTATTTGTCATACTTGTACTTCCTTTTTTATACTGATCGTCAGCTGCATATTTGCGTTTGAAAATTTCCAGACTGAACACTTTATCTCCTTCGTAATCATCCTAATCTCGTCATTTGTTTCATGACACATTTTCATCGGAACTTGTCTAGTGCTCGTATACATATGGTGATTCTTGTCGTTTTACTATTTTTTGCCGGGAAATAAATGTGACAGCAGGTCGGGTAATAATGTAATGCTATTGATTTTAAGCAGCATAATTACATGAAGTGAATAAAAGCTCATGTCGTTTTCCTATTTTTTATGTTAGATGTACATGTATGCTGTTCCTATTTATTTTAATTATGTTAAATTCTATAACTTCTTTTCATGCGTCAATAATATTCAATATTTTTTTTGCATCATGCATCTTACTGCGCATTTTAGACCAAAGTCGTTGTCTCTCAAGAAGATATCATCAATGGAGACCGGACACCCTAGCCAGCACAACCGATGGCAGAGAAGCATCACTGTTCTGTAGGCCGACATTTACTTTTGAGGTGAGTCGCTAAAATAATTTCTTGTGCGATTATTTGTCACTGCCTCCGAATGTTTTGGTTTTAGCAGCATTGAGTTTTTCTGCTGGTAATCCTTGGAGCATTTCGTAGCAGGATGACTTCGATCAACAGTTATAATGTATAAATGTAGGGCTATTCTTGTCACTGCCTCCGAATGTTTTAGTTTTAGCAGCATGAGTTTTTCTGCTGTTAATCCTTGGAGCATTTCGTAGCAGGATGACTTTGATCAACAATATTCATCACTAATAACAGCAAAGTTCTTCAATATTTTGCTACAACGTCAAGTAGGCTATAACTGTAATTTCATCAAAAGAATGTGAACATAATTAGATGTCGGCGAAACAGTCGGGGAATTGTCGGCTCACCGATTCGTCGGCAGATAGTCGGGGAATTAGGACCTTCGCCGTCATTAAGCCGAGTCCCTATAATTTGAGCGCTTCCACTGCCGAGGCAGCTATGCTGTGAAATTTCATCTATTCCTGACAAAATTTCTGGTTTCAGCATCCATATGAATTTTTTGGGAATATTTAATGGTCGAAAAAACGGATAAAAATATTTTCAAATCAATATTGCTCACTTGTAACGTCACCAAACTGAATTTTCTTTACGGATTTATAAACTAGAGGATTCGTTTGGTGCAAAACGTTTGATGGAAAGGTTTCAATTCTTCGAGATAAGGTACCTCGGTAAGAGGACATTTTTTTCATTGGACAATGGAAACCCAGTGAAAATTCAATGATTATTTATTACAATATTTAAAATGAGACTGTCTTAAAGAGCTGATCTTCTTCTTTCAGATGATATAAATATTAGTGGGTGTATTTGAATGTAGCTGACCGAAAATCCGTGTGCTGTGACTTTTTAAAAACCATGCCATAATAGATGAGATCCTGACGGTTCGATTACAAAAAACTATTGAAATCGGTTCAGAAATATGGATTTTACAAATCAAAGACACATTTCCGTCAGCCCTATGTGGCAAGCGCAGCCAGATAACTTTTGTTACATGTTCAGTCTATCTGAGTTGAACATTAATCATCTCTGCTAATAATTGAAATTAAAAAAAAAATCATGATTAAAAATATCTTTAATTGAACGAATTGATTTAACATCGACAGTTTACCCTAAAACGGGTGCTCACAGTTTCACACATAATCGTATATCCTACAAGTCTATAGCGGAACCACTCAGACCGTAAGTCTAAAGCCGAAGAGAACCATCTATTGATTATCGAAGTTATATTGATGGAAATGATTGCATTGGTCTGAAATGTACTTCCACAACTTTTCATTGAATGAAAACCCCTAGATCCAGAAAAAATGTCAAATTACTATTCTAACTAAGAAACACACCCAAACAGTAAGTCTATAGCATTATTTTTCAAATGAACTCATCATTCACTGTTATAGACTTGCCTCACAAGTTTCTTGAACCTAATATAGAATAGTTGTAAGCTCCGGAGGTCTATAACTATGTCTCGATGTGCATAACCTACCACATTCCTGGCTAAAAACGTATAAGAAAGACAAGACATAGCTTGACGACGTCTGAGAGAGTGGAGTCTGTTTGTCAACGGATTGTCCAATTGTCAAGTCAAATATGTTGACCACCAGACTTTTGAAGGTGTAAGCTCCAACTTGTCTCGAAGCGAATGATCTACCGTAAACCTCTAATGCTAGAGCGAGTAGAAATGACATTAGAAATAGCTTGACGACGTCTGAGAGAGTGGAGTCTCTTTGTCAACGGATTGTCCAGTAGTTAAGTCAAATATGTTGACCACCAGACTTTTGAAGTTGTAAGCTCCGGAGGTCTATAACTTGTCTCGAAGCGACTCATCTACCGTAAACCTCTAATGTTGGAGCGTGTAGAAAAGATATCAGGTATAATTTGACAAAGCTTGACGACGTCTGAGAAAGTGGAGTCTGTTTGTCAACGGATTGTCCAATTGTCAAGTCAAATATGTTGACCACCAGAATTTTGAAGGTGTAAGTTCCAACTTGTCTGGAAGCGAATGATCTACCGTAAACCTCTAATGCTAGAGCGAGTAGAAATGACATTAGAAATAGCTTGACGACGTCTGAGAGAGTGGAGTCTCTTTGTCAACGGATTGTCCAGTAGTTAAGTCAAATATGTTGACCACCCGACTTTTGAAGTTGTAAGCTCCGGAGGTCTATAACTTGTCTCGAAGCGACTCATCTACCGTAAACCTCTAATGTTGGAGCGTGTAGAAAAGATATCAGGTATAATTTGGCAAAGCTTGACGACGTCTGAGAGAGTGGAGTCTGTTTGTCAACGGATTGTCCAATTGTCAAGTCAAATATGTTGACCACCAGACTTTTGAAGTTGTAAGCTCCGGAGGTCTATAACTTGTCTCGAAGCGACTCATCTACCGTAAACCTCTAAATAGACATTAAAAATAGCTTGACGACGTCTGAGAGAGTGGAGTCTCTTTGTCAACGGATTGTCCAGTAGTTAAGTCAAATATGTTGACCACCCGACTTTTGAAGTTGTAAGCTCCGGAGGTCTATAACTTGTCTCGAAGCGACTGAGCTGCCGTAAACCTCTAATGTTGGAGCGTGTAGAAAAGATATCAGGTATAATTTGGCAAAGCTTGACGACGTCTGAGAGAGTGGAGTCTGTTTGTCAACGGATTGTCCAATTGTCAAGTCAAATATGTTGACCACCGGACTTTTGAAGGTGTAAGCTCCGGAGGTCTATAACTTGTCTCGAAGCGACTCATCTACCGTAAACCTCTAATGTTGGAGCGTGTAGAAAAGATATCAGGTATAATTTGACAAAGCTTGACGACGTCTGAGAGAGTGGAGTCTGTTTGTCAACGGATTGTCCAATTGTCAAGTCAAATATGTTGACCACCAGACTTTTGAAGGTGTAAGCTCCAACTTGTCTCGAAGCGAATGATCTACCGTAAACCTCTAATGCTAGAGCGAGTAGAAATGACATTAGAAATAGCTTGACGACGTCTGAGAGAGTGGAGTCTCTTTGTCAACGGATTGTCCAGTAGTTAAGTCAAATATGTTGACCACCAGACTTTTGAAGTTGTAAGCTCCGGAGGTCTATAACTTGTCTCGAAGCGACTCATCTACCGTAAACCTCTAATGTTGGAGCGTGTAGAAAAGATATCAGGTATAATTTGACAAAGCTTGACGACGTCTGAGAAAGTGGAGTCTGTTTGTCAACGGATTGTCCAATTGTCAAGTCAAATATGTTGACCACCAGACTTTTGAAGGTGTAAGTTCCAACTTGTCTCGAAGCGAATGATCTACCGTAAACCTCTAATGCTAGAGCGAGTAGAAATGACATTAGAAATAGCTTGACGACGTCTGAGAGAGTGGAGTCTCTTTGTCAACGGATTGTCCAGTAGTTAAGTCATCAAATATGTTGACCACCCGACTTTTGAAGTTGTAAGCTCCGGAGGTCTATAACTTGTCTCGAAGCGACTCATCTACCGTAAACCTCTAATGTTGGAGCGTGTAGAAAAGATATCAGGTATAATTTGGCAAAGCTTGACGACGTCTGAGAGAGTGGAGTCTGTTTGTCAACGGATTGTCCAATTGTCAAGTCAAATATGTTGACCACCGGACTTTTGAAGGTGTAAGCTCCGGAGGTCTATAACTTGTCTCGAAGCGAATGATCTACCGTGCACCTCTAATGCTAAAGCGAGTAGAAATGACATTAGAAATAGCTTGACGACGTCTGAGAGAGTGGAGTCTGTTTGTCAACGGATTGTCCAATTGTCAAGTCAAATATGTTGACCACCCGACTTTTGAAGGTGTAAGCTCCAACTTGTCTCGAAGCGAATGATCTACCGTAAACCTCTAATGTTGGAGCGTGCAGAATAGACATTAGATATAATTTGACAACATCTGAGAGAGTGGAGTCTCTTTGTCAACGGATTGTCCAGTAGTTAAGTCAAATTTGTTGACCACCAGACTTTTGAAGTTGTAAGCTCCGGAGGTCTATAACTTGTCTCGAAGCGACTCATCTACCGTAAACCTTTAATGTTGGAGCGTGTAGAAAAGATATCAGGTATAATTTGGCAAAGCTTGACGACGTCTGAGAGAGTGGAGTCTGTTTGTCAACGGATTGTCCAATTGTCAAGTCAAATATGTTGACCACCGGACTTTTGAAGGTGTAAGCTCCGGAGGTCTATAACTTGTCTCGAAGCGACTCATCTACCGTAAACCTCTAATGTTGGAGCGTGTAGAAAAGATATCAGGTATAATTTGACAAAGCTTGACGACGTCTGAGAGAGTGGAGTCTGTTTGTCAACGGATTGTCCAATTGTCAAGTCAAATATGTTGACCACCAGACTTTTGAAGGTGTAAGCTCCAACTTGTCTCGAAGTGAATGATCTACCGTAAACCTCTAATGCTAGAGCGAGTAGAAATGACATTAGAAATAGCTTGACGACGTCTGAGAGAGTGGAGTCTCTTTGTCAACGGATTGTCCAGTAGTTAAGTCAAATATGTTGACCACCAGACTTTTGAAGTTGTAAGCTCCGGAGGTCTATAACTTGTCTCGAAGCGACTCATCTACCGTAAACCTCTAATGTTGGAGCGTGTAGAAAAGATATCAGGTATAATTTGACAAAGCTTGACGACGTCTGAGAAAGTGTAGTCTGTTTGTCAACGGATTGTCCAATTGTCAAGTCAAATATGTTGACCACCAGACTTTTGAAGGTGTAAGTTCCAACTTGTCTCGAAGCGAATGATCTACCGTAAACCTCTAATGCTAGAGCGAGTAGAAATGACATTAGAAATAGCTTGACGACGTCTGAGAGAGTGGAGTCTCTTTGTCAACGGATTGTCCAGTAGTTAAGTCAAATATGTTGACCACCCGACTTTTGAAGTTGTAAGCTCCGGAGGTCTATAACTTGTCTCGAAGCGACTCATCTACCGTAAACCTCTAATGTTGGAGCGTGTAGAAAAGATATCAGGTATAATTTGGCAAAGCTTGACGACGTCTGAGAGAGTGGAGTCTGTTTGCCAACGGATTGTCCAATTGTCAAGTCAAATATGTTGACCACCGGACTTTTGAAGGTGTAAGCTCCGGAGGTCTATAACCTGTCTCGAAGCGACTCATCTACCGTAAACCTCTAATGTTGGAGCGTGTAGAAAAGATATCAGGTATTATTTGGCAAAGCTTGACGACGTCTGAGAGAGTGGAGTCTGTTTGTCAACGGATTGTCCAATTGTCAAGTCAAATATGTTGACCACCGGACTTTTGAAGGTGTAAGTTCCAACTTGTCTCGAAGCGAATGATCTACCGTAAACCTCTAATGCTAGAGCGAGTAGAAATGACATTAGAAATAGCTTGACGACGTCTGAGAGAGTGGAGTCTGTTTGTCAACGGATTGTCCAATTGTCAAGTCAAATATGTTGACCACCAGACTTTTGAAGGTGTAAGCTCCAACTTGTCTCGAAGCGAATGATCTACCGTAAACCTCTAATGTTGGAGCGTGCAGAATAGACATTAGATATAATTTGACAACATCTGAGAGAGTGGAGTCTCTTTGTCAACGGATTGTCCAGTAGTTAAGTCAAATTTGTTGACCACCAGACTTTTGAAGTTGTAAGCTCCGGAGGTCTATAACTTGTCTCGAAGCGACTCATCTACCGTAAACCTTTAATGTTGGAGCGTGTAGAAAAGATATCAGGTATAATTTGGCAAAGCTTGACGACGTCTGAGAGAGTGGAGTCTGTTTGTCAACGGATTGTCCAATTGTCAAGTCAAATATGTTGACCACCGGACTTTTGAAGGTGTGAGCTCCGGAGGTCTATAACTTGTCTCGAAGCGACTCATCTACCGTAAACCTCTAATGTTGGAGCGTGTAGAAAAGATATCAGGTATAATTTGACAAAGCTTGACGACGTCTGAGAGAGTGGAGTCTGTTTGTCAACGGATTGTCCAATTGTCAAGTCAAATATGTTGACCACCAGACTTTTGAAGGTGTAAGCTCCAACTTGTCTCGAAGCGAATGATCTACCGTAAACCTCTAATGCTAGAGCGAGTAGAAATGACATTAGAAATAGCTTGACGACGTCTGAGAGAGTGGAGTCTCTTTGTCAACGGATTGTCCAGTAGTTAAGTCAAATATGTTGACCACCAGACTTTTGAAGTTGTAAGCTCCGGAGGTCTATAACTTGTCTCGAAGCGACTCATCTACCGTAAACCTCTAATGTTGGAGCGTGTAGAAAAGATATCAGGTATAATTTGACAAAGCTTGACGACGTCTGAGAAAGTGGAGTCTGTTTGTCAACGGATTGTCCAATTGTCAAGTCAAATATGTTGACCACCAGACTTTTGAAGGTGTAAGTTCCAACTTGTCTGGAAGCGAATGATCTACCGTAAACCTCTAATGCTAGAGCGAGTAGAAATGACATTAGAAATAGCTTGACGACGTCTGAGGGAGTGGAGTCTCTTTGTCAACGGATTGTCCAGTAGTTAAGTCAAATATGTTGACCACCCGACTTTTGAAGTTGTAAGCTCCGGAGGTCTATAACTTGTCTCGAAGCGACTCATCTACCGTAAACCTCTAATGTTGGAGCGTGTAGAAAAGATATCAGGTATAATTTGACAACATCTGAGAGAGTGGAGTCTCTTTGTCAACGGATTGTCCAGTAGTTAAGTCAAATTTGTTGACCACCAGACTTTTGAAGGTGTAAGCTCCGGAGGTCTATAACTTGTCTCGAAGCGACTCATCTACCGTAAACCTTTAATGTTGGAGCGTGTAGAAAAGATATCAGGTATAATTTGGCAAAGCTTGACGACGTCTGAGAGAGTGGAGTCTGTTTGTCAACGGATTGTCCAATTGTCAAGTCAAATATGTTGACCACCGGACTTTTGAAGGTGTAAGCTCCGGAGGTCTATAACTTGTCTCGAAGCGACTCATCTACCGTAAACCTCTAATGTTGGAGCGTGTAGAAAAGATATCAGGTATAATTTGACAAAGCTTGACGACGTCTGAGAGAGTGGAGTCTGTTTGCCAACGGATTGTCCAATTGTCAAGTCAAATATGTTGACCACCAGACTTTTGAAGGTGTAAGCTCCAACTTGTCTCGAAGCGACTCATCTACCGTAAACCTCTAATGTTGGAGCGTGCAGAATAGACATTAGATATAATTTGACAACATCTGAGAGAGTGGAGTCTCTTTGTCAACGGATTGTCCAGTAGTTAAGTCAAATTTGTTTACCATCAGACTTTTGAAGTTGTAAGCTCCGGAGGTCTATAACTTGTCTCGAAGCGACTCATCTACCGTAAACCTTTAATGTTGGAGCGTGTAGAAAAGATATCAGGTATAATTTGGCAAAGCTTGACGACGTCTGAGAGAGTGGAGTCTGTTTGTCAACGGATTGTCCAATTGTCAAGTCAAATATGTTGACCACCGGACTTTTGAAGGTGTAAGCTCCGGAGGTCTATAACTTGTCTCGAAGCGACTCATCTACCGTAAACCTCTAATGTTGGAGCGTGTAGAAAAGATATCAGGTATAATTTGACAAAGCTTGACGACGTCTGGGAGAGTGGAGTCTGTTTGTCAACGGATTGTCCAATTGTCAAGTCAAATATGTTGACCACCAGACTTTTGAAGTTGTAAGCTCCGGAGGTCTATAACTTGTCTCGAAGCGAATGATCTACCGTAAACCTCTAATGCTAGAGCGAGTAGAAATGACATTAGAAATAGCTTGACGACGTCTGAGAGAGTGGAGTCTCTTTGTCAACGGATTGTCCAGTAGTTAAGTCAAATATGTTGACCACCAGACTTTTGAAGTTGTAAGCTCCGGAGGTCTATAACTTGTCTCGAAGCGACTCATCTACCGTAAACCTCTAATGTTGGAGCGTGTAGAAAAGATATCAGGTATAATTTGACAAAGCTTGACGACGTCTGAGAAAGTGGAGTCTGTTTGTCAACGGATTGTCCAATTGTCAAGTCAAATATGTTGACCACCAGACTTTTGAAGGTGTAAGTTCCAACTTGTCTGGAAGCGAATGATCTACCGTAAACCTCTAATGCTAGAGCGAGTAGAAATGACATTAGAAATAGCTTGACGACGTCTGAGAGAGTGGAGTCTCTTTGTCAACGGATTGTCCAGTAGTTAAGTCAAATATGTTGACCACCCGACTTTTGAAGTTGTAAGCTCCGGAGGTCTATAACTTGTCTCGAAGCGACTCATCTACCGTAAACCTCTAATGTTGGAGCGTGTAGAAAAGATATCAGGTATAATTTGGCAAAGCTTGACGACGTCTGAGAGAGTGGAGTCTGTTTGTCAACGGATTGTCCAATTGTCAAGTCAAATATGTTGACCACCGGACTTTTGAAGGTGTAAGCTCCGGAGGTCTATAACTTGTCTCGAAGCGACTCATCTACCGTAAACCTTTAATGTTGGAGCGTGTAGAAAAGATATCAGGTATAATTTGGCAAAGCTTGACGACGTCTGAGAGAGTGGAGTCTGTTTGTCAACGGATTGTCCAATTGTCAAGTCAAATATGTTGACCACCGGACTTTTGAAGGTGTAAGTTCCAACTTGTCTCGAAGAGAATGATCTACCGTAAACCTCTAATGCTAGAGCGAGTAGAAATGACATTAGAAATAGCTTGACGACGTCTGAGAGAGTGGAGTCTGTTTGTCAACGGATTGTCCAATTGTCAAGTCAAATATGTTGACCACCAGACTTTTGAAGGTGTAAGCTCCAACTTGTCTCGAAGCGAATGATCTACCGTAAACCTCTAATGTTGGAGCGTGCAGAATACACATTAGATATAATTTGACAACATCTGAGAGAGTGGAGTCTCTTTGTCAACGGATTGTCCAGTAGTTAAGTCAAATTTGTTGACCACCAGACTTTTGAAGTTGTAAGCTCCGGAGGTCTATAACTTGTCTCGAAGCGACTCATCTACCGTAAACCTTTAATGTTGGAGCGTGTAGAAAAGATATCAGGTATAATTTGGCAAAGATTGACGACGTCTGAGAGAGTGGAGTCTCTTTGTCAACGGATTGTCCAGTAGTTAAGTCAAATATGTTGACCACCCGACTTTTGAAGGTGTAAGCTCCGGAGGTCTATAACTTGTCTCGAAGCGACTCATCTACCGTAAACCTCTAATGTTGGAGCGTGTAGAAAAGATATCAGGTATAATTTGGCAAAGCTTGACGACGTCTGAGAGAGTGGAGTCTGTTTGTCAACGGATTGTCCAATTGTCAAGTCAAATATGTTGACCACCGGACTTTTGAAGGTGTAAGTTCCAACTTGTCTCGAAGCGAATGATCTACCGTAAACCTCTAATGCTAGAGCGAGTAGAAATGACATTAGAAATAGCTTGACGACGTCTGAGAGAGTGGAGTCTCTTTGTCAACGGATTGTCCAGTAGTTAAGTCAAATATGTTGACCACCAGACTTTTGAAGTTGTAAGCTCCGGAGGTCTATAACTTGTCTCGAAGCGACTCATCTACCGTAAACCTCTAATGTTGGAGCGTGTAGAAAAGATATCAGGTATAATTTGACAAAGCTTGACGACGTCTGAGAAAGTGGAGTCTGTTTGTCAACGGATTGTCCAATTGTCAAGTCAAATATGTTGACCACCAGACTTTTGAAGGTGTAAGTTCCAACTTGTCTCGAAGCGAATGATCTACCGTAAACCTCTAATGCTAGAGCGAGTAGAAATGACATTAGAAATAGCTTGACGAGGTCTGAGAGAGTGGAGTCTCTTTGTCAACGGATTGTCCAGTAGTTAAGTCAAATATGTTGACCACCCGACTTTTGAAGTTGTAAGCTCCGGAGGTCTATAACTTGTCTCGAAGCGACTCATCTACCGTAAACCTCTAATGTTGGAGCGTGTAGAAAAGATATCAGGTATAATTTGGCAAAGCTTGACGACGTCTGAGAGAGTGGAGTCTGTTTGTCAACGGATTGTCCAATTGTCAAGTCAAATATGTTGACCACCGGACTTTTGAAGGTGTAAGCTCCGGAGGTCTATAACTTGTCTCGAAGCGACTCATCTACCGTAAACCTCTAATGTTGGAGCGTGTAGAAAAGATATCAGGTATAATTTGGCAAAGCTTGACGACGTCTGAGAGAGTGGAGTCTGTTTGTCAACGGATTGTCCAATTGTCAAGTCAAATATGTTGACCACCGGACTTTTGAAGGTGTAAGTTCCAACTTGTCTCGAAGCGAATGATCTACCGTAAACCTCTAATGCTAGAGCGAGTAGAAATGACATTAGAAATAGCTTGACGACGTCTGAGAGAGTGGAGTCTCTTTGTCAACGGATTGTCCAGTAGTTAAGTCAAATATGTTGACCACCAGACTTTTGAAGTTGTAAGCTCCGGAGGTCTATAACTTGTCTCGAAGCGACTCATCTACCGGAAACCTCTAATGTTGGAGCGTGTAGAAAAGATATCAGGTATAATTTGACAAAGCTTGACGACGTCTGAGAAAGTGGAGTCTGTTTGTCAACGGATTGTCCAATTGTCAAGTCAAATATGTTGACCACCAGACTTTTGAAGGTGTAAGCTCCAACTTGTCTCGAAGCGAATGATCTACCGTAAACCTCTAATGCTAGAGCGAGTAGAAATGACATTAGAAATAGCTTGACGACGTCTGAGAGAGTGGAGTCTCTTTGTCAACGGATTGTCCAGTAGTTAAGTCAAATATGTTGACCACCAGACTTTTGAAGTTGTAAGCTCCGGAGGTCTATAACTTGTCTCGAAGCGACTCATCTACCGTAAACTTCTAATGTTGGAGCGTGTAGAAAAGATATCAGGTATAATTTGGCAAAGCTTGACGACGTCTGAGAAAGTGGAGTCTGTTTGTCAACGGATTGTCCAATTGTCAAGTCAAATATGTTGACCACCAGACTTTTGAAGGTGTAAGTTCCAACTTGTCTGGAAGCGAATGATCTACCGTAAACCTCTAATGCTAGAGCGAGTAGAAATGACATTAGAAATAGCTTGACGACGTCTGAGGGAGTGGAGTCTCTTTGTCAACGGATTGTCCAGTAGTTAAGTCAAATATGTTGACCACCCGACTTTTGAAGTTGTAAGCTCCGGAGGTCTATAACTTGTCTCGAAGCGACTCATCTACCGTAAACCTCTAATGTTGGAGCGTGTAGAAAAGATATCAGGTATAATTTGGCAAAGCTTGACGACGTCTGAGAGAGTGGAGTCTGTTTGTCAACGGATTGTCCAATTGTCAAGTCAAATATGTTGACCACCGGACTTTTGAAGGTGTAAGCTCCGGAGGTCTATAACTTGTCTCGAAGCGACTCATCTACCGTAAACCTCTAATGTTGGAGCGTGTAGAAAAGATATCAGGTATAATTTGGCAAAGCTTGACGACGTCTGAGAGAGTGGAGTCTGTTTGTCAACGGATTGTCCAATTGTCAAGTCAAATATGTTGACCACCAGACTTTTGAAGGTGTAAGTTCCAACTTGTCTCGAAGCGAATGATCTCCCGTAAACCTCTAATGCTAGAGCGAGTAGAAATGACATTAGAAATAGCTTGACGACGTCTGAGAGAGTGGAGTCTCTTTGTCAACGGATTGTCCAGTAGTTAAGTCAAATTTGTTGACCACCAAACTTTTGAAGTTGTAAGCTCCGGAGGTCTATAACTTGTCTCGAAGCGACTCATCTACCGTAAACCTTTAATGTTGGAGCGTGTAGAAAAGATATCAGGTATAATTTGGCAAAGCTTGACGACGTCTGAGAGAGTGGAGTCTGTTTGTCAACGGATTGTCCAATTGTCAAGTCAAATATGTTGACCACCGGACTTTTGAAGGTGTAAGCTCCGGAGGTCTATAACTTGTCTCGAAGCGACTCATCTACCGTAAACCTCTAATGTTGGAGCGTGTAGAAAAGATATCAGGTATAATTTGACAAAGCTTGACGACGTCTGAGAGAGTGGAGTCTGTTTGTCAACGGATTGTCCAATTGTCAAGTCAAATATGTTGACCACCAGACTTTTGAAGGTGTAAGCTCCAACTTGTCTCGAAGCGAATGATCTACCGTAAACCTCTAATGCTAGAGCGAGTAGAAATGACATTAGAAATAGCTTGACGACGTCTGAGAGAGTGGAGTCTCTTTGTCAACGGATTGTCCAGTAGTTAAGTCAAATATGTTGACCACCAGACTTTTGAAGTTGTAAGCTCCGGAGGTCTATAACTTGTCTCGAAGCGACTCATCTACCGTAAACCTCTAATGTTGGAGCGTGTAGAAAAGATATCAGGTATAATTTGACAAAGCTTGACGACGTCTGAGAAAGTGGAGTCTGTTTGTCAACGGATTGTCCAATTGTCAAGTCAAATATGTTGACCACCGGACTTTTGAAGGTGTAAGCTCCGGAGGTCTATAACTTGTCTCGAAGCGACTCATCTACCGTAAACCTCTAATGTTGGAGCGTGTAGAAAAGATATCAGGTATAATTTGGCAAAGCTTGACGACGTCTGAGAGAGTGGAGTCTGTTTGTCAACGGATTGTCCAATTGTCAAGTCAAATATGTTGACCACCGGACTTTTGAAGGTGTAAGCTCCGGAGGTCTATAACTTGTCTCGAAGCGACTCATCTACCGTAAACCTCTAATGTTGGAGCGTGTAGAAAAGATATCAGGTATAATTTGGCAAAGCTTGACGACGTCTGAGAGAGTGGAGTCTGTTTGTCAACGGATTGTCCAATTGTCAAGTCAAATATGTTGACCACCGGACTTTTGAAGGTGTAAGTTCCAACTTGTCTGGAAGCGAATGATCTACCGTAAACCTCTAATGCTAGAGCGAGTAGAAATGACATTAGAAATAGCTTGACGACGTCTGAGAGAGTGGAGTCTGTTTGTCAACGGATTGTCCAGTAGTTAAGTCAAATATGTTGACCACCCGACTTTTGAAGTTGTAAGCTCCGGAGGTCTATAACTTGTCTCGAAGCGACTCATCTACCGTAAACCTCTAATGTTGGAGCGTGTAGAAAAGATATCAGGTATAATTTGGCAAAGCTTGACGACGTCTGAGAGAGTGGAGTCTGCTTGTCAACGGATTGTCCAATTGTCAAGTCAAATATGTTGACCACCGGACTTTTGAAGGTGTAAGCTCCGGAGGTCTATAACTTGTCTCGAAGCGACTCATCTACCGTAAACCTCTAATGTTGGAGCGTGTAGAAAAGATATCAGGTATAATTTGGCAAAGCTTGACGACGTCTGAGAGAGTGGAGTCTGTTGGTCAACGGATTGTCCAATTGTCAAGTCAAATATGTTGACCACCGGACTTTTGAAGGTGTAAGTTCCAACTTGTCTCGAAGCGAATGATCTACCGTAAACCTCTAATGCTAGAGCGAGTAGAAATGACATTAGAAATAGCTTGACGACGTCTGAGAGAGTGGAGTCTGTTTGTCAACGGATTGTCCAATTGTCAAGTCAAATATGTTGACCACCAGACTTTTGAAGGTGTAAGCTCCAACTTGTCTCGAAGCGAATGATCTACCGTAAACCTCTAATGTTGGAGCGTGCAGAATAGACATTAGATATAATTTGACAACATCTGAGAGAGTGGAGTCTCTTTGTCAACGGATTGTCCAGTAGTTAAGTCAAATTTGTTGACCACCAGACTTTTGAAGTTGTAAGCTCCGGAGGTCTATAACTTGTCTCGAAGCGACTCATCTACCGTAAACCTTTAATGTTGGAGCGTGTAGAAAAGATATCAGGTATAATTTGGCAAAGCTTGACGACGTCTGAGAGAGTGGAGTCTGTTTGTCAACGGATTGTCCAATTGTCAAGTCAAATATGTTGACCACCGGACTTTTGAAGGTGTAAGCTCCGGAGGTCTATAACTTGTCTCGAAGCGACTCATCTACCGTAAACCTCTAATGTTGGAGCGTGTAGAAAAGATATCAGGTATAATTTGACAAAGCTTGACGACGTCTGAGAGAGTGGAGTCTGTTTGTCTGTTGTATAACTTGTCTCGAAGCGACTCATCTACCGTAAACCTCTAATGTTGGAGCGTGTAGAAAAGATATCAGGTATAATTTGGCAAAGCTTGACGACGTCTGAGAGAGTGGAGTCTGTTTGTCAACGGATTGTCCAGTAGTTAAGTCAAATTTGTTGACCACCAGACTTTTGAAGTTGTAAGCTCCGGAGGTCTATAACTTGTCTCGAAGCGACTCATCTACCGTAAACCTTTAATGTTGGAGCGTGTAGAAAAGATATCAGGTATAATTTGGCAAAGCTTGACGACGTCTGAGAGAGTGGAGTCTGTTGGTCAACGGATTGTCCAATTGTCAAGTCAAATATGTTGACCACCGGACTTTTGAAGGTGTAAGTTCCAACTTGTCTCGAAGCGAATGATCTACCGTAAACCTCTAATGCTAGAGCGAGTAAGTAGTAAGCAAGTGACAAACACTCGACCGGCGCCCCCCCCCTCTGGAACGGCAGAGTGTCGTGGTCGGCCGCCGTGGTGCTTCGGGTCTGAGTTCCCCCCCCCTCTGGAACGACAGAGTCTGTCGTGGTGTGCCGGCCAGGTGGGTTCACAACATGTTCGCTGACTTTCCCCCCCCCCACTCTGCAACGACAGAGTGTGAGACTCGGATGTGTTGGTCTCGTATGGGTTGACGTGACCGACCGCCTAGGTTGACGTGGCCGACCGCCTAGGTTGACGTGGGCGACCGTCTAGGTTGACGTGGGCGACCGTCTAGGTTGTCGTGGATGGTGAAATGGCTGCCAGATTCGGATTCAGCGTAAAATTCTGCATCGGTAGGGTGAGTTTCAAGGCAATTGGCGAGAAAAAATTTTTCTTCAAAATTTTAACAGAGTTAGAATTTGGGACGTTTTGGTGTGTAGCGCCCGAACGAAGCATCGGATGAGAAAACGGAGGCCAGATTCGGAATCTACGTGAAATTTTGGGTTAGGAAGGATGTTTCCAGCGAAATCGGAGAGAAAAAATTTTCGGCTGACGTCCCCCCCCCTCTGAACAGCTTGCTTCGATTTTGGCTTCTAGTGGACGGATTTTGTCGTGCGATAGCTCGTTTGAAAGCTAAGAGTGAGACAAATTCAGTGAAAGAATCGGCTTGTTCCTATCTGTCTTCGTTTAGATGTGAGACGCCATTTAAGATTTTGGGACATTGGTGAAAAACGACAGAGTTAGAATTTGGGACGTTTTGGGCTGTAGCTTCAAAACGAAGCATCGGATTGGAAAACGGATTTCAGATTTGGAATCAGCGTGAAATTCTTTATCTGTATAGTGAGTTTCAAGTCAATCGGAGAGAAAAAATTTTCAACATTTTTCGAAAAAACGACAGAGTTAGAATTTGGGATGTTTTGGTGTGTAGCGCCCAAACGAAGCATCGGATGAGAAAACGGAGGCCAGATTCGGAATCTACGTGAAATTTTGGGTTAGGAAGGATGTTTCCAGCGAAATCGGAGAGAAAAAATTTTCGGCTGACGTCCCCCCCCTCTAGACAGCTTGCTTCGATTTTGGCTTCCAGTGGACGGATTTTGTCGTGCGATAGCTCGTTTGAAAGCTAAGAGTGAGACAAATTCAGTGAAACAATCGGCTTGTTCCTATCTGTCTTCGTTCAAAAGTTAGAGCGGTTACAAGATTTTAGGTCGGAGCTCGCTCACCTGAAAAAATCCTAAGTGTCAGAGTGGCTTTGTATGGGTAAAAATTTGAAAATTTTCCAAAGTGTGGAATTTCGACCTGGGACCGTCACCAAAACATTTTTCATCAAATTTTGAAATTTCACTGACGTCCCCCCCCCTCTGGACAGCTTGCTTCGATTTTGGTTTCCAGTGGACGGATTTTGTCGTGCGATAGCTCGTTTGAAAGCTAAGAGTGAGACAAATTCAGTGAAACAATCGGCTTGTTCCTATCTGTCTTCGTTCAAAAGTTAGAGCGGTTACAAGATTTTAGGTCGGAGCTCGCTCACCTGAAAAAATCCTAAGTGTCAGAGTGGCTTTGTATGGGTAAAAATTTGAAAATTTTCCAAAGTGTGGAATTTCGACCTGGGACCGTCACCAAAACATTTTTCATCAAATTTTGAAATTTCACTGACGTCCCCCCCCCCTCTGGACAGCTTGCTTCGATTTTGGCTTCCAGTGGACGGATTTTGTCGTGCGATAGCTCGTTTGAAAGCTAAGAGTGAGACAAATTCAGTGAAACAATCGCCTTGTTCCTATCTGTCTTCATTCAAAAGTTAGAGCGGTTACAAGATTTTAGGTCGGAGCTCGCTCACCTGAAAAAATCCTAAGTGTCAGAGTGGCTTTGTATGGGTAAAAATTTGAAAATTTTCCAAAGTGTGGAATTTCGACCTGGGACCGTCACCAAAACATTTTTCATCAAATTTTGAAATTTCACTGACGTCCCCCCCCCCTCTTATCGATTGCATATTCACAGGGTATATAAGAACGGGATCGGGAGAGGAATTTCACTAAGTTGAGAAACTGACTACAGGTAAGTCGTTTCTCTTGAGGTCCGATATCGGACTTCTGACTTTACATTGCTGATATCAGCTAAGGTGTCAGACTTATAGGTTAGTCAGTATAGCATGACTGACCATTTGATGATAGTAGGCCGAAATCTTCAAACGGCTATAACTTTGCTTCTACAAGTCCTTTAGACTTGATTCAAAAAACATTCGACAGCGTTTGCTATGCTGAAGGTGACAGACTACTTATAAACGTTTTATGAGTAGTACTAAAATACTGAAAAATTTAAATTCATATTTAATGATAATAATTAAAGTTTTTGAATAAAAAGCAGTCGTTTATGAGTCTCTGTGACTTGGGTCGTTTCCTCTTGTAAATAACTCCACCGGTTTTCATGTCAAAACTGGGGCCCGGATACCAACACAGTGATATGACGCACGCTCTGTCCGATCGAGGTTGGATTTGTGGGTCGAGGCCTTGGAGCTGGGATAAGATCCCCTCTGAGTAATGCCTGTAACGGATTCAAGAGCTTAACACCCAAACGGTTGCTGACTTGCTATCAAATGTTTGGTGACTTAGTCTTTCAATACATATCAGCAAGTAGTATCCTATAAACACTTGCTATCAAATTTTACTCTATCTTTACAGAATTATCATGACGAAAGCGAGTAACGCCAAGATGCTAGTGGGGAAGTGCAGTTGTGGCAAGATTGCTAGAGGTAGCGAACTCAAGAAACATTTGAAAGAAAAAGAGGGGACGATGGGCCATGAGAGGAAAGTGATGTTGAGGTTGTGTGTGTCTTGTCGGAAATGTGTGATGGGGGATGAGAAGGAATTTATGAAGGCGCATTTGCAGTGTGAGAGTGGGAACATCGGAGAGAAGGGGTTCAAGGCATGGTTTGAGGGAGAGTTGTTGGAGAGGGAAGAGGTGACAAAGGCGGTGGCAGCGATACAGGACGTGATTGGGGAGAAAGTGGTGAGGAATGCGAGTGAGGGGAGTTCGAGTGATGGGAGTTCGAATGAGGAAGTTGAGTTGAGAGCGAATATGAAGAAGAAGGATGATGTTGATTTGGATGCGGTGATGGAAGATTTGTTTGGGGACATAGCGGATTTGAAGGAAGAGTGGGAGGGGGAGGAAGTGGCTAAGCCGATGGCAGCGTCATCGCCACGGCAGCAAGAGGCGTATGACACGGAGGTATTTGTGAGAATGAAGGATCGTGTGATGGCTTTGGAAAGTAATAATAGAAAAGTTTTGAAGGAGAATGAAGAGCTGAAGGTGAAGGTTGAGGGGTATAGGGCAACAAGGGAAGAGTTGGAGAGCTTGAGAAAGAAGGAGAAGGAATGGATGGCGGAAAGGAGCGAGTTGATGAGGAAGGCAGGTTTGGTGGAGAGTTTGCAGGCGAGTGTGTCGAGGAAGGATGAAGAGATAGAGCGGATGCGAAGCGTGGTGAAGGAGACGGAGGAGGTGAAGGTTATTAATAAGAGGTTGACGGGTGAAGTGGAGCGACTGCATGAGCGTTTGAAGTGTCGAAAAAGGAGAGTGTATGAAGTCCATCTTCCCCTCTTTGAGAACAATGTGTGCGACGCCCCAACCATCACGGATGATCCCAACGTAACACAGCAGTGTTATGAGGGCGACGGAGTCCGATGTCTCCACATGAGTATGGACGTTACCGGCCAGCTTGAAGACTTCGTCGTCCGAAAAGTTCGGAAGAAAGTTCCCAGTAAGCTTCCTCAACATGATCATTTTTGTAGCTCATCTAATCTCCTATTCTTTTTCTTTCAGAGTTTTTGCAGAAGTGAGAGGAGTGTCGGTGGACGGAGAACGACCCATGGGCTCTTTTAAGGGCCAACCTTCTAATGCAGCTAAAGCGGTCCCAAGCCCGCCACATATCCTCGGATATGGAATGCAGAGGGGAAGAAAAATAATGAATGGAATGAAATGGGAGGACACTCACGCGCCACACGCAACATAACACACTTCTCTCTTCCGTAGTCTAACAAGCTCTTTACACATGGATCGCAGTCGATTGCTATCCCTGTATCAGAAGTGTAAGCTATCTTAATTTTATTTGATACTATTTCATCTATCATCATCGTCCATATGAAATGTTTTAAGATTTACAAGTTAGACTAAGCGTGCTACTATTTCCAAATGAAAATGTATACATGGTTAAATCATCCACTTCTCTCTTCCGTAGTCTAACAAGCTCTTTACACATGGATCGCAGTCGATTGCTATCCCTGTAACAGAAGTGTAAGCTATCTTAATTTTATTTGACACTATTTCAGCTATCATCATCGTCCATATGAAATGTTTTAAGATTTACAAGTTAGACTAAGCGTGCTACTATTTCCAAATGAAAATGTATACATGGTTAAATCATCCACTTAACCCCATCCGTAGTCTAACAAGCTCTTTACACATGGATCGCAGTCGATTGCTATCCCTGTATCAGAAGTGTAAGCTATCTTAATTTTATTTGACACTATTTCATCTATCATCATCGTCCATATGAAATGTTTTAAGATTTACAAGTTAGACTAAGCGTGCTACTATTTCCAAATGAAAATGTATACATGGTTAAATCATCCACTTAACCCCATCCGTAGTCTAACAAGCTCTTTACACATGGATCGCAGTCGATTGCTATCCCTGTATCAGAAGTGTAAGCTATCTTAATTTTATTTGACACTATTTCATCTATCATCATCGTCCATATGAAATGTTATAAGATTTGCAAGTTAAACTAAGCGTGCTACTATTTCCAAATGAAAAAGTATACATGGTTAAATTATTCACTGAAGCCCCATTCAAGTACGTCAGTATGAAAGCAAAGATAATACGAAATAAAAATTTATTATGGCATGTATTTTAAAAGGTCTTCATCGTCAATATCGTCCCAGAGTCTGACTTCACATAGATCACAAAAACAGTTGAGCTGCTTTAATCGTTCTTCTGCAGCGTCCCTCACGTTGTCAATGTACGCCCACTCCGCCACGGTTCGCGGTTGGGAGTTAGGGGTGTACCACTCCCATATTTGATGCAACTGCGACTTGCTGGTCATCTCCATCACATCGTCAGTATCGTACTGGAGATACTTCCACCTCACGCCTGTTAAGTCGGGACACTCCTTCTCACATACACTCTCCTCTTCCTCATCCGCTGGTAATGATAACTTCCTGATATTGTCCAGTTGGTACACCTTCTCCACCTTCGCCTTTCTTGGTGCATTTGGTGTAACGAGCACCTTTGCTGATGTGCATGGAGAGGAGAACTCCAATGCGGTATTTGGTGTTGTTGGAGGACTTGTCATGTTGTCTTTGAAATGCTGACTTTGAAATGTTTTCTAATTCTTAAGTATCAACAAGCAACCAATCAGAATGAACAGCCAATGAATGATGAGCATGAAAGGATATAAGCAAAGTGACATCCGTGTCATTTCACTCTGTCTTTGAGACGTATAAGTGAAGTATTCTCTAGCGAATTCTGCTATTATTTGAGGTGTACAAGTGAATTCCAAATTTGAGACATATTAATTGAGTGAAGTCTCTATCTTATTGAAGCATCAACCTTAAACATAATTTCGTTCAAATGGTAAGTTGAAAATTTCCTCTCTCATCTCCCTCAAACGTGTGGCTAATAGCATCTTCCTCAATTTCAGGCATCAACTTCATCACCAACACCCTCCCTTCTCGAGGAAAGTTTAGAGTTGTTGAGTCAAGGTAGGTTGTAACAATATACTGACACTTGAACAGAGATGAAAGAATGATTTCTCTTTCAGGTGATACCAGTTCCATCTCGTGCGAGTCCATATCAACATTGTCGCGGGAATGCGACGATCGGCAATGTGCTGACTGTGGACACATCTTCACGAGGAAGCGTGATCTCACCCGACACATCAAGCGAGGTGTTTGTCGACCTAAGCCGGCATCAATCTCCGAAGGTAGGGATGATTCTGTTAACGATGTCTCCTTTTCTTGCGACTTGTGCGCTCAGTCTTTCGAGACACGTTTTGAACTATCTTCGCACAGACTTCAACATACACACGCGAACGATACCTACACCAACGGTACCTCCTCTATCCGACTCACTGAAGTGTCCATAAATAATTTAGTGAGGAA
>CAJQUW010005337.1:0-91365 GCA_907163375.1 Prostheceraeus crozeri
CCCTGCCGTTGTGATGGATGCGGTTGCAATGTTTATACCGGTAACCGTGGGCTAAACTGTAGATAAAGAGAGGAGGACTGGATAACTCAGCAGTCATAATAGAGGAACAGATGGTTGGAGCGGAGACGTAGACTTTTGGGGGCAAGATGCAAGATGGAGAACGAAATTCACCGAAGAGCCAACCAGTTCCGAGATAATGCAGAACGCGACATTGAAGAGAAGAGTACGGCCATGACATTCCGAGAGACCTGCAGAACTCGACAATGAAGAGGAAGATTGCATAGAGAGCAAGACATCCGAGAGACTTGGTCGCAGAAAAACTCGACAAGGACAGAAGGAAGGATTGAGCCAATCATACGAGGAATAGCTGCAGAAACATCGACAATAGAAGAGGAAGGGATCTACGGCAGACATCCGAGAGACTCAGAACTCGACAGTGAAGAGGAAGGAATTGAGCAATCCTACGAATACTGCAGACCTCGACAATAAGAGGAAGGAGTACGGGCAGACATCCAGAGAAGACTGCAGAACTTGAACAAGAGAGGAAGAGGCATATCGGCCAGACATTCCGAGAGACTGCAGAAACTCGACAGTGAAGAGGAAGGATTACGGGCAGACATCATGGTGAGAGGATTGGGCTACAGGGATCAGGCGTTGTTCGATATACCAGGTGAAGCCACTCCGTATGATACCGATTCGTACGATGGTCGCACTCCAACTGAATATTTAGACAAATGCTGGGAAAAACAGAAAGAGAAGAAATATTTATGTACTCACCGCAGAAGTGAATTTTAATCCCGCTGATGCCTTCTCCTGTTGAAAGGATCATATGGTACTCAAGTCAAGTCTTTTCTTCGAGGCTTCTGTCCCTTAAACTTCATGCCAAATGGGAGAGAGCACTTCATGGGTGATTAGACCCAACAACATTCCTTTGTATACATCCAAGCATCATGTTTACACTGAATAAGGTCAACCAAAGCCACTGCATGAGAGGTTCACGCAGAGGAAAGAGAGAATCGGACTAACTAGGCTTCGATGATGGGCGGCTGGAATCCCGTGTGAATTTTAGATTTGACGACTTTTCTCTTACTTTTCTTTCCTTTGGACTTTCGTACTTACTCTTAACCTTATTACTGCTATTGCTTTTTTGTAATCGTAAATGTACTTGGTTCGTAAAACATATATTGTTACTAATTAGTTGCATTATTTATAGGAGCCTTCTCGTAGCAAAGAACTTTCTCATAATTCCGATTTATAATGATCTAAAACTTGCGTTTCAAAATTTAAAAGACATTCGGAAAACCCCATTGCTGCACATCGCAACGCAAACGAACAATAAAGGAAGTTGTAAGTAATCAGAACATTTACATGAAAATATGCAGCAAATTTCGTTTCAAATTGAAAAGCAATTTATCCTAAAATATAATTGAGCTTCTATAAACTGTTCGAAGGTTAATGAAACATAATGTTGTTCGTCGTTTTCACCGCTAGGGTGGACAGTCATGTGTTTTTCGCAGTCCTAGATCTCAATGTTTCTTTAGACAATTCTTCATCTTCAGCACCTGTGCTAATTGTACATCCAATTAAATATGTTGCAAAAAGCTCAAAGAATGTATTAAATTTGACATGCACTCATGCTATGAACTTGAACGCGTAAATTGAAAAGGTAAAAGATCCACAATAAAACATACACAGGAATGGTCCATATGACATTGTCAATTGATTTTTTGCCATGATTTCACTTACACCTGCCATATATTGCAACGAATATTTTTCATTGAATTACTGTCTTGGCACCGCACCTATGAAATGGGACGATGTTCCTTTGGGTTTCAAGTGGACCGGGAAGATATTGATCACATCTAGAATTGAGCTGACAATCATCTGGTCAGCATCAAAGATTTCTTTCATAGCATACTGAGCTTCTTCATCTTCCTTATCCTTGCATAAGTAGACATTGAATGAACCTTCCTCCAAGCGCTTAATTTTCTCCCATTCATGGATTTCTTTCAAGGGTTTTGATTTGTCTGGAACAAAAATCGATAAAATGAATGGAGGCTAGTATCTGCTGTTTGAAAGATCAACAACTGAAAAGATTTTTCAACTGAACAAGTTCGCATGATCTCCAAGGATACAGATGTAGAAGCTTGGTTTACTTAGGCTTCTAAAAAGAGCTTCCACTCCGCATCTGACATCATCTCACTGTAGTTTAAAGCTGCATGTAGCAAAGTCCGGCAGCCAGCACGAGTTTCTGCAGGGAACGAGGTCGACAATGAGACTTTCACAGAATGATGTACACCTCACAGTCCGACAGCCAGCACGAGTTTCTGCAGGGAATGAGGCCAAAAATGAGACTTTCAAAGAATGATGTACATCTCATAGTCCGGCAGCCAGCACGAGTTTCTGCAGGGAACGAGGCCGAAAGTGAGACTTTCACAGAATGATGTACACCTCATAGTCAGGCAGCCAGAGTGAGTTTCTACACGGACTCATTAATATTGCTTTTATATTTAAAGCATATCTGAATGTATTTGTATGGACTTTGTATAATTTTTTATAATGAAATTTTGTACATCAATTAAATTATGGTAGAAGGGCATGAAAAGTTGCTCACTTTTTAGGGGGACGTTCCCCCGGTTACGCAGTAATGCAGGGTCGTGTCTGCAATTGCCCCACGTCCATTCAATGTAATATAGCTGTGTTTCATAGAAATGTCCTGGGTCTAGATGTGTTACTGATTTTATGATATGAATAAATCGTGAAAGATCTGTCTTAATGGCTTCGAGTGAAAACCAATTTTCTTATTTTGTGCGCTGTTCCAGAAATATCGTGCGTAATAGCACAATAAAGAATTTTTGGAATGATGCACCACAAGTAGGGCCTAGCAATTGTTGTTTAGATTCTCTCAATCTGCAAGTCTACATGACCACCTCGGAGCAAACTGGGCAGTTGACTAATTCAACTGCATGTTTTGAACACATGAATTTTCCTCATTATCGTTGAGTAGATTTTACATGACTGTTTCCTTGGCAAAATCCACAAAAGCCTCGCCTCGTCAAATTCCTGTTTAGTGAACATGATTAATTTTGCATGATATCCAGTGAATGCATTGCACCAACAACTTCATTATTCAGGTTTTGAGTAATGCAACTTTGCATGCTCTTGCCGAAGAGCTGGTGCCTACAATTCAAAAGAAAACGGAACCGGAAGGATTGGCAATCACTAGGCCTATTTGAAGACAACTTTGCGAATGAGTTCGAGGCGAAATGTCAGTCAAGTTCATCAAAAACATGATGACGACATGTGTACTAATAGATCTACTGGTCCATCATATCCACACCAGATTTTGTATCCAGATTGTAACCATCGAGTACTTCTAGCAAACCACCTTCAAGATCGTTAGCCATTGTTAGTATGGTTGTGAGTAGAACACATTAGGAACCTTGAAATCAAAAACTTCAACCACATGTTTGGAAGGCGATTCTCGAAATTTACTCCCTTCCCATTAACGATTCAAAACAACTAAAGACTACGAAGCGACAATTGATTGATCAGACATAGTAGCACGCTAGAATGAAAGTAAGAGTATCGTCTTTCTTTTCATCATTCATCTTTGTGTTTACAGCAAAATGAGTATCTCTTTCCGAAAGTAACGGATATATATGCGATCTACGAAAAACCATCGATGATGCACGAACTGCATGAAGATATTTGCACCCAATCTACACTAAAAGTTCAACGGTTGAAAATTACATACGATCAAAGCTACAATTAACCGAGGAGCATTTATTATTATTCAAAAACGTTAAGTTGAATAATCAATACGTCTCAAATATCTACTGCTTTCATTCTACCATTCGAAACGCTGTCATGATTACTTAACTTTCTTTTTTAACACTAGAAGTACGGTACCGGTCAATTGACCGGCAGGACAGTCTAATTTTGACCTGGCAGGAGAAGTAAAATGTTACTTAGATTTCAATATACTTGTACAATTCAATATGTCATTTATTTCTTTAGCTACGCTTTTAGCTGCAATAGAAATCATTACTGCTGCACGATTGGACACGTTGCAGTGAGATCCCAATAAGGTTTGGTCAGCATCCTGCCCACACTATCATTCGTAGAGAAGGAGGCCCTACAACGTTTGCTGGCAGCAAGGTCGATGATGTAACAGATATCTTTGCTGGGCTGTGGAAATTTGAACGCGATCACTGACTACACCTTGACAGAGGCAAGGAGGAATAAGGTGACAGTTTGCGTTTGGAACGATGATTCGCGACATCTCCACTCCATCTCAACATTATTTCCATGAAACATTTATTGACTTATTGACTCCCTGGTGCACAAGATGCACAAGATTCGATGACAAATAAACGAAGACAGAAGATAAATTCTAACACAAGCGAGAAATGGTGAAAATGATCTGAAATGTTATTTTCCTCTATAGAACTCCCATTGCCTCAAAAAGCAGCAAAATTTGGGGTTAATTTCTCGCTTATGTGTGATGCCGAAAATTTCTGCATCCTCAATGCTTCACTATATACGTTGATCGAGATCGAGACAGAGAGAGAGAAACCTTGCTCAACACGCTGTAGAAAAGGCTCCTTTTCACGGGTCTGACTAACATAGCACTCACAAATGTCAAGAAATATCACAATGTCTTTACATCTTACCAGCTGGCTGTGTCAATGAGGCAGAATGGATTTTCTATCGGAGGAAATCGTCTGGAAATTCCATCATCGATTATTATCAATTAATACAAAGAAACGGAACTATATCACCCGAGCTCTCAGAACTGATGAAGCTACAATAGCAGCGTACAAGGCGATCAGAAACAAATGTGGCACTTCTTAGCAGTCGCTGCACAGAACCGGCCGGAGTCGTTGAACATGGTGCCACGAATCCCACATCGAAGCCTCAAACATGTCTACGTTGCAATCAAACTAGAGGTAGTCGACTTGCCTGATCAGAGGGTTCGTTATTATTCCTTCAAAGTTCAATCATGTGCATGGCGGTTAACGTATTTTGTCCATTTGATCGATATGTGTCCTTGAACGCTGACGTGATTTCCAAAATTTTGGGACTTTTTAGTGATTCGGATGTTGTGCAAGGTGATTCGGATGCTTCATCGCCGAACAAACTAACCAAGTTGTCACCACGAAGGACAACCTGAACAGTCTCGCTGAATTACCTATCGCTTGAGCGACAAAAACAAAACAAGTCGACCTGTTTTTCTGCAAGAAATTCACATGTGGTCCACGCTCGAGAAGTACTTGCAAAATTTGCTCAAAATAACTTCACTTCGTACAGCCCCTAGCATATTGCAGCATATGGTGAATAACGAACAAGCAAACCTGGCATTATTTTTGACTTGTAGCTGCAATGCAATGTAGGCACAGATGCCTACAAAAATTGAACTTTGTAATAATTTCCTGTATATGCATATGCTGCATAAAAATGTATATGTAATTCATATGAAATTTCCCAGCTTAAACTGCAATGGAAATTTGATGTAATTTTAAAGTAATAATATAATAATTAAGTTTTTTTTCAATATTTATGCAGCAGGCATGACTAAGGATGGCAAACTTAAAAAAGAAACTAGCGATGTTTTCTTCAGCCGGTCAATTGACCGGTGCCGTTCTTATCCGTAGATAGAATTTGCCGTACTTCTGGGCTTAAAACAGAAAATTTACATGCTCCTCAAATATCTGTGGCCCTGATCGCACAAGGTTGGAGCCGGCCGAGTTTTTGGCGGCCGTAGGCCTCGCCGTTGGTCAGAAAAGTCGGCCGGTCGGCGACCGGAGTATTGAAAAACTGATCGATCGGTAACCAGCCTATTGAACACCGACCGGTGGGGGCTGAGACAACGGCTGGCGTCTCTGTACAGGTTGGTTGAAGCTTTGATCTTCAGACATTGCTTGGTCAACTTAGTGTAAAGTCGGGTAATATCGACAGTTAAGCCACCTTTCCAAAATGATGTTTTAGAACTTCAGTAACTCATCCATACCATGCAGCAAATTGCACCAACAAGTAGTTGACTCGCAAAAGTACAACAGAGGCTTGGTGGAGCACTTCTGATTGCCTCATCCTGACAGATATCGAAGCGTGAAGTGAGTCGCCGAATTCTGCGATATATTGTACAAATCAGTCAGCTTCTTCACGCGCCATCTCACAGTTAAGTGCTTGGTTATTCCATAGCATAGGGGAATGTAGTTTCACTGAATAGTATTGCCTCCGTCAAATTCTTTAGTTGTTTTAAGTTTTATTGTCACATGAAGTCGATGCAGAAATGTCCGGTAATATCGACACTACTGTTGATAGGTACAAACAGCATTTTCAGGAAGATACTGACTAAATAGCCAGTATTTTATCATTATTGTTTACTGTCTCATATAATATTGCCTTCACAATATTGGAATGTATCCCTATATGAATTATTAGGTCTATTCAGACCATGCGTGGAAAATATCGGATAATATAGGCAGTTCAAAACAGCTTTAGGGCTCTCACGGTTGCATTTCTCGGTTTTGATATGAAGCATGATATCCAAAAAAATCTCTTCCTACTCGAATCCATTTATCCATCGATTTAATTTCCGATTTTAGGTGAAAAGTGAGGTGTGCAGTCTATAATGATATTCGCAACATATCCGACACATAGGGCGACATCGACAGTTCCTTAAAAAGACGTCAAAAAAGACAAGACAAACTGGAGACACTATATATTATACGAAACGACATTTTACACATCTGTTGTATCTTTGATTGTCTGAAAATGCGAAACTTCATCACTCTCCGCTGCGTTACACGCTTGGGTTACATACATGAAAAATCTTCTTTTTCTTCTTTTTATTTGACGAAGATGGACTCGCCTATCTAGACTGCTCTCAGTCATGAAATTCCACCTTCACGGACTGTCAAAGAAACAGTAAATATGTCAAGTTTCGTTTCATAATGTCTTTAGTCTACTATACCTGGCAAATTTTGACTCTTCTATTTGGGACTGTCGATATTATGTGAACATCTTTATAGGTTGCACACCTTCCGCTGTCAAATGTTCGCGTAGTAGGCCTAAGCTCCACGTGTTGTATAGACTGTCCCATGTAGTTAAATTATTCAAGATCTGGAATAATGTTACAATAGATAGGCAAAGGAATGCACAATTCTTGCAAAATTCGTACAGGCTGGAATATAGAATTCTGGAAACTTTATTTCAGATAAAGTAGGGTATGAAACTGCATGCATAAGTTACCGGTAATACTCTTTTAAAAGTTCACAGCATTTACGTCACACAACATGCGTATAGGTACTCTCAAATTATGTTGCATTCATATTTTCTTAATGGTGAAGTCATTGACTGAACAATTCCACAATGAATGCCGTTGACATCGGTCGTATTAAGTTAATCGGCCGGCCAGACTTCAAAATTTGCGGCCGCGACCGGGCCGGCACTTCAAAGCCGGATCCAACCATGTCGCACATGCTTGCGAAGATCTTAAGGTGGTAAGGGGAGGGTGGTGGAGAGAGGGTCGATGTAATATCATCCCGACTAGAAATAGATAGCCCTTGAACAGTCCCACAGAATTAAAACTTACCGTCTTCAGCATTTTGAACAATTACACAATTCTCATTATCTCGTATAACTGAAAAGTCTTCATCATCATCATACAAAGATACAGTTACTCTATTCTCCACATCACACCCATATCCTTGCCCGTTCAAGTCACAGAACTCTATTCCTGCATAGTAGACTCGGGTGTTTCCAGCTCTTCCAATCTCCCTTTTCAGAACAATTTCATTGGGAGTTTTCTTCATTTTTTCCGCTATCAGTTTTCGGATCTCTCCTGTAGTTGGATGATCCGACAATTTTCTTGTGATGTTAAAATGTATTCCACCCTTGTAGTCTTTACATTTGTTCCCAATATCCCAGTGTTGTCTTCTGCAATGCCACAACCCCCCCCTAAAAAGAGATTAGCACAGACGGCTTTGTTCTAAAGTTAATGTTGAGGTCATATGAAAATAAACAGACTTGCTTTTAGGGCGCTTCGATTAACTTTTTAATGTCCAACCTTTACTGCTAAAACTGTATGTGTAAAAAGGTGAACATGGTAATCCTATCAAACATGTGATGGGATCTGGCGAAGAGGATCAGTGCATGGAAAATACGGAAGTCCAATAATAAGAAAATTATTTGGCTACTCTGAGCTCTCGCTGCCTCTTGCAAGAGTAAACGGCAGACATCCACTACATCCATAATCTACTACATTTCCATACCAACACCCTCCATTTCCCCCCACTTCAACAATTACATAACCACAACACCAACAAAACTAAAACCAAATCCAAATCACATCCCAATACCCTACCAAATCCACTACCCTCCCACAACAAATCACCCCATCACCACCCATCCCCCCCCCCCCCCCCCCCCCCCCCCCCCCCCCCCCTCCCCTACCCCCCCCCCTCCCCTCCTCCCCCCCCCACCCACCCCCCCCCCCCCCTCAACCCACCCACCCCCCCCCCCAACCCCCCCCCCCCCCCCACCCCCCCCCCCCCCCCCCCCCCCCCCACCCCCCCCCCCCCCCCCCCACCCCCCCCCCCCCCCCCCCCCTCTCCCCCCCCCCCCCATCCCCCCCCCCCACCCTACCCCCCCCCTCCCCCCCACCCTCCCCCACCCCCCCCCTCCCCCACCCCCCTCCCCCCAACCCCCCCCACCCCCCCCCCCCAACCCCCCCCCCCCCCCCCCCCCCCCCCCCCCCCCCCCCCCCCCCCCCCTCCCCCCACCCTCCCCCAACCCCCCCCCCCCCCCCCCCCCCCCTCCCCCCACCCCCCCCCCCCCCCCCCTCTCACCCCCTCCCCCCCCCTCCCCCCCCACCCCACATCCTCCACCCTCCCCCACCCTTTATCACCCCCTTCTACTACCTATAATCACTTAATAACTCCTCATCCTCTCTCCTCATTCTACAATTCATCAACCTACTATCACACAATCACAAAACTCCACCTTTCTATAACTAATCACCTAAACCACAACCTCCCCCTAAAATACAATCTATTCCGCATACCTAAACTCTAACCCTATTTCCTTTATCAACCCCCCCCCAAACAACACAAACCCACAACCTCAACAACCTCACTACCATCAAACACTACATCTAACCCTATAAGACCTTTCGTTTAGCACGCCAATGGAAGGAGAGGATGAAGACGAACTCACTGAATATTTGAATATTAAGTATGTCAACATAAACGGACTCAATGATGATAAAATTTTAAATTCTGACTTGATGAATGATATGGAAAATGCTGATATAATTTGCTTCTGTGAAACTCATTTGAAAGATATTGATAACTTTCCCATTATCAAAAATTATGAAGGTCACCACTCAATAGGAAAAAAAGAATGCAAACTTGGTAGAAACATAAAAGGAATATCAATATTCTTCAAAGATAGTTTAACCAATCTCAAATTTGAAAATATTGTGAATTATAAAGGCACAGTCATGATCGAAAAGATATCAAGTACTAAATTTCGTTGTTTTAAAGATATTTACCTAATTATCTGCTACAGAGGTAACAAAGAATCAAGATATAAAGATAAACAGTTTTTTCAAATCATTAAGAATTATATCCTCCAATACAATATGGAAAATATAATCCTTATCGGAGATTTGAATGGACGAATTGGACTAGAAAATGACAACCTACACTTCGGTTTTCCAAAAAGAGTATCTGCTGATACAACATTAAATAATTATGGTCGTGATATACTAACATTTTGCAATGAAACTAAATTGATCATAGCAAATGGAATAGATTTGAGGTGGAGGCAGATCCAAGGGTATGTGCACGTTTCATTGTAGTTCATGATATTACAATATAAAAATATCTATGATGATTATTTCTATTATCGTAAATCAATTTTGACATTATTGGGATTACAAGTGTGAAATCAGCACGGTTCTGACTATGTACCTGACAGATAGCTTCACTCCGAGTAGAAATAACTCTGAAAAAATTAACATGAAATAATGTCTCACAAAGGAATCTTATGATAAGGGAACCGAAGTCTAAATTCATTCCTACACTGTAAAAATATTTCCCTATAATGGATCCCACGGAATAATATTGCATGCTTTGATGATAATATATTCCAAAGAAATTGTGAGGATCTATCGAATAAAATTGACTCTCAATGATGAATATGTATGACCATATACGCTACTCAGAGCTTTTACTAATATAAAGATGATAAGCCTATATTATTCCAGAGTAAATCTATGAGACTATTAATGATACTAAATCAAAAATACTCAAGGAGATATAATACAAACTTAGAAATTTACATTTAGGAAAAATGTTACGATTTTCATAGCAGAATCAATATCTGATAACAATTTGAAAAGTTAAGTTGTTTCTCCATACGAGGTACTATCTTAAAACCAGAAATTAGAATGAAATATAATAGAAGATAAAATATGTTAAAATATAGATAAACTTATCATTTGCCTTTAAAGAGAGCGAAAGACCATTGATCAAAAAGTATTGGAGCGATTAACAAAAGTAAGAAACCTGTTAAAAACAAGCAATCTATACAGCTCAAAGATTTCTTAATCAAATTTTAAATGTAGCCGTTATCATTCCTATAAATGACTTAATGTTAATCAGATTGATTAAAGAAATTAAACTGCGATGAACATTTAGATACCTGATCACAAAAATGAAATAGCAAACTATTAAAAATTAATGAAAGCGGTTAATCAAGTGGTCCAGATAAATTGGTATACGGTAATGTTTAAAATTAAATGACAATTCAATACACTTTTACAAAATCAGTTCAACAAATTTATGATGAAAATGTGAAATTACCCATCTCCCACAAGTTGGTTTACTCCTATTATAAATCTGGAATTAAAATGATGCAACCAGTTACAGGTATATAATTTGAGATCAAGTGTCGAAAAATATTAACGAAAATTTTGTATGAAACGATTGTAGATTGTATTATTCATCATAAAATAATTCACGAATGCCAGATAGGATTCGAAGGGTAATTCCACTGTTGATGGATCTTTATCCATTAAAGAAATTAGCAATATAATAAGATTACAAACAGCTCTCTATCTGTGCTTCATAGATTTATCAAAGCATTTGACTCGGTTCAATAACCTTATTATTAAGACGTTACAATCTGTTTACCTAACAGCAATTTTCTCCGTCTAATGACCAATCAAATAATTGATGAAGAAATTATAGAATTCCTATTATATGGAAATGAATGATTTTATTTACATTGCTAAATGGTGTACCTCAAGGAGGAGACTGTTTGTCGCCGACTTTATTCTTCCATTATTTATGTATAGTTTAATAAACGAACTTCATTCCAGGATAAAATGAAATCAATGCAGCTAAATATGTCATATAAAAATTAGATTGTTTAATCTACGCCGCTGACATTGTGTAATGAGTAACGATTAAAAATGGATTAATTGATCAAATCAAAATTGTTCATTTTTTTGTCGGAAATGGACTGAAAAATAATATGAAAAACAAATGTAATGATTAAAATGATACTATGATCATGATTATCTTGACCATTGACTTCAAACGTCGAAAAGAGGACGAATTGAAATAGTAATGGATTATAAATATCTGGGTCTATGGCTCTCAATTAACACTAAAAAGCCTTGAATATTGTGTAAAAGGGTATACAAATTTGCCTATCTGGACAGCAAAAAATTTAAGAGAATTTGGACAATGGTGAATGGATTAGTCGTGAAGAATACGTTCGTCATGCTAACTTTATCGAAAATTGAATACGAGTGGGGAATTTTGTTTCACAACAATCTATCTGGTCTTCAATACAATTCAAAGCACAATTGTACAAACGTTTCTATATTTGAATAACACGACTGCAAATAGTGCCTGAATGGCGATTTGGTCTGCTGCCATTTGAATTTCATTTTTTCAAGCAGCAATCAATTATTGGATTAAAATAGTTTTTTTGTTGATGGCAATATATCATAAAAAGGGCTACAACCACATAAAGAAAACTTTTAGTTGAAATGAAATATTCATATTACCTGGTTGTTGGCGTATACAAAAACTCCTGAACAGTTGAATATATCTTATTTTGGCAAAATCAAAAACATTTACAGATAAGTGAGAGAAAATGCAAGTCCATGTCAAAACGCGATTAATAGAGCACTTTTAGAAATGAATGGTTGGGTCAGTGCCTAAGCAATAACCAAACCGGCAAGACTATTTAGAATTAACGCAATTTGACTGTCTGTTGAAGAATACTTCTTAACCTTCAATTTCAATCAGAAAGATTCATAACTTGGCTAAAAATTTAGATGTGGAAACCATTTGTTTTGTTGTTGACTTCTGAGTTTGGTGGATGTAATGGTAAGAAATAGGCAGTTATAAAAACAGATTTGATCTTATGAAAGAGCGAATCTGCAAAGTTATGCGCTGAAACAACAGGTGGATAACATATTTCATTTTCATTTGTGCATGCACCTTATACCAATGATATCAAGACTACGTTTCATACCATGCTGTATTTGATGTGCTTCTAAATACGAATTTCTATTGACATGATGCAGAAGCCTACTTGTAGGTAATCTAGTTGAATTTATAAAAAACGAAATACATCAGAATGGCCTAAGACATCAGTGCAATAAAGAAATCGGAAGGGTACTTGTTAGGTGATTAATATTCACTGCATCGAATTGGAGAAAGAGTATCGACGATGCAGTCAAATCATTTTCGTGCTGACCGAGGAGGTCCGGCGAACAACGTACAATTTTGCAAGAGTAAAATCGCGTGAATTTCCTCTGAAATTACAGGTATATTTTAACTTGGATAGTTCATTTAGTTATTTTTTAAATTATTGTAATGATGAATAAAGTAAGACCCTTTTTCTGCTCCGGATCTCATTTTCAATAAATAATTATGATTATACTTTGCAAATCGAATAGGAAAGGAATTTACCAATCTTGATACTTAAATATAACACTAACTTCATCATGGCCGTTGTTATTGTTATTCAACTAATAGGTCCTATCTCCTGACCATTATTAGAAATTGATGCATCAAATGGTGAATTACATTTGCAGGTCCTCTCCTTCCAGCGTGACTCATATTTTATTTCATCTCAGCTATCATTTCATTATCTCATCTCGAAATTGTAAATAGATATCATCACGAATTGTCATGTGCATCATAATCTGTATTCATTCATAATTTGTAATCATCATGATAATCAACGTGTTTTCATTTTTGAAAAATAAACGTTTCTGACTTCTGACTTCTGACATAGAAATCTACTGTACAATAAGAGAAAATTGGATAAGATATGAAGGAAAATAATTTAATTTAATTTAAATTAATTTAAAGGGGAATTAAAACACAATCGTAAACGAACTCTTTTTGAGTACACAAGGACGGAGAAGTGAGTCTGATGAGTACTGCTTCTGTAATGCGGAGCTCAGGAAGGGAAACGTATCAAAAAGAGGTGCCTGTAATGACTTACTTTGTTTGAATGACTTGCAATCCATCATGGTCTAAATAGATGGATGACCATTCCTCAGATCGCAATTAATAACTTGATAAAATACATGCAAATATCTATACTTTGACGAACTGTAAGGAATTTACAGGGTTGCTGTGGGTATGGGGATTCATTGGGTATACACATGGGTGTGGGATGGGTATGAGTGCTGAGGTCATCCCCACAGCTTCCACAGCTCTTCTATGGGGATTCTGTGGTGATTCTATTGAGGAAACGAACTGGAGTTTTTTGCATGACAATGTTAGTCTGGACTCTAAATGTGTATCATTTCATACCCAGCTAGACAGCATTGCTCAAAAGTGCATCCCAGTAACCTACGTGCGAATGACCCCAAGAGACAAGCCTTGGATCACTCCAATCGTCAAAGACTTAATAAATCAGAGATGGCAAGCATTTCGTGTCAAGAATTTCACTCTGTATAACCATCTGAAAGTTAAAGTCAAAGAGGAGATCAAAAAGTCTAAATTGATATGGTCAAAAAAATCAAACTAAGCAACCGTGGAAAGTCGTCAATAGCTTGCGTCGTGTCGAAAAGTCTACCAATCCGTTGGCATCACTCCTAAGCAACTTTTCGTGTCTGAAGGAAGGAGTTGATTCTATAAACGATCATCTCTCGTCTGTCTTCCTGAGTTCGGCGATGATTGACCAAGATACTATGAACGATGAAGCTGAATGGATTGTCACAGTCACTCTGTGACATCTGTGACTCTGTGACTGTAATCCATTGAGCGTTCTCTTTAAATTGGTGGAATTTGTAAATTTCGTTTCTAATCCAGTTTGGAGTTATCTCATTTGGAATATACTTGTGCCCATATTCTTATGATCTGAATTCACTCGCGTTTGTGTACAGATTTCTTGTGCTACATTGGATTTTCGCAGTGTCCACGGTAGCTATTTTTGGCTGCAATCACATATCTTTTACATTGCCGGCCTGTACAATGTACAACGTTGGCGTGACGTAAAGGTCACATGTTAAATTTCATTTGCTGGACTTATTGTACTCCGTCCCTCTTTTCTTCTGTATTCAATTATTCTTAGGATAAGCAAGTTTGACAATAACAGTGCTGGTAGTGAGAGCGTGGTGTAGGGGTAATGTGTTTTTGTTCGTGACTAAAGTTTTAGCGTTCGAACCCCTCTTCTACTTTTACAATGGTTACTCCGAGTAGTAGAAATACCCGCTCTAATAGTGCATCGAATGTTCTCACCATCAACGACGTTAAGGAATTAATGAATACGCTAAAAGCAGAAATTATCGCCGACATGAAGTCCGAAATATATGCAGTCAAGGCTAGTCTTGCAGAGATACATAATGAAATCAAGTGCATGGAAAAAGAGCTAAAGACATTCAAAGATAAATTAACTTCTCATGATGATGAAATCAATTTTATAAAAGGAGAATTGTTTAATCTTCCAGCGATGATTTTCAATGAAATTGAAGAAAGAAATTCCCGTCTGAACAATGTTATTGTATCTGGAATCAATGAAGGGGAAGGCACTCTGGAAGAAAGAAAAAATTACGATAAATATGAGTTTGCCAACTTCCTTGATGAAGTCAATTTGAAAAAATGCAATTTCGCAGGACGTTATTGGTCTTCATCGCATCGGTCGACCCAAATCTGACAGACCACGTTTGTTAAAAATTATCTTTCGTTCTTCTGAGTCAAAGAAAAGTCTCCTAAAAAAAGCGAAGGATTTAAGAAACACTGGGCGATACAAAGCAGTGTTCGTCAATCCTGACAGGACACATGCTCAAATTGCAGAATTCCGCAGACTTCGTAATGAATTGAATGAGAGGAGAGCAAATGGTGAGGATGTGGTTATTTATGGACAGCGTGTTATGCAGAGATCTAATGTTCGATCAGCGCCGATCTCAAATAATTTATTGTGACGGATTTTATTGTTTCTTTTCGTAGTAAAATTTTTCCCACTGTGCTATTGTTGAACGCATGGTCAATTTTCCCAAATTTGACGAATTATCTGTTTTAGTTGCTTCAGTAAAGCCTGGCTTGGTGGTTGTAACAGAATCTTGGCTTAGCTCCGACATAATTGATGATGTGCTGAAACTACCTAGCTACAATTTATACAGATGTGATAGAACTTGGGCGTGTTGGCGGCGGTGTTTGTGCATGGATCGCTGCTGATCTACGCTGTGATGTTGTTTCATGTTATTCTCATCCCCGCACGATCGAATTTTTGGCACTGAAAATTTGTAAATTAAACCTTTTTCTCGTTTGTGCATATGTACCACCAAATCTGAGAGCAAGTGATCGAGATGTTATCAACGAATTTTTTGTTTCTGTAATAGATAGTGAGTTGTCAGCAAACCCAGACTTGAAACTTATGATTTGTGGAGATTTTAATAATATGGATACATCCATTTTTGCAGAACAATTTTCACTTGTAAATTCTGTAAAACGCGCCACTCGGCTGAATTCCATTCTTGACCAAATTTGGATCAGTTCTGATTTATGTGATATTTACCAAGAAGATGCATGTATTGGTCCTCCACTTGGTTCGTCTGACCACAATTCTGTTTTGCTGTTTGGAAAAGAATTTGATAATTCCTCATCCAGATTGGTGAAAGTCTGGGATTTTCGTAAATCACACATGGATGATTTTCAATATCTCTTGTCAATTACAGACTTCGACTCTATTTTTGTTGATAATTATTCTGTTGATGAAATGTGCTGTATATTTTATCATTATTTACAAGTTGCTATGTCATTTATTCCATCAAGTTTTGTGTGATGACAGACAAGGATAAGCCATGGGTTACACCTCTTCTGAAATCGTTAATAAACAAACGTTGGAATGCGTTCCGCAGCAAGCAATGGGATTTGTACCATCATTACAAGGTAAAAATAAAGGACGAGATACTGAAATCAAAATATGCATGGTCGCAGAGGCAGTTACAGTCAGCGAAAAATGTTTGGAAAGTTGTCAATGAAGTTCGGGGCAAAGCTGACAAGAGGGCCTTCCATAATTTGATAATGGACTATGGTGGTTTCCAGGGTTTGATTACTGCAATTCACGTTGAGATGTGTAAGAACTTCAACTACGACCAAGACGTCGGCATTCCCTCGCTTCAGAATGATTCGTGGATTTTTACACCGACAGTCTATGACGTTCAACGCTCCTTGCAACATCTATCTGTGCATAAATCTGTTGGTTGTGACGGTATTCCCAATCGTATTCTCCGTGATGGCGCTAACTGGCTTTCTTTCCCACTACATCAGATTTTTATGAAGTCAGTTGAGTCTCGAACTTTCCCCTCGTGTTGGAAGTTGGCTGATGTTGTACCCGTGCCCAAATGTAAGAGACCCACTGTTCGTGACTTTCGACCGATATCTGTTACCCCGGTCATCAGCAAAATTTTTGAACGTCTTGTTCTCAATTCTGTCATGTCACAGATTATCCAATTATATGGTCCGTATCAATATGCCTTCAGACAATATGGTTCTACCGAAAGTGCGTTGATCAAAATTCACGATAGTATAACATCATGTTGTAATTGTGGTAATTCGCCATTGACCTATGTCGTTATGGTAGATGTAATGAAAAAATAAACGTCTTAGGTCAATAAATTATATAATACTCCCAAATTTTCGAATGTCTCTTTCTCAAGGGTATGAAATCACACTGACAGTGGGCAAATTATCTTACAAACAACTAACATAGTACAAAATTCAAACACAAATAACTCAGAGGTCCTACTTCTCATACTAAATAAACATTGATATCTGGGCGATACTTAGAAATGAAATCCTTCTCTGATATCTTCCGCTCAATCGTATTAGCAAATCCTCGCTTTAAAATAAAAGGGGTCACAAATGAAAGGTCAGGTAACATACCATGAGTTTTAACAAAATGTTTATGAAATAAACTTGAATCAGTTGTAAGGTGCTCATGCATACGTTGACGAAAAGAACGAAAAGTCTCACCGATATAAAAACTTTCACACAAATTACATGTCAACTGATAAACAACATTTTTCATGTAACAAAAATTATTATTCTTACACAAACAATTACTAGTACAAAATAATTTTTCTTTAAATGAAACACTTCTTTTCAAATTAGGCTGGGTCACAAATACTGGCTTCAAATCAAACAAATGATGCTGGAAACTTTTAAACTCTTTTCTTATCTTAGTTGCCTGGAAATCATTAATGAACGGTACCCTTAAATATATTTGTTTTCTGTTTGCTTCTTTTCTATGTCTTCTTTTGCTTTCATTCATTGGTTTAGGCTTCATGTATCGTTCAACAATATCTAAAGAGTACCCGTTTGCTAGAAATCTTTTTTTCATAAAATATAGTCCATCTTTGATCTTGCTCATGGTGGAACAATTGCGATGTACTCGCAGACACTCTGTACGTAGCAGGTTTATCTTTCTCTGCCACGGCACCCAACTCTCCCATGGCATTATATGATTGCTGTGAAGGTCTTTGGAATAAAAGCCCGTATGGAAACTATTGTTTTGAGATCGTACAACTTTGGTATCTAAAAAAGGAAGCTGGTTGTCAACTGGCAGTTCAATCGTAAACTGGATGTTTGTGTCGATATCATTTATCAATGGGAGGATATCATCGATAGGAGATAAGCTGACAACAAAGATATCATCAATATATCGTCTCCATATTATGATTTGATCACCACATTTCTCCTTAATTTGTTCTTCGATAAAATTCATGTAAATTATTGCCAAGATTGGTGAAAGATTGTTGCCCATAGCAAGTCCTTTTGTTTGTTTATAATAGTTCCCATTAAAGTATATCATGTCGGATGTAATGGCTAGTCGTAAAAGATCCTTTACCCACTTGGGGACCTACCTCACAACGTACCTTTAAAGGTGGAATTCGCCCATATTCTTCGAAAAATCATTCATCGGGACGCCCGTTTACCTATACTCAAAACGAAGAAGCTGCCATCGGCAAGTACATCGAACTGTTATTACAAAGACAAATAATTGAGGCGTACAAGAAGTCAGCATTCATCTCCTATCCGTTCCTCATACCCAAGCCAGACGCAAGTTGCCGATTCCTTATTGACTACAGCCACTTAACAAACTCTATAAAAATCAAACCTATGCATCTTCCCCTGTTCGCTTCAAGAATTCGGAACATACCAATACCGCGATCTGCGAAGGCCATCAGGCTCGACCTTACACAAGCATTCTATACAATGCCCCTCCATGAGAAGGCTAGACACCTCACATGCTTCAAATTTGCTAACCAACGTTACCAATTCACCAGGCTCCCCATGGGCCTCAGCGCTAGTCCAGGTGAACTTCAACGGCAATTACAAGAGATTCTTGCCCCACTAAGATCATCCTGCACCGTCTCATGGGTACATGTGGATGACATATTGTTAATTGCCAGGAGATCCCGCATACACAAACTTTGCAGAAGAATCATCAATACACTGTAAATCGCTCAATACCAATCACATACGAAGGATGCATACCAATATATTTTTTTGGTATATTTCTGTATTCTCTTGGTATATATTTGTATGCTTTTCGTATGTTATTTCAAATGCTTTACATACTAAAGCCATACTAGCACAATGTTAAAAGAAATCATCAATCATCTCCAAAGTATCTTGATTTCAGGACTTTTGTCAATAAAGATCACACTAATGTTACTACTGCTCTGCAAGTAGTAGTGATGCAAATGGAAAATTTTCCAGAAAATTTTCCAGAAAATTTTCCGGAAAATTTTCCAATTTTTTCAAAATTTTCCGGACAATTTTCCATTGGAAAATTTTGAAATTTATTTTTTGGTGATTGACCTTTCTTCCTTTGTTTAGGAGACTTATTATAGTCGTTTGAAAAGACTATGTAGTATTCAAAGTCCGAAAACTTCTCTATCATCCCTGTATGTTAACTTTTGGTACCAACTGCACCTATTCCATGTCTATTTCAGATCTTTCCAAATGAATTTCAGACTAGATGGATTTCAGATTTCGCTAGCTGAATTTCAGATATCTGTCACAAGCTCAACTTTGAAAAGATCTTGAATTCAACTGGAGATCTCCAACTCATCTAGATCATATCTGAAATTCATTTGGGCAGATCTGAAATCGAATTGGAACTATCTGAACCATCTGAACTAGAAATGGAGGATGTGTATCCTCAACGAAGATATCGGACAAAGCGCCAGAAGTTTGCAGCTATCATAGATATTCTTTTACTCATCACAGATATCTTTAGTTTCCAAATATCTCACGAGTTTGCAGTCATTATATCTTCCAATATGGTCGCTCATGAACGCTGCATGGACTGTGTGCTTTATACTTCATCACATGTTCATCAACACATGGAGAAATTGCATCACTATGATCAACTCTGCATAATAAAGCTTAACTTTCAAGCTAACAATTAGCAAACTCCAAAATGAAGTACATTATTTTTGCTCCAGATCTTTCACATTGCATAAAATTATACCCCTACTGTAAAGCAAGATTCACGTTATCCCAGACGGTGTCTGTGTGATAATTAAAAATGCTTACAATTTAGTACGAGCCACTGGTAGCGAAGGAATTAATGTTCAAAAACCCGCTGACGGAGATCGTTTTGCTACGACCGCTTTCATCGGAATAATGATGAAATCAAGATCGAGTTTTGGACCCAATTTATTGGTACGCAGCTGCCTCGACAGTGGAAGCGTTCAAATGATGGGGCCTATCACAAAAAATCAAAACTTTCAAAATTTTCCATAATTTTCCAATATTTTCCAAAATTTTCCAATTTTTTCCATAATTTTCCACGGAAAATTTTGATTCAAGTAGTGAGATAATGACATTCAAGAGTCATTCTTTCAATACTGAATTCGATTTTAATACACGTAAGTCTAAGGCATTTCATGAATAATCAATAAGATTTCAACCATCAACAATTGTGCATCATGTAATTTTGAAATAAGGCATATTATCAATCCGAAATAAAAACACATTATAATTCATTAAACGCAAAAATAGTTATGTTTGAGATATATAAGTCAACATGATTGCACGAAAGATACCGTTTGAATGAATTGACGTTAATCAACTTGGCTCATAAAGTAGAGCTAACTAAACGTCCTGTTAATGTTGCTAGACAAGTAGCAACAACGCCAATCTCGCGGGCATATAATTCACAATAAATCTAATCTAGTTAAATATCACTCTATCAAACAAAAAATATTCGCGACTGGTATTACTGAAAAAAGTTATTTGACAGTAGTATGTAATACATACATTTTTTTGCTATGTAACTTAAAGCTGCACATACCAAATGGATACCAGATGCATACGAATAAGAATGAATTTGCATCGGGTCTCGTATATAAAACATACCAACAATTCGTATTTCAGTGTAAAACATCCAATCACAGATAGAATAGTTCGTATCGCTACATACCAATCACATACCAATCACATGCGAAGGTAAATGAGTTTTGGTATGAAAAATATACCAGATCTCTGTAAACATACCAGAATCTCGTATCAGATGTTAGTTTCAAATTGTATGTAATTTTGGTATATGTTTGTATGTAATTTTCGTATCCAGCGATTTACAGTGTAGACTTACTTCAGCAGGGTCCGTAATTAACCACAAAAAATCCCAACTGGTTCCTACAAGAAAAATCACTTACCTTGGAATGACAATAGACATCAAGCAGCAAACAGTTGGCCCTACTACAAAACATATTCGCCATGCAACAAAACTTATCAATTTCGCAGCTGACAAGCCTCCTAAAGACTTCTCCAAACAAGATATGATGTATCGAGGATATCTGGCCTTCATTTTATCTATTGCCCTCCCTATCTACGCTATTCTGAGATTACCCTGGCACTTGTTGGCAAAATTATTCAATTTTCTTCTTCATAACAACTACTTCCAGCAACGGTTGCGCGTGAGGGCCACCTCGGTGGCCTTCGTCGACGCCACGCCAACCAAACTGGCCATTTTTGCCAATAAAATCTACACCAAGAACATTGCCAATAGCCAGGCAACAAATGAACTCTTGGCCGTCTTGCTAGCAGTCGCACTCCTTCAGCCATCAACCGTAATACTTACCGACAATACGGCCGCCATGACCCTCTGTCGAAAAACTACAAATTTCATACTTCAAAAACTCCGCGCGACATATATCAACCCCCATCTTCATTATATTTGCAGCAAATGCAACTTAGCGGATGCTCCTTCAAGAAATCTACCAGTGACACTACCGCCGCAGTGTTCTAACCCAAAGTGCTGGGTTAACAGGGACTATGTGTGTTGCCGAAACGTGCATAAACCACTTTGTAATTTTTTCTCATAAATTATATGTTTGTTTATTCCGACGCCAGACCTTTCTCCACAATAATGTCTCGGTCTCCTCTGATTGGCCGCCTCTTATTGGCTAGCGGTTTGCTATATAATCAGAGGAGGCCGGGACTCTGGCGTCCTCACTGTTGCTTGTACGATCGAAATAAACAAAAGAGAGAAAAAAAATTGATTGAAGAGAATTTTATATGTAAATGTTACACGAAGTATGATAATTATTGGAGTGAACAGAGGAATTATCGGAGTCATAAAAGTAATATCAACTACAGCCGATCATACAATCAAACTGATACAATAGTACCTTCAGCATTTATCAACAAATCATCCTTTACATTCCCTGATTCGCAACTCGCACTTTTGAATAAAGGTCCTAGTTATATTCCACCGGTGACTAAAGCATTTAGAGACAATTCTACTTATATGATTGATGCCTCTATGGAGAGCTTGAGAAAACAAATGGCTTACTCTCTAAATGAACCAAGAGAATATACTGATGAGATGAGTCGAAATCTTTGGAAATACGTAAGTCCTGCAAACCGTGTTCATTATCCAATAGAAAACCCATTGCCCAAAGAGTTAGAGAATCAGATCATCTCCATTCAAACAAGAATAACGACCATCACTTTAAATACTCCGGTGCCGTCATGCAACTTCCAAAAAACTATTAAAGAAATTAAGCAAAACTCCGAAATAAGAATTTTACCAACGGACAAAACAAAGAGGTTGATTGCTCTTGAAAGAGAAACATTGAATACACTGGGATCAGCACATTTGATTAATTATCGAGAATGTCGTCCAGTCTTACCAGTGACGATACAAAAAAATTTTAATAAGGCATTGACTATGATTGCATCAAAACAATTTGATTCGCAGCTTCGTCGTCTACTTGTGAAGCTGAAATGCAGTGATCCGCTACCAAGTATTATGAATATATTACCGAAAGATCACAAAGTTCCTTTACAAGGACGACCTTTGGTTTCAGCAACTGATACACCTGGTACACCGTTATCCAAATTCCTCGCTAATGCCTTATTACCCCTTTTGAATTTGATACCTGCCCATTTGGTTGATACCTTTTCGTTTGTATCCCTTTTAAATGATTTTAGTTCTCATCATGATACCTACTTTGGTTCATTTGATGTATCTAACCTATATGGATCTATCCCTTTAGAAGGCATTAATAATGTCTTTTCGGTAGTTGGAAACTTTTTCCATTTATCAAAACACGAAACGATCGTAAAGAATTTGAGTACGCCTGATTTTATGGATCTTTTACGACTAGCCATTACATCCGACATGATATACTTTAATGGGAACTATTATAAACAAACAAAAGGACTTGCTATGGGCAACAATCTTTCACCAATCTTGGCAATAATTTACATGAATTTTATCGAAGAACAAATTAAGGAGAAATGTGGTGATCAAATCATAATATGGAGACGATATATTGATGATATCTTTGTTGTCAGCTTATCTCCTATCGATGATATCCTCCCATTGATAAATGATATCGACACAAACATCCAGTTTACGATTGAACTGCCAGTTGACAACCAGCTTCCTTTTTTAGGGTCATTTTCAGATAAATGGGCCAATTCGATTTTGAAAATACGAAAAAATAAAGTATCTCAAAATTTCTCGTCCTATCAATATCTGATAAATACATGGTATGAAGGCGTCATCTGCAAAAAATTAGAACTAGGAAGTTCTTAGTTAAATTTTTACAGCATGTTGAAAATAACTATGAAAAACATTACGTAATATTAGCAAAAACAATTGAGATTCGAATGAATAGTGATAATATTCTGATTGACGTATTAGTTTCCATCTTAATTGTCAGTAAGAGGTTACTGAATACGTCTGAAGTGGTTTGATACTCTCTAGTGGTATTGCACCCTTTCCGTTTGAAGAAATATCATATTATATTAATGATTTTGACGGCACACTTATGTGTATTATTATAATTTCTAGTTATATGTAAGGTTAATACGTCAACAAAGGCATTAAAAAGCACTTTGAGCTACCATACAACGATACAACAACAAAATTTGGTCGTACAATTGGGCAATTCCCTCATAATCTAACTGAAGTCTTCGATAGGGCTTCAAGTTGAACGTGACGAATGTTACACGATTTGTATACGCTTATAATATTAGCCCAAATTAAGCATATCTTTTGTCAAGAATCAGTTATGGTATGTACACTACGTAAGAGTACATGTCTTTAAGTAAAACAGATTCGTATTGCAGTGAATAAAAAATTCTATTAACTGTACATGCAAACATCAAAAGTACAAATTACTTGAAGTATTCATAATCGTATTCTCTTACAAGCCAGTTATTGATCAAGCTTCAACACTGTTTTGATATTGAAGACATATTCGCTCTTGATTACGATGCGAGTTTTGTCATTCAATGTACCATAAGCATATGAAAGCATTATTGAAAATCTCATTGTCTTGCGAGCCGTATTATTGTTTCGATATTTTTTCATTATTCTACCGGAAAGAATCCTACCTACACTGGATCCTTTCTTAGTACTATCCATTGAACGACTCTCTTTGATTTCAAATACTACTGACTCATTGAAAACTAAAGTTTTTATCAGATTTGGTGGCAAAGATGATGTTGATAAGCCGGCAGCTTGAAACTCATTTGTAAGTTTGGTCTTAGTTGAAGAATGTACTTGTGAGTCGAACCCACCAAAATCAGTTTCCGTCATCACTTGCTTTTTTTGTGATACTTTTAATCGAGTTCTCTCAAGTTGCTTCTTTGTTCTATTATACTTCTGCTCCAATCGACCGTTTGTTCGAAGAAGTATTCTGATTTTCCTTCCAGCACGTGAATTGGCAAGTGAAATTCTCTTCCTGGTCATCTTCCTTCTATGATCCTCGACCTCCTGAAAAAATAAAAAAATCGAATTAACTCAGACAAAAATTATTAGACTATGGCATTTAAATTCTTACCTTAAATTCTTCTTTACAATTTTTACTGCGATACTTTTGTACACGTGATGCAACCGTTTTTCTCCTTTGTTTGAGCTTCCGTAAACCTAGAACACGAACAGGAACGTAGTTTTTCTTTTGTCTCTCGCGATTTTTTCTTTATATGCTAAATCATGTTTCTTTTTTTCTCGGTATCTTTTTGAACATTCAGCAGGCGTCAGGGGCATCTGAAATGAGAAAAATCATTATTTATATGATACAATATAAAAACAATACAGTTAAAGAAAGATTAACTAGATTTCTCTGATTCTGTAACATTCGTCACGTGACGAATGTTACCGTGACGAATGTTACATATTTATAGTTTGTCTAAGATTGTGAAAAAACTTAAAACATTTCAGTCCGTTCAAAAAGTGCTATTACGAGATGTCATAAAGATCAATGTTTTACGAAAATATTGATATTCTTGCATAAGCTTATCTATGTCAAATCTCCGTGACGAATGTTATGTTCTTAACCAATCTACCTGACTTGCCCTAAAACAATAACGTTTGTCTGGTTTTTCACTTATTTCTTGTCAAAAAAGTAAATAGATTTTATTTCTACACTTGTTGGACTTCAGAAAAATGTACATAGATTGTTTCTAACACAAGTTTATAAACATGTTGAATGGAATTATTGTTATGGTGACGAATGTTGCACCAAAGTTGGTGACATGTACTCTATGACGGATTTTTTCAATGAAAGTGGAGATCTGATATTAACTTAATCACTTAATCAATCTACGATACGTGTAAAGAAAGTTTGTACATCACAGAAACTACTTACCTCAACTGATGCTCGTCAGGTTGGCCGCGAAATTGCAAACTATAGCTGGTGACATTCACTTTTCATGCCGATTGACGTCGACATCGAGCTACAGCAACCAATAAACGAACGCTAAGCGAATTCTTCCCTAACGTCGGAAGTGGGTGAGGTGGTTATCTGACATTGACAGTAGAAGAAACAGAATCGATAGTTAATCTAATGAATAAAGTACTGGTGACACGATTTTCACGAATTAGCCCATTTATCTGAAAATGACCCATTAGATACCAAAGTTGTACGATCTCAAGACAATAGTTTCCATACGGGCTTTTATTCCAAAGACCTTCACAGCAATCATATAATGCCATGGGAGAGTTGGGTGCCGTGGCAGAGAAAGATAAACCTGCTACGTACAGAGTGTCTGCGAGTACATCGCAATTGTTCCACCATGAGCAAGATCAAAGATGGACTATATTTTATGAAAAAAAGATTTCTAGCAAACGGGTACTCTTTAGATATTGTTGAACGATACATGAAGCCTAAACCAATGAATGAAAGCAAAAGAAGACATAGAAAAGAAGCAAACAGAAAACAAATATATTTAAGGGTACCGTTCATTAATGATTTCCAGGCAACTAAGATAAGAAAAGAGTTTAAAAGTTTCCAGCATCATTTGTTTGATTTGAAGCCAGTATTTGTGACCCAGCCTAATTTGAAAAGAAGTGTTTCATTTAAAGAAAAAATATTTTGTACTAGTAATTGTTTGTGTAAGAATAATAATTTTTGTTACATGAAAAATGTTGTTTATCAGTTGACATGTAATTTGTGTGAAAGTTTTTATATCGGTGAGACTTTTCGTTCTTTTCGTCAACGTATGCATGAGCACCTTACAACTGATTCAAGTTTATTTCATAAACATTTTGTTAAAACTCATGGTATGTTACCTGACCTTTCATTTGTGACCCCTTTTATTTTAAAGCGAGGATTTGCTAATACGATTGAGCGGAAGATATCAGAGAAGGATTTCATTTCTAAGTATCGCCCAGATATCAATGTTTATTTAGTATGAGAAGTAGGACCTCTGAGTTATTTGTGTTTGAATTTTGTACTATGTTAGTTGTTTGTAAGATAATTTGCCCACTGTCAGTGTGATTTCATACCCTTGAGAAAGGGACATTCGAAAATTTGGGAGTATTATATAATTTATTGACCTAAGACGTCCATTTTTTCATTACATCTACCATATAACATCATATCTTGAGTTACCTACCACGAAAGCAGTGAGGCTATCTTGCTTGGATTTAACGAAGGCATTCGATAAGCTGAATCATCACTCTTTGCTAAACCATTTGATTGACGGAAATGTAAATCAAGGTTTCATTACATGGCTGCAAAGTTATTTGGACAACCGCACTCAACGTCTTAAATTGAATGGTATTTATGGTCCGACTACTAAAATAACATCAGGAATTCCCCAAGGATCAATTTTAGGTCCCTTTCTGTTCGCTGCCTTTATGGGGTCTCTACGTGTGTCACCAGAATCATCCATGATTATTTACGCTGATGATGTTACTCTTATTGAGCCAATTTCTCGCGATCTCATACCGAACAATCTGGGGCATGTACAGGAATGGATCAATGCCAAGGAGATGAAACTAAATCTTGAGAAATCTTCGCAGATGATTTTCTGTCATGGAGAACAATTTGATATCATATATCCGAATATCAAGGTTTCAGATACCGTGACAATTTTGGGTATTCACTGGAGCAAGAATTTAACATGGGATCTTCATTTCAGCGAAATGTTGAAACTTGCATCGCAAAGACTCTACGTAATTCGAACGTGAAAGCCCCTTGTGTCTTCTGATCAGCTCATCATTGTGTATAATTCACTGCTATACAATCTTTTACTCTATGCCGCTCCTCTGTTCTCTTGGCTTTCAAAATGTATCGAGATAAAATTACAGAGATTTCATAATCGTGCTCACCGCCTGATTTGCGGTAAAGACTGTACCTGTGACAAGTTTCCTTTGTTTTCTGTCGTTCTGAAAGACCGCGCATCTTCATTTTTCAAGAAATGTGAAGTAAACGAGGAGCATCCATCCATTGCATCATTTGATTCCTCCTCGAATGTTACGTAGCGGTCATTTGTGTCTCCCAAATGTTAAAACTGCCAGAAGACTCCATTCATTCATACCTTGGATGTGTGTTGTCATGAATGAAGGTGTGTAACATTTTCCAATTGTGATTTTGTATTTTCCTTTTCTCCGGTCTTTTATTTGTGACTTGTATATTGATGTATTTAATGATTTTCAGTATGAGAAATAAACACTTACTTACTTACTCCAGATGTCAAACAGAATTACTAGAAAAACTACCTGTGAACAAGTCCTCGCCAGACATGCATACAATTCTTTACAAAAGTGCAGCCTCTCAACTTGCCAAGTCTATATTCCTGCTTATTCGAGAATCTATCTCGACAGGAAAAGTTCCTTTAATTTGGAAGACGTCTTGTGTGACCCCCGTCCCTAAAGTTTCCAATCGTACAATGAACGATATTCGTCCTATTTCTCTGATGGGAATACCCGGAAAGCTGCTGGAACAAGTTATTTTGCGATCACTGAAAGAGTCGTTTATCGGAGACTATGGGCCTCATCAATTTGGCTTCCGGCCAGTCTTCTACCTGCTGCGCCTTGATTTCTCTGCATAATTACGTGACATCCTGCCTTGATAATCCTGAGACTGTTGGTGCCATCATCATAGCTTATGACTATTCAAAAGCTTTTGACACTCTAAGACACGATGTGATTATTGCAAAGCTCATAGAATTGAGATATCCCTCTAGTTTCATTAAATGGCTAGTGGACTATTTTCATGAACGGAAGCAATGTGGTAAGATTGGTAGTACGTGTAGTGGAATCGTTGACGTGACTTCGGGTGCCCCACAAGGGTCAATTTTGGGACCCTTCCTTTACAGCATTGCGACAAGCTCCTTTACTTCTACATCTGATAACTGTCACATCGTCAAATATGCAGATGACACTACGATCTGCTTCCCGGTGTATCGTTCCAACAATGCTCATATTTTTCATGTTCATGAACAACTGCTAGAGTGGTCAGCAAGCATGGACCTGAAGATAAACGAAAGTAAATGTAAAAGCTTGACTATTTCCAAGACTACAAATACCGCTCCTATCCAAATTCTGAATGTTAAATCTGTCGACGCTCTATGTGTGCTCGGAGTTTACTTCAACTCAAAAGGAACTTGGTCTTCACATATTGACAATGTTATCAAGACTGCTTCCAGGAGATTTTACGTCCTAAGAATGCTGCGCCCGTTACTGTCCAATGACAATTTGAAAGTTGTATATTTCAGTCAGGTCCGCTCCATAATGGATTATTGTAGTCCTCTGTTCATGGGGTTATCGGTTTCGGACTCAAAGAGATTAGACGGTGTGCAGAGGAGGTTTCATAAATTGTTGTGTGGCAAGGCATGCAGCTGCGCAATTCTGCCCCCTTTGGAAGGTCGACGACGTTCACAATCACTAAAGCTATTGAATTCAATCCAACAGAAAAATCATATTCTACATGACCTTCTCCCGAACATGTCCGTATCTGGCAAATTCTTACTGCCTTCAAGACATGCCGTCAGACACAGCCGAACTTTCATTCTTTTCATTTGTTCAATTTTTAACTCGCTTCATGCACGATGACTTCTACTATGTGAATTCCTTTGTAAAGACCGATTTCTATTCTGATGAAATATACGCTTATTATTATTATTATTTTTATTTTTTTTTTTTTGGTACACGACTCTTACGAGCCGGAGCATTTCTCAAGATCTCGGAATCCTACCAGGATTCAGGGAGATCTAGAGTTCGTCTGAGAAGATAGGCACTGCCAAGCAGGGCGGCCTTCTGCAACTGAGGTACATGATGGTGTCCGGGTATTTCTTTCAGGTACTTTGTCAAGTTACCTGTGTGGGCCCCAAGTGCTCCGATCACTACAGGGATACACTTCGTCCTGATATTCCACAACTTCTGCACTTCCATTTTCAGGTCTTGGTATTTCGTGATTTTCTCCTTTTCTTTATTGCATATATTCCGGTCTTCTGGGACTGCTATATCTATTATAACTCCGGTCTTCTTCTCTTTGTCAACTACCACTATGTCCGGCCTTCTTGCAGTGATCCTTCTGTCAGTTCTTATCTCAAAGTCCCACAGGATCTTTACCGTACTATTTTCTATGACGGGCTCAGGCACGTGCTGCCATGGTTCGGGCGACACGGGCAAGTCGTAGTGTAGGCAGATGTCGCGGTGGATTATTCTTGCGACTTCATTATGACGGTTGATGTATTCGGTTCCAGCCAACTTCGAACATCCAGCTAAGATATGAGCTACTGTCTCATCTGCGTTCTTGCACATCCTGCATTTTGCGTCAGTGCTTGTCTTCATTATGTAAGTTGCATGTGCTTTCGTATTTAAGGCTTGATCTTGGGCAGCGACCAGTAGTGCTTCCGTCTCAATCTTCAGCTTGACTGTTCGTAGCCAGCTGTAGCATGCCTTCCTTGATGTTATTTCTTTCATCTGCCGTTCGTATTGGCCATGCATTGCTTTCTCTCTCCACTTTTGGTACCGATCTTCAATCCTCTTCTTTTTTCCAATCATCTGTTGTTTCTTCTTGTTGGCGATACAGGTCACTTGATTGCGCCACCGCCAGCAGTGGGTCATCAACAACGTTGTGCAAGTGTTCTGTAAGGCTTCGATTTTCTTGCTCTACTATGTCGGTCAGGTTCTTCAAGCCTCTTCCTCTCCGATCCCGCGGTAAGTAGAGGCGATCCACGCCTGCTCTTGGGTGCAGCCCGCCGTACATGTTCATTATCTGGCGAGTCTTGCGGTTCAGTTCATCAAGCTCCTGGACTCTCCATTTCACCACTCCTCCTGTGTAGCTGATGACAGGCACTGCGAAAGTATTTATTGCCTCGATCTTGTGCATTGCGTATAGCTTTGACTTCATTACACTCCTCAGCCTTTTCTTGTACTCGGCGATTGCTTGTGCCTTTGCTGTGTCATCTAGGTTGGTGTGGTGTTGCGGGATTCCAAGGTACTTGTATCCTTCTTCATTCACGTCTTGAATATTGCCTCCATCTGTCTCTAGTCCATCAGTGTGAATTGTCTGGCCTCTATGGGTGATGAGACGTGCGCATTTACTGATTCCAAATCGCATGCTGATGTCATCGCTGAAGATCTTGACAGCATTGATTAAGGCGTTTATGTCACTTTCTGTCCTTCCGTACAACTTCACATCATCCATGTAAAGGAGGTGGTTCACTCGTTGTCCTGATGTTAATTTGTAGGCTTGCTGCATCTGTCCTAGGACATCGCTGAGTGGGTTCATCGCCAGACAGAAGAGCAGCGGGGACAGTGAATCCCCTTGGAAGATGCCTCTTTTGATCTGCACCATTCCTATGTCTTCATTGGCATGTGTTAGCTTCGTCTTCCAGATTGTCATTGATACAGCAACAACTTCTTGTATGGCCTTGTCGATCTTGTACATATCTAGACATTTGGTTATCCAGGAGTGTGGGATGGAGTCAAATGCCTTGCGATAGTCGATCCAAGCCATTGCCAGGTTCTTCTTTCGCCTTTTGCTTTCACTTGTAATTGTTCGGTCTATGGCCAGCTGTTCTTTGGTTCCCCTGCATTTCGGTCGGCATCCTTTCTGTTCGTGGTGCATTATATTGTTTGCTTCGACATGTCCGTTGATCTTGCTTGCAACGATCCCACTGAACAACTTCCACATGGTTGGGAGGCAGGTAATCGGTCTGAAGTTGTCGGGGCGTGGTGGTTTGCTTTCATCTTTGTGTATAAGTACGGTTCTTCCTGTGACCATCCATTCTGGTATTGAGGTAGGTTCTCTAAGAGCTCGTTGTAGCACGTGGTTAGTCTTGAGTGCAAGCTCTTTAGCTTCTTAATCCAGAAAGCTTGAACCTTGTCCGGACCTGGTGCTTTCCAATTTGCCATGCTGGTTAGTTTGTACTGCATGTCAGTATCGGATATCGACACACTAGCTTGGTTTTGTATGCTATCACACTTGTCTTCTACCTCGTCCAACCATTCAGCATTCTCATTGTGGCACACTTCTGACTCCCATATGTTTTTCCAGTATTCCATTACTTCATTCTTGTCTTTTAGACTCTCTTCATGCGCTTCTTGACCTCTCAACTTTCGATACACCTTCTTAGGATTGTGTAGGAATAGCTTGTTGATTCTGAACTGTTCGTTTCTATCTTCATACCTCTTCAATCGATGACTTATTGCTGTTAGACGCTGTTTCGCATCTTCATACACTTCATTGGTGCTTCTTGTGTCCATACGATATTTGCGCAGCATGTAGTGGGGTAATCTTCCATTGCATTCCATATACGACTTTAATTGACTGATTTCTCTCCTCAGTGTTTCAATTTGCTTCTGTAGTCGTCGTTTCCATGGTGGTATACGTTTACCTTGGACCTGGTTGCTTGAGTATACCAGCTCTTCCGTCACCTTCGCAGCTGAATATATCAGTGTGTTAAGTTCGGTTATGCTGTTGGTCGGACTGCTTCTTGTCACGAATTCGATTTGTTCAAGCAACTTCCTTGTCTCCTTATTGACAGGTATCTTCCTTATATTCACTCGGTTTTCGAGAGTTGCATATTTTTCAATGTATTCGGTAATTCGGAGCTTTGATTGTAGTTCTTCAACAGATAGTGGTCTTTCTGATATTTCAACGTTCACGTCTTGTGTTGCTGTGTCTTCTTCCTCTTCTTCGTCGTGACTGGAAGGCATGCTATTATTGTTTTCTTCAATTTCTTCATTATCATCGACTCCTGGCTGTGATATTCGGTTTGCAATTTCTTGTATGTCATGACAGGTCATCAAGTTATTCTTCACAATTGATCGCTTTTGATTTAGGAGTCCTTGTTTTGTCACGGTTGTGTCTGGATGCATCTGTTTCCATACAGTGTATATCGTGCATGCGCTTGCGATATCCTCTTTCGTCCGGACGACTTTTGAAGTAGCTCTCAATTACTTGGGCGTTGTTGGCATGTGACCATTTTCTTCTCTGACGTTTGCAATGTTCGTTCTCTCCAGTAGCCCTACCGCTTGAACGTCCTGGATTCCCAACATTCAACGCAGGCCTTGGTAACCCGGGCGACGCCTGTTCCGGTATGACAATTGATTGATTCTCCATTCATTGGGTATTGGGCGGGCATAGCGAGATTAAGGAGTTCACCACTTCGAACCCCCGGCAAGGCACTTATGGGTTACTTAGATGTTAGTAGTCCCTACTTAGGTCCCTATATATCATTATTAATGCAGCCTTCACGTTACCACTTTATTAGACCTCCAAGTAGCTGGATTACAGGCGCTTGCCAAAGCACCCGGTCGGGCTGAGACATAGTATAATGGTTATATTATATATTGGAATTAATAGGTGTTTATATAGTTAATAGGTGACTGGATCCATCATCAAGGGCCTCCAGGTAGCTGGATTACAGGTGCTAGCCACACACCCGGCCGAAATTAATAAGTGACTGGGAGCGGGTTCGAACCCAGGCACGTCTGGACCATAGCCAGAGACAGTAACCACTGTGCCACCCGCTCGCTATCTTATTATTATTATTATTATTATTATTATTATTATTATTATTATTATCATGATTTTTTGACAATCACTAGACGTAGATAGAACTGACATTTCATCACATAAATAAATTCTGACTTTGAACTATCTACTGTAAAAACAGTTTGCCATCTCACCACTTAAATTCCATTGATTACGTGTTGATTTCACATCCATGACACATAGTCAATGATTTTGAATGATTAATAATAGCTTCCGGGGCTGCCACTCTTATCAAAAATAAAAACTGGAAAGTCAAATCGGAATGGGCCCCCTAAATTAGGAATGGGCCCCTACCTGGTAAGTTTTGAAAGCGTTCAAGCAGCAATTGGGTCTGTTCTAATAAAGATGCTTCTGAATCCTCACAGTTAGCAATTAAATGTATAAAATTATTACTGATGCTTATTCAATCATCAGTTTCAACAAGGTACACTAGAATACATGACTCGAACAGAGACTATTTCAGGAGAACCGTTTTCGAAGGTTAGACAGAGTATACTACAAAGATCCCTCTACCTGCCCCCAATGCAAAGTCAGCATGAAGTGATTGAACAATTGACTATTTCAGCTCGATATGAAGACTGCAGATTATCGAAGTCTACATGTAGGCCTATGGATGATTTTACTTAACTGTTTCAAAGACAACTTTCTACATTTCTTTCATGAATTTTACATTCAAATTTATAATGCACTATTCTCGTGCAGCTTTGTCATTTTCTAATAATCGTGCCATGACGTCACACGGTGCAAGACCCCGTCTTTATTGTGAAGAATTTTCATGAAACCATTGGAAAATTGTTGTCCAGCTGTTCGACGTTTGGAAGACTGCTTCAGCTGAGGGGTCTGGTCACAGCAAATATATTCATACAAAATCCATGGTCAGCGAATGGTTTCTGTACGCCATTTTCTTTGGGAGAGCCATAATTCTTTCGAGAAATCGAGAATGTGTGGTAAAGCCTTCCTTTCTATGCTGTATGAAATATACCGAATGTCATGAAGGATAGGAGCGTCTTCATACAGGATGGAATGTCAGCGCACTATTACAGACCCATCGAAAAATTATTTAAACAGCAATTTTCCTACATCTTGGATTGACCGTCATGGTAGCCTTTGGAATGGCTTCCGATACCACCAGATTCAATGCTCTTTGACTTTTTTCTTTAGGGCACGTCTAAGAAATGGTGCGTCAGAGTCATCGTATGCATTTGGATGAACTGGAAAACAAAGCTTTGCACAGTTTTCTGCAGATCGACGAGCGATTGCGTAGAGATATGCTCTTGCGATGTTGACCGAATAATTAGATTGCGTTTGGGCAAATGGTGAGCAAGTAGAAAATAAATGCTATAGTTGTACTCGCGTTCCGAATCATCCGAAATACTGACATCTACGATTAATGAAATACATGCAGTTCAAATCTCATTCTGTAGAATTCGTTTCTAAAATTTGAAATTTGCAAACACCAATGCAAATTGCTTATTCGTGTTTGCACTTCATGCACGAAGGCGAGCTGCCGGATTTCCAAGCACATCCACCTCCCGATGGTCTGTGGATTGAGTTGCTGATTTACTCCACTGATGGTAGCTAAAAAGTCAAAAAGGCTTGCAGTTTAGCATGAAGAAACTTCATCAGTACTTGTAGCTTCGGCAATGATTCAAATCAAACCTTGCTCTCATCTCTTGTACTTCAAACATAATAAATACATTTACAACATTACAACAATTACATCTAAGAACAACTTTTGAATTTCAAACAAGATTATGATTGCTATTTGATAAATGTTGATCCGACATGGTATAAGTAAACGCAAAATCAACACGAAAAGAAATCCTTATCACTTCTGCAGTTGTTTGCGAGATTTCAATCTTCGCTGGTGCCTTCGCTGAAATTTACCCGCTTTTGCAACAACTGATCGTACAAAATATTCTTTCGTCACTCCCTTGTGTTCCCCAAACTTTTTAGTAGATTTGTCTTACACGTTTTTCTGACAGACGCTCCTTGAAAGACACGTTTTGGAGAGCATCAAAGCGATCAGAACTCAATTCATAATAGACTCTATAATTACGTATTGCAAGTTTATCGTTAAGCATTCCCTGTAACGGACTTAAGACATTGCCTTCAGCTGGACGCTGAATTTCTTAATGCTTGTTTTTCTAAATCAAATTTTTTATTCCTGTTCAAATGTTTGTATGTCTCTTAGTTACCAGACAACGAAAAGGTTTTGGTTTGTTGCGTCTATCAGGATCCTAGAATTACATGTAAATAGACATTGTACATATTGTGCTATTTAAAGCTGGAAACGGTGAGTTTTAGGCATATTTGTAACTCCCTATGATGTGAAATTTTATTGGTGATAAAATGTAGCTGATTCACTTATGAGCGTGAAATGATGTGTCTTGTTTTTTTATTGCAGTTTTCACGTTGCATCTAAGAAATACAATTATAGTGCATCAGTTGAGGTGTTTTCAACTTAATAGCGCAAATTGGACGTATGCCGTCACATTCCCACCTAAATTTATCTCTTATTTCAAAACCTTGATTACTTGCGTTTCGTCCAGTTTCTTGAGATTGTCGAAAGGATCACTGACTTCCTTGTACAAGAATCTTCTGCTCCAGAGTCAAGCGGATTTTTAGAAAGCATCTGCTTTGAATTTGATCATCCTTAAAATTTGCAGGGTCTTTAAGGTCCCCTTACAATTTGCATAGCTCCGTTCACAATTCAAAAAAGCCCTACATAATCTCTAAAAAGGCCCCACATGCTCTAGTCTTTAAGGGTGCCGGTCTCAATCCTATCAGACCTTTACAATCTCAAGAGGTACATGTACATGTATATTCATATCTAAAAAGAGCTCTTCAAAAACTAAAACAGTTGCCGTTCACAATCTCAAAGGGCTGTTTCACAAAATCTTATCCATTGGGTCCTTTCAAAATCTAAAAAATGGCCCCCTCACGATCTTAAAAAAGGTCCCTTCGCAGTCTCAAAATACCCCTCGCATGATCTTAAAGGGCCCTTCGCAATCTCAAAACGGCTCCCTCACAATCCTATAGGGGTCCCTTCACAATCTCAAAGAGCCCCTCACGATCCCAAAGGGGCCCCTTCGCAGTCTCAAAAGGGTGCCTTCACAACTGAAAAGGGCGCTCTCATTATCTCAAAGGGTCTCCTACGCAGTCTCAAAAGGGCCCCTTCAAAATCTAAAATAGCTCAAAACCCGAATTATTTGTTCCATGGCCAAACATTTTCTCACTACTTAGGTCAATCTAAAAAAAGAAACCGGAAGAGTGGCAGCCCTGAGCTTCGGTGTGTCAAGAGGAAAACGCTAATGGTTTGTTTTACTGCAGAACTGAATGGAAGCTGATTCGCACGCCTTTTTATACCGATAGCCTATATATTGAAATAAATATTGAAAATATTAGCTCTGATCAATCACTTACATAGGTGTAGATAAAATCACTTCGATTTATCATGTTTATGCTCAAGTGCTAACTGCGATGAATCATTAACCTGTAGGCCTATTTGAAGCTTATCACGATATAAAAGAGGTTCAAATAAAACATCTCTTCCATACTTTGTACATGAGGTTCATGTAGATAGTACAAGGGTCATTCCACAGAAAACTTGTAATTTTGTGTCCCGAAGACATTTTTCAATATTCGTAATTTCGACTGCACAGGATTATCAAAATGAAGGATTCCGTAATGTAACTAGATTTTAGGCGCGTAGGATGTCTTCAGCTCCTTTCAATGTATATGATTACGTAGCCGATCCGTTGCTGTCTCAGAGTGCACATCAAAATTCTCAGCAAATCAAATATTTTATTATGCGTGATAGGATTTCATGCTCTTGGTGCAGGCTAGCACAATGCGCTTCGACTTCTATCATCTTCCTCTCACGTCAAGTTTGGCACCAAATGCCCTACGATTTCGCTTGAAATCGGGGAATGTAGAGCCATGATCAAATCATAAGATCAAATTCATTCATCTTTTATCCCATGACACGCATTTCGATATGCTTACTTCAAAACGCACATTGATTCCAAATCAGTGATGTGACGGACAACATCACAAGAGAGTAGCATCATAGCTAATATTGATGAAAACCTAACACACAGAATTAGTCTCTTCTTCCGTTTGACTAGAATGGAAGCATTGGAACATGTAACGTTATTGAAATGGCAACAAAGACATACCACTAAACTCCCGACAGGTCATCCGAAACTTCAGTCATCATCGAGATTCCGTCTTTTTCTGCTTTTCCTATACAGTGTGTATGTATGACTCGTATAACTAGTAGGCTATTCCACGTCTGCCATACCAACAATTCTATCGTGCTTACTCTCTCAACGCACCGGCGTATTCTGATTGGCAAAGATCGTACCAAAGAGTGCAAAAATACAAAAGTAGATTACCCTGCTAGATGCAATGCAAAACTTGCAACAGAACGGAAAGCTGTTGAAAAGATAGCTTCCATGGGACCTTGATCAAGTGCGCTGTATCAAACCGTTTCGCCGAGACCGCTACTTTTGGTCAAGCGCATATAATGTCAATTGGAGCCCGCTCTCTGACAGCCTGGTGACCATTACTGATCAGTATACTGTTTCCTACCTCGGTTTCCACCAATCAAAAAAACTACTCAAATTATTACTGATCAATATCCTGTTTCCTACCTCGGATTCCACTATTGAAAAAACTACTAGCCCACACAGTTCTGGATAAGCATAGTACAAGAGTAGACTACATAGTTCTGGATAAGCATAGTACAAGAGTAGCCTACATAGTTCTGGATAAGCATAGTACAAGAGTAGCCTACACAGTTCTGGATAAGCATAGTACAAGAGTAGCCTACATAGTTCTGGATGAGCATAGTACAAGAGTAGCCTACATAGTTCTGGATGAGCGCAGTACAAGAGTAGCCTACATAGTTCTGGATAAGCATAGTACAAGAGTAGCCTACATAGTTCTGGATGAGCGCAGTACAAGAGTAGCCTACATAGTTCTGGATAAGCATAGTACAAGAGTAGCCTACATAGTTCTGGATGAGCGCAGTACAAGAGTAGCCTACATAGTTCTGGATGAGCATAGTACAAGAGTAGCCTACATAGTTCTGGATGAGCATAGTACAAGAGTAGCCTACATAGTTCTGGATGAGCGCAGTACAAGAGTAGCCTACATAGTTCTGGATAAGCATAGTACAAGAGTAGCCTACACAGTTCTGGATAAGCATAGTACAAGAGTAGCCTACATAGTTCTGGATGAGCATAGTACAAGAGTAGCCTACATAGTTCTGGATGAGCATAGTACAAGAGTAGCCTACATAGTTCTGGATGAGCATTGTACAAGAGTAGCCTACATAGTTCTGGATAAGCATAGTACAAGAGTAGCCTACATAGTTCTGGATGAGCATAGTACAAGAGTAGCCTACATAGTTCTGGATAAGCACAGTACAAGAGTAGCCTACATAGTTCTGGATGAGCATGATAATCTATTTGCTTTCCTCTAATAGTTGCCTGTACTTTGAATGTTCATCATTTGTCAGAATATTTTGAAATTGCATTTAAATGCCAAATCTACATACAGCAGGAGGATTTCACAACTTACCGTTGTCTTTATCAGCATTTGACACAATTATGCAGTTCATCTCATCAGGGACAATTGGAAATGACTCATCATCATTACGCAAAGGTTTGCTTATCGGATTGTCAACGCTACGGCCATACGCTTGGCCATTGACATCGCAAAACCCATTTCCAACCCAGTAGACGGGGCTCTGTCCAACCATTCCAGTCTGCCTCTTCAAAGCAAGCTCCTCTGGCCTCTTGCCCATTTTGTTCGCTAAAACCGTCCGGATATCTCCGACGGTTGGATTATCTGACAGTTTTACTGTGAAGTTAAAATCTCCTCCACCATTGTAATCCATGCAAAAGTTGGAAACTTCCAAAGTAGTTTCTGCAAAGAAGAATACTTGAGTTTCAAAGTCATCGATCAATCATCTCCCTCTCATACACGAAAAGCTTGATGTTGGTGATAAACTGGCTATCAACAGGGAACTTGATGAGCTTCATCAACACTGTTAGCAAAATAGTCAATCCATCTCGCATCTGAAAAACTTCTACAATGATCAAGTTTCTTGGTTGCTCTTTCATTCTATGATCTGACAAAAAATGTACATTTTTGCAATAAAAAATACACGAGAAGAATTTGTCTTTCAAAGTCGTATTGCAAGCTAGGGAGTCTTGAATATCGTAAAATTATATTTGCTTACGGATTTTGAATGATCCCAACTTCGATGCACTAAGTAACGAAATGATCTAGGATTCATTTATTCACTTAACATCAAATTTGTCATTTTTTTGATTTTTATTCCACCTTTAGGGCAACTATCTCCCACATAGTAACTGGCTCTTCAAGTTATAATAATGATGATGCGTTTATTTTCCATAAAAGGCCTCAATATTGAAAATCGTGAGGCAATTGACAAAGTGCAAAACATTTCAAATAAATCACATAAAAGAAAAGTAACAAGAAAGAAGAAACATGACTTGGGACAGGGTAGAGGTGTATGTCGTAAACCACTATCTGAAGCCGTCGTTTTTAAGTCGAATCATTGCTATGATGAAGCTGTTCTGTTTCAGGATTGATTTACATGTTGGACACGCACGATTCGTATTGGCATAGAACAACCTTCGGTGCTCAGGAAAATGCAGATGATGTTCCTGACACAATGCGACAAAAATATTTAAGCCAATCATCAAACGTCTTTAATTAAGAGGGATGAAATTGTTACAAGGACACCGTGAAGATCCAAATATAATGTGGTGCGAACGATCTTGCATATATTTTCAAATCATTTGCTTTTTGAAGCGTTTTATCTAAGGAACATAGGGTCTAATAATCCAAATGCTACGAATACAGTTATTGTAGATGATGCCCGAGTGATAGATGGTTTATCAGGTTTTTAGAGATAATGGTTTCAGTTGCCGAAGAGCGAGAAGTCGACTGGAAGCTTTTTGGAAACATTTCTGACATGTCTTTGCATATTTAAGTTACAATTGAATGTGACACCCTAAAATTTCATCTTTTCACTCCAAGGTATCAGGAACAATAAATTGATGAAGCTCATCACATTCCGAGGTGAAATGAGTATCTGTTGGCATTTCGGTTGGTTCCCTTTATTCGCCGGTTATCGCGCGGACGTGAGGGTGAACGCTGATCGTCAATCTCGTTCAGTGACTCTGATATTGCTAATCCCTTCATACTTATCCAATGCTTATATTCTTGGCTACCATTATCAACATCTTTATCGCCTAACCACATTCCATGATCTCTATGGTGCATTATCGTCGCTTCGCTTTATCTCTACAGGTGAAGCTTTTGCTAATCTCGTGCAGCATTTTCACTTACACGTAATACCATTCATGGCTTCCGAATTATCAACACTCGCGATGCTCTACTGGAACTGCGTGCGCGTCCACCTGTACTAAATCGTTGACTGAGGCGACCTGTTTGTTTCCATATGGTCCCACAAATTCAATGTGCGGTGAGTGGATATCCCTATGTCACAGGTGCAGAAGTAAGTAGACTGAAAAATCGTGCACCTTCTGTAATTCCCGCGCCACATAGACTCGTGTGTGCATATGACCATGATTTCCCAGTACCAGAAACCACTCACAGGAGTTGATGGCGAGGGAAAATCATTTCCGTTGAGAATCACTCGTCGCCTCGGTGACGGATTTGCCGTTCACTTGAGCTGGAATACCATCAATGCGGATTCACACGACTTCTCTCAGAAAAAGCAGATGGCAACGATCAAATGTGTACCGATTGGTTGGCCTTCTGGGTCACGTCCTAACACCTGTGATGAGAATGAAAATCGAATCAAGGCTGCAGAGAGATGTTTGGTCTCTGTTTCCCGTCAACAGAGCCCTATCAGTCCTCTAACGATTCCGTCAAAGATCCTTGAAAAAGTAATTCTGAATGACCTTCGGCATAAACTTTCGCATTTATTGGCTGAGGCTCAATTTGGAATAAGGAAGGGGTCATCGACTGCGCATGCAATCATTGCAACTCATGATTCGCTTGCCACTAATTTTGATTACCCTGAAATTGGAGTGACCGTTTTCATAGGCTTCGACTCTCTTTTCGACTTCCATAGGCTCTGGGCTACCTTCCGGTTTTGTTCGATTTCCAATTGATCATTTGATTGATCGCCAACAAAGAGTTCGTTATCCTAAAAGTCAGACCAGGGATGTTACCAGCTGTGTCCCGCAAGGGTCAATACTCGCTCCTTACATGCTTGGATTGTATATGTCATCTCTACAACCCCAATTCCAAAGAATGTGTCTTATATACTACTTCAATGATGTTTGTCTATCTTTTGGAATCAGGAAAAATTAAGCCAGTGATGACATTGACGCTCTCATTATCGAAGTTGAAAACGTGTCTAGATGGTCTGCTCAGAATTGGTTGTCCCTGAATTTGCAAAAAACAAGAGGTTTAATAAGCTACCGGGGTCTGTTCAAAGAATCTATCGACGTTGAGAACCATTTACCAACCGTGAAATTCCAGAATAATATCAAATTTCTGCTCGACAGATCTTTTGGATGGAGATGTCATGTGGATTAATGTACATTGAGAGGAAGTGTGCTCAGAGGATTTATATATTGAGAAGGATGAAGACCGCAACAAGTGACGATCAATTCCTGCGCATTTAGTGCATCGCCCTTATTCGAAGCTTAATTGAATAAGTCTGCCCGGCCTTCATTGGACTGTCATCTGAGGATTCAAAGCGCCTTCAGAGAATTCAAGACCGATGTCTTAGAATAAAAAGCCATTCTCTCTCAACAACTAATATCATTTGCAGACGTCAAGAATTGGCTCTGAACCTCTTCCGGAGCTTGAATACTCAAGAAACTTTTATTTCAAAAATCGTTCCCCCACTACCAACTTCCGATCGATTTATGGTGCCTTATTCCAGGACTAATCTACGTCGGAACTCTTTTCTGCCATCTGTTTGCATAATGCAGTCTCATGTGACTAAGATCATAGACTCAAGATCTTACCTTAACAACGACTATAATTTTTATTCTGCTTGTAATTTTGATTCATATTCACAGTCTGAATAAGCGCATCTTTCTCACAGAAGCTTCGACGTCGTTTTCATCGCAACAGTTTTGACTGTCCATGTTTTCTGACCACCAATACTTCGGAACAATCCCGACATCGGTGTTATTATTGAGCCTTAGCTTAGTGATGAGATTGATGATTCGACCATCAGCACTCCTGGCTGCTCTAACTATCGCTCTTATCGCCAGGTTGGTCTTGGAGGCAGAATTCTCTGCTGCATCAGAAGTCATTCTTCCATTACCAATTTTCCTGTTGAATTCATATCCAATAGCCAATCTCCAATAATGGAGCTCATGTTTCTTTTCATCAAGGAATTATTTTGGCAGTTATTATGATTTATTTTCCTTACTGGAACTCGCATAGAGCTGAAGAGGACGCTTGGAGTCCCTAACAACAGTAATTGATCTTTCAAGAGTCGAATATGCCTTAAAGAAACAGATCAAGAAGTTTTCGTCCTCTAATATCGCTCACTTCAACATGGCAATTTCCACAATCGATTGGCATTCTCTCGTCAACAACTCGACGAAGCAGCAGAAACTTTCCTTGGATACTTACTTGATGTCTTTTATTCTTGTTTTCCCATTAAAACGATACGAATCAAACGAACCATGTTGGATGAGTGACTCACTCAAAATCCTGATTATCGAGCGTGACGCAGCACATCATGGTTGTCAGAAGGCCAGATAGAGGCTACAGGAAAATTAATCTTCTGAAAGGAAATTATATCCGAAAGGCTATTGATCCTGGTGATCCTCGCACTAGTGCAGTTCTCTCAAGCATGTGGCTACATTCACTTAGAAAAACGGCTCATGCCAGTTTTCTGTCGATGATTTCAACGAGTGCTTTTCTTCGATTTTCAAGAAGGCCATGTTTCTGTTCTGATTGACAGCTCCATGCCATCCAACTATCTGTTGATGAAGTACCTTCTGAAAGTCAAGAAGACTGGTGCAGATGGAATACCTCCTTGGGTATTCAGATGTTACGCAGATTTTCTTGCCCCAGCAATAACTGTTTTATTCAATTGGAGCTTTCGCGAGTGTGCTGTTCCGTTGTCATTCAAAAAAGCATTTATTCTGCCTATTCCTAAATGCCCTCATACATAGTAAGTGATTATAGACCAATCTCTATTCTACCTTGCGTCTCTAAAAGTCTAAAAATCAAATGAAGTGTCTATAAAGTCAACGGAATGTGCAGCACACCAGATAAATGTGCAACATTTTCCAGGTAATTGCTGGAACGTTATCAAAAATAGGGGAAGATTTAGTTTTGAAATTCCTCAACACACCTTGAACTTATGACCCCGCTACTGGACCTCTGCTGGCAGGCGAAAGCCTCACATTCTTATAGCGGTTTATTAATGACATCGGTAGTTGTGTTAGGTCTAAGTACCAATTAGATAGCAAGGATCTAAACTCCAACCTCTGAAAGGATTCCTTGCTTATTATGGGGGTTCTGGCATTTGAAATATGGATATAATGCAAGCTAAAGTGTATGACGTCAATGCGAAGGAGCGTCAGTAGTGTTGATGTCTGTGGCAGCAAAAGATGCCTATGTTGTAAATCTCTTGACACTAATACTACTTTTATGAGTTTTAGTACCGGCAGACGGTTCGTTTTAAATTATCCTAGTAGTTTCTCGTGTAAGAGTAGACATGTAATATATTTGATCACATGTCAATCATGTGGGGTCCAGTATGTTGGACAGACAAAACAGCCATTACATTGTAGACTTAATGGGCATCGGCAATCTGTTCAAAAGAATCATCTCAATACGTATTTGAGTAATCATTTTAATAGTTCTAATCACAGTTGGGATGATGTAAGTATACAAATTATTGACTTTGTCGATGTTCGTAATAAATCTGATACAGAAATTGCCTTCGAGCTTAACAGTAAGGAAGATTTTCATAAAGATTTTACTTTTCTAAGAACGCTGAACACCTTGCATCCTTTAGGTTTGAATGACAGAGTGTTAGCCGGAGGTTGCGCCTCTCAGAACACTGCAAATTCATTTTCATTTTTTAGTTCTCCTATTAGCAGACGTAACAGAAGCCATGGCCTTAGGAAGTCGGGTAGAAAGAAAATATCCTCCATCTAATAGTTGTGAGGATATTCTCATGGAGCTTCAAGAGTTGATGAAGAGCAACAAAATAAGAAATTTCTATAATTGCTTGAAATCGATAAGTGATAGCATGCTTAAAATTATGTATTCTAGGCTTCTTCATCAGTCGAATGACCTATCTTTCGTTTTGACAACATATGTTCATAGTAAATTATATAGAAACAAGAGGGATAGCTCTAACGAAGACAAAACGCATATAGTGATTCCTTTCAAGTCTCATTTAGTTGACAAACTTCATTTACCTTCTGTATTTAATGATAAAAGTGTCTGTGCTTTAGTTCCAGAAAAAGCGAAACATCTACATCCTCCCAAAGTGTACCATAAACTTAATAACCCTATTTGTTTGAAATTCTTCAATTATAATAAGTTTCTTAATAGTCTGACAATTCAGGAAGTTGTTGGCATTTTACAGAGCGATTGCAGCTGTGACTCGATGACCAGTTTTGTTTATGAGCCTTATGGGCATGTTTTTACCGGTAATTTAGATATAATAAATGATCCAGGTCTCGGAGCAATATTCGCGTATGGCACTAAACACAGATTGTCTAGGTCAATATCATGGAAATCCATTCAAAAAGAGATCAGCGATTCCATAGATAATCATATATCTCGTGTGTCCAGTCGCCTTCACTTAAAAAGTTGATGACTTCTCTATTTGGAAAAACAGGGTCATCATGTCAGTAGAGTACCGCATCTTTCGTTGTAAGAAGCAGGGTTGCCAAACTCGTCCAGAAATTTGCATCTGGTCCACGTTGCATCTGTGATTGCGCTACCAGAAAAAACAAATCTATATACAAATACATCAGTGCGCCTATGATTGCGCTACCAGAAAAAACAAATCTTCATAAAAGTACATCAGTGCGCCTATGATTGCGTCACCAGAAAAACAAATCTATATACAAATACATCAGTGCGCCTATGATTGCGCTACCAGAAAAACAAATCTATATACAAATACATCAGTGCGCCTATGATTGCGCTACCAGAAAAAACAAATCTATATACAAATACATCAGTGCGCCTATGATTGCGCTACCAGAAAAAACAAATCTATATACAAATACATCAGTGCGCCTATGATTGCGCTACCAGAAAAAACAAATCTTCATAAAAGTACATCAGTGCGCCTATGATTGCGCTACCAGAAAAAACAAATCTATATACAAATACATCAGTGCGCCTATGATTGCGCTACCAGAAAAAACAAATCTTCATAAAAGTACATCAGTGCGCCTATGATTGCGTTACCAGAAAAACAAATCTATATACAAATACATCAGTGCGCCTATGATTGCGTTACCAGAAAAACCAATCTTCATACAAATACATCAGTGCGCTTATGGTTGCGCTACCAGAAAAACAAATCTATATACAAATACATCAGTGCGCCTATGATTGCGCTACCAGAAAAACCAATCTTCATACAAATACATCAGTGCGCCTATGATTGCGTTACCAGAAAAACAAATCTATATACAAATACATCAGTGCGTCTATGGTTGCGCTACCAGAAAAACAAATCTATATACAAATACATCAGTGCGCGTATGGTTGCGTTACCAGAAAAACAAATCTATATACAAATACATCAGTGCGCCTCTGATTGCGCTACCAGAAAAACAAATCTATATACAAATACATCAGTGCGCCTATGATTGCGCTACCAGAAAAAACAAATCTATATACAAATACATCAGTGCGCCTATGATTGCGCTACCAGAAAAAACAAATCTATATACAAATACATCAGTGCGCCTATGATTGCGCTACCAGAAAAACAAATCTATATACAAATACATCAGTGCGCCTATGATTGCGTTACCAGAAAAACAAATCTATATACAAATACATCAGTGCGCCTATGATTGCGCTACCAGAAAAACAAATCTATATACAAATACATCAGTGCGCCTATGATTGCGCTACCAGAAAAACAAATCTTTATAAAAGTACATCAGTGCGCCTATGATTGCGCTACCAGAAAAACAAATCTATATACAAATACATCAGTGCGCCTATGATTGCGCTACCAGAAAAACAAATCTATATACAAATACATCAGTGCGCCTATGATTGCGTCACCAGAAAAACAAATCTATATACAAATACATCAGTGCGCCTATGATTGCGCTACCAGAAAAAACAAATCTATATACAAATACATCAGTGCGCCTATGATTGCGTTACCAGAAAAACAAATCTATATACAAATACATCAGTGCGCCTATGATTGCGCTACCAGAAAAACAAATCTATATACAAATACATCAGTGCGCCTATGATTGCGCTACCAGAAAAACAAATCTATATACAAATACATCAGTGCGCCTATGATTGCGCTACCAGAAAAACAAATCTATATACAAATACATCAGTGCGCCTATGATTGCGTTACCAGAAAAACAAATCTATATACAAATACATCAGTGCGCCTATGATTGCGTTACCAGAAAAACAAATCTATATACAAATACATCAGTGCGCCTATGATTGCGCTACCAGAAAAAACAAATCTATATACAAATACATCAGTGCGCCTATGATTGCGCTACCAGAAAAACAAATCTATATACAAATACATCAGTGCGCCTATGATTGCGCTACCAGAAAAAACAAATCTATATACAAATACATCAGTGCGCCTATGATTGCGTTACCAGAAAAACAAATCTATATACAAATACATCAGTGCGCCTATGATTGCGCTACCAGAAAAACAAATCTATATACAAATACATCAGTGCGCCTATGGTTGCGTTACCAGAAAAACAAATCTATATACAAATACATCAGTGCGCCTATGATTGCGCTACCAGAAAAACAAATCTATATACAAATACATCAGTGCGCCTATGATTGCGTTACCAGAAAAACAAATCTATATACAAATACATCAGTGCGCCTATGATTGCGCTACCAGAAAAACAAATCTATATACAAATACATCAGTGCGCCTCTGATTGCGCTACCAGTAAAAACAAATCTATATACAAATACATCAGTGCGCCTATGATTGCGTTACCAGAAAAACAAATCTATATACAAATACATCAGTGCGCCTATGATTGCGTTACCAGAAAAACAAATCTATATACAAATACATCAGTGCGCCTACGATTGCGCTACCTGAAAAAACAAATCTATATACAAATACATCAGTGCGCCTATGATTGCGTTACCAGAAAAACAAATCTATATACAAATACATCAGTGCGCCTATGATTGCGCTACCAGAAAAACAAATCTATATACAAATACATCAGTGCGCCTATGATTGCGCTACCAGAAAAACAAATCTATATACAAATACATCAGTGCGCCTATGATTGCGCTACCAGAAAAACAAATCTATATACAAATACATCAGTGCGCCTATGATTGCGCTACCAGAAAAACAAATCTATATACAAATACATCAGTGCGCCTATGATTGCGTTACCAGAAAAACAAATCTATATACAAATACATCAGTGCGCCTATGATTGCGCTACCTGAAAAAACAAATCTATATACAAATACATCAGTGCGCCTATGATTGCGTTACCAGAAAAACAAATCTATATACAAATACATCAGTGCGCCTATGATTGCGCTACCAGAAAAACAAATCTATATACAAATACATCAGTGCGCCTATGATTGCGCTACCAGAAAAACAAATCTATATACAAATACATCAGTGCGCCTATGGTTGGGTTATGAATCAACAAATCTATAAAGAATAAAACGGTACGCCTATGATTGCGTTACCAGAAAAACAAATCTATATACAAATACATCAGTGCGCCTATGATTGCGCTACCAGAAAAACAAATCTATATACAAATACATCAGTGCGCCTATGGTTGGGTTATGAATCAATACATCTATAAAGAATAAAACGGTTCGCCTATGATTGCGCTACCAGAAAAACAAATCTATATACAAATACATCAGTGCGCCTATGGTTGGGTTATGAATCAATACATCTATAAAGAATAAAACGGTACGCCTATGATTGCGCTACCAGAAAAACAAATCTATATACAAATACATCAGTGCGCCTATGATTGCGTTACCAGAAAAACAAATCTATATACAAATACATCAGTGCGCCTATGATTGCGCTACCAGAAAAACAAATCTATATACAAATACATCAGTGCGCCTATGGTTGGGTTATGAATCAATAAATCAATAAAGAATAAAACGGTTCGCCTATGATTGCGCTACCAGAAAAACAAATCTATATACAAATACATCAGTGCGCCTATGATTGCGTTACCAGAAAAACAAATCTATATACAAATACATCAGTGCGCCTATAATTGCGCTACCAGAAAAACAAATCTATATAAAAGTACATCAGTGCGCCTATGGTTGGGTTATGAATCAACAAATCTATAAAGAATAAAACGGTGCGCCTATGATTGCGTTACCAGAAAAACAAATCTATATACAAATACATCAGTGCGCCTATGATTGCGCTACCAGAAAAACAAATCTATATACAAATACATCAGTGCGCCTATGGTTGGGTTATGAATCAACAAATCTATAAAGAATAAAACGGTACGCCTATGATTGCGCTACCAGAAAAACAAATCTATATACAAATACATCAGTGCGCCTATGATTGCGCTACCAGAAAAACAAATCTATATACAAATACATCAGTGCGCCTATGATTGCGCTACCAGAAAAACAAATCTATATACAAATACATCAGTGCGCCTATGGTTGGGTTATGAATCAACAAATCTATAAAGAATAAAACGGTACGCCTATGATTGCGCTACCAGAAAAACAAATCTATATACAAATACATCAGTGCGCCTATGGTTGGGTTATGAATCAACAAATCTATAAAGAATAAAACGGTACGCCTATGATTGCGTTACCAGAAAAACAAATCTATATACAAATACATCAGTGCGCCTATGATTGCGCTACCTGAAAAAACAAATCTATATACAAATACATCAGTGCGCCTATGATTGCGCTACCAGAAAAACAAATCTATATACAAATACATCAGTGCGCCTATGATTGCGCTACCAGAAAAACAAATCTATATACAAATACATCAGTGCGCCTATGGTTGGGTTATGAATCAACAAATCTATAAAGAATAAAACGGTACGCCTATGATTGCGCTACCAGAAAAACAAATCTATATACAAATACATCAGTGCGCCTATGATTGCGCTACCAGAAAAAACAAATCTATATACAAATACATCAGTGCGCCTATGATTGCGCTACCAGAAAAACAAATCTTTATAAAAGTACATCAGTGCGCCTATGATTGGGTTATGAATCAACAAATCTATAAAGAATAAAACGGTACGCCTATGATTGTGCTACCAGAAAAACAAATCTATATAGAAATACATCAGTGCGCCTATGATTGCGCTACCAGAAAAACAAATCTATATACAAATACATCAGTGCGCCTATGGTTTGGTTATGAATCAACAAATCTATGAAGAATACAACGTTGCATCTGTGATTGCGCTACCAGAAAACAAATCTATATACAAATACATCAGTGCGCCTATGATTGCGCTACCAGAAAAAACAAATCTATATACAAATACATCAGTGCGCCTATGATTGCGCTACCTGAAAAAACAAATCTATATACAAATACATCAGTGCGCCTATGGTTGGGTTATGAATCAACAAATCTATAAAGAATAAAACGGTACGCCTATGATTGCGCTACCAGAAAAACAAATCTATATACAAATACATCAGTGCGCCTATGATTGCGCTACCAGAAAAACAAATCTATATACAAATACATCAGTGCGCCTATGGTTGGGTTATGAATCAACAAATCTATAAAGAATAAAACGGTACGCCTATGATTGCGCTACCAGAAAAACAAATCTATATACAAATACATCAGTGCGCCTATGATTGCGTTACCAGAAAAAAAAATCTATATACAAATACATCAGTGCGCCTATGATTGCGCTACCAGAAAAACAAATCTATATACAAATACATCAGTGCGCCTATGATTGCGCTACCAGAAAAACAAATCTATATACAAATACATCAGTGCGCCTATGGTTGGGTTATGAATCAACAAATCTATAAAGAATACAACGTTGCATCTGTGATTGCGCTACCAGAAAAAACAAATCTATATACAAATACATCAGTGCGCCTATGATTGCGCTACCAGAAAAAACAAATCTTCATAAAAGTACATCAGTGCGCCTGTGATTGGGTTATGAATCAACAAATCTATAAAGAATACAACGTTGCATCTGTGATTGCGCTACCAGAAAAACAAATCTATATACAAATACATCAGTGCGCCTATGATTGCGTCACCAGAAAAACAAATCTATATACAAATACATCAGTGCGCCTATGATTGCGCTACCAGAAAAACAAATCTATATACAAATACATCAGTGCGCCTATGATTGCGCTACCAGAAAAAACAAATCTATATACAAATACATCAGTGCGCCTGTGATTGGGTTATGAATCAACAAATCTATAAAGAATACAACGTTGCATCTGTGATTGCGCTACCAGAAAAACAAATCTATATACAAATACATCAGTGCGCCTATGATTGCGCTACCAGAAAAAACAAATCTATATACAAGTACATCAGTGCGCCTATGGTTTGGTTATGAATCAACAAATCTATGAAGAATACAACGTTGCATCTGTGATTGCGCTACCAGAAAAACAAATCTATATACAAATACATCAGTGCGCCTATGATTGCGTCACCAGAAAAACAAATCTATATACAAATACATCAGTGCGCCTATGATTGCGCTACCAGAAAAAACAAATCTTCATAAAAGTACATCAGTGCGCCTGTGATTGGGTTATGAATCAACAAATCTATAAAGAATACAACGTTGCATCTGTGATTGCGTTACCAGAAAAACAAATCTATATACAAATACATCAGTGCGCCTATGATTGCGCTACCAGAAAAAACAAATCTTCATAAAAGTACATCAGTGCGCCTGTGATTGGGTTATGAATCAACAAATCTATAAAGAATACAACGTTGCATCTGTGATTGCGTTACCAGAAAAACAAATCAATATACAAATACATCAGTGCGCCTATGATTGCGTCACCAGAAAAACAAATCTATATACAAATACATCAGTGCACCTATGATTGCGCTACCAGAAAAAACAAATCTTCATAAAAGTACATCAGTGCGCCTATGGTTGGGTTATGAATCAACAAATCTATAAAGAATACAACGTTGCATCTGTGATTGCGTTACCAGAAAACAAGTGTATATAATAATACGTCACTGATAGACAAATTATCACTATAAATAAAAACAAGTCAAGTATAAACAATCTAGCTCACTGAAATCTGTCCATAAAAACAATCCGATAAAAAATTCTTCTTTGGCAAAAACAATTCTTTAAATAGTCTAAAAAATTACGTTCATGATTCTTCATCATCACTAGCACTATCGTGCTCATATGATTGGAAGTATCGCTGGGATGAGCTTGATTTCCCTGTTGTTCTGTTGACATTTCCAGACAGTGCAATACCTTATAACATGGGAATTAATGTATTTGCCGGCCAGGTTTTACGTTATTGTCGCATCTGCTCGCATCTTGAAGATCTAATTAAACGAATTAATATGACACTTTTAGTGATGAGCAGCAGAGGATATTGTAAGTCTAAAATGAAGGCATGTACTGAGAAAATCTTAACCGGTCATAACAATTTTCTAGTCAAGTTTGGATATTTCTCAGCCAGGCAGCTGACATCGCAGTGCGCATTTTAAACAATAAATTGACACTGTTTGTTTGTTTTCTTAGCATTTTTTTTTACTATCAGTATTACATATTATTACACATGTCATTACTGTATTGATTTTAGAATGTGGTTAGCGTTCAGGTAGAGGGGCCGAAACGCGACCAGGCGGGTACCTGCTGACGACTGGCTGTTATTCTATTTGTTTTAACGTTGTTTTTAATCGCTAACTGCCCTAGTCTGATGAATGGACTGTGTCAGTTACTGGTCTCCATGGGGTTGACATGGTGATTACTAAGTGTCTATTTATATATAAGTTCCTGATCAATCGAGCCTGAAACTTTGTCCAAGGAGATCACTTGTTAAGCGGCCTTGCACGATCTCGTACACTTAAGGGTGAAGTCCAGCCTGTATAGCGCTATGTTATGGACCCCCGGGAAGGTCCGCCGGCACGCAATCAGATCGGTCAAGTCTTTGTGCTTAAAGACCTTCATGCATTCATGCATTTGTCGAGGATCACAAGTCAAAGGACCATTAGGGGTAAGGTCCAGCCCCGCTTTAGAAGCGCTGATTGGAAAATGGACTAGTGGGAAGGTCCTCCACACCGATCTCGTCAAGTTTGGCTCTAAAATGTAGTCCTAGGATAGTCAAAAGTTTGACGCGCCTCGAACGTTTAATGTCTGCCGGTGGGAACGCACCACCTGTCCTCTTAAGGGCAAACCTTAAGTCTTATTAAATATAAGTTTATTAAAATTATGAAACATGTAGACGTCGTTATGGGAATGTCCCAGCTTGAAATGAAATACAATATGTGTTCACGAATTAGTGTTACTTTTCTTCGACACATTTTCGCATGCAAGATTGTGAGTTCTCTTTATCCGAAATTTCTATTTACGATATGCTACAACGTAGAGTAGGATTTAGAGCTTAGCAAACGCGTATTGATTTTCGTACATGGTAATTACTAAAGGTCACTGATTTTCCAATAAGTTTCAAATGACATTCAAGTCGCAGTTCTATGATTGTTGCCTCCAGATAGATAGTTACAATTGCACTGGAGACCTTGCACGAGTTGAGCAAATAACTGAGCTTTTCTCGAACATGCGCACACCCAGGTTGCATCACACATTATGGACTGTAATTCCCTCACCAGAAGTTTTTGACCCTGATGTCATCAGCTAAAATGAACTACTTTTTCAATAGTTCCACGAAGCGGTATCATGGAAACAGCTTCACACTAGGATGAAGCTTTGAAGTCATTACTCTCCGACGAGAGGCCTAGACGGCACGGATATTGTCATACTTCACCGCAGTGTTGTGACGCATGTAGTCCGTGTGCCTATCCTGTCGACTTCTAAGAAACACTTCCGAGCCTCAGCTAAAAGATCGCTAGGTCAAGAACGTATCCCCGTTGTGATGAGGATCACATGAAGTGCATGTAAGTACATGAAGATCATGCTGGTGAGCCGAGCTGCCATCATTTCTGTATTATATATTTTTGCACTATATTCAAAAAGACGAACAAGATCTTACAGTTGTGCCAGCACTAACGGACACAAAAAATTAGAGCAAATTTTGGCGCTCGCAAAATATTCAACGTGTTTTCCAACATAGGAATAGAATATTATAAAATGAAAGAAATGACATTTAGACTTAATGGCTTAAATTCTCTGAAGCAGTAATAGAACTTACCATTGTTCTTGTTGGCATTTGAAACAACTACACAGTTCTTCTCATTTGGTATAACTGGAAAGAGGTCATCATCATCAGACAAGCGAACATCCCTTGCATTCTCCACTTTACGGCCATGATTACATCCATCAACGTCAGAAAAGCCGTTTCCAACCCAGAAGACTTTGGTTTCTCCGACAACTGCAATCTGCCTTTTAAGTATAATTTCCTCTGGATTTTTATCCATCTTTGTCGATATGAGTTTTCTCAACTCTCCAACTGTTGGATGTTCCGATAATTTTCCAGTGATGTTAAAATTGTCTCCATTATTATAATCTCTACACAGGTTCCCAATACCAATAGTTGTTGCTGCAAATAATATAACTCAGTCATCTTCAAAGCTATCTCACCCTCAAAACTCCTGTGTGCCTGTACCGCACTTGTGACATGCATCTTAAGTACCGGCAATTTGTATACTGGCAGGTTGCCTGGCTCCAGGAGAATATCTGGGTGACTACATGGAAGGCATCTACACTGTAAATTGTGAATACGAATATTACATACAAACATAAGTAGTGAAAAAGTGCGCGGTTATAGGACAATAGGGGGTAGCTCTGTAAAATTTGCCTATGTTGCACTGGACAAGCATGGTTCGGAACGGCTCGTTTTGCTTCGAAAATAACTTACAAAAATTTCCGAGTCGAGGGGAGGGGTTATTTTTTCAGAAAAATGTTTTCCAAATGTTTGCCAGTGATTTCAAAATTTTCCACCTTGTGTGGTAAAATTACTTTTCGCCTGTTCGTGAAAAAAATTTCGCCTGTCCGGAAACCGCGGACGATGCTCATCGGACGACACTATCATCGGACTCACATGTTTTCCAAGTGTTTCCCAGAGTTTCATGTGACCGATAATCCCGCACGATTCTCATTGGAAGATGCGCTTTTCCTTTTCTGAAGGGAATAGAAGAAGCGTTATATCTTCTTTTGTTTCATTCTTATACCAGCTCCTCTGTCTGTTTTTCCAGTTAACTTATTTAGTTTAAAGTCAGAATTACGAGTATGGGGGGTGAAAAATTCTTTTTCATTAAATATATGAAATTCTTCATTTTTGATTGGAAAGAAGCTAGAATTTTTTCTGAATAAACGTTTTTTCACGCAATTTCAGATGGGAAATTACTTTCAATGAAATACGTTTTTGTGTCATCTCGTCTGCAATTGAACATTCGTTTTCAATGCTGTTGACAAGTTATTAATTATTCTAATTTCCCGATCATCTTTTCACTCTCGTTGCGGGCATGAATTTGTCTCTGTAATTGCTTAACTTCTTTGAAGGTCACGCTGGGCCAGGGAAGCAGCAAAATGCCTGTGTGACATCGCGGTCAACGGATATCAGTGGTCTTATGTCTATGTGCAAATATGTCTGTGTGTCAGTAGTTATGTCTGTGTGATAATAGTCACTTCTATGAATGCCGGCTCTATTTCTCCGTCTATCAGCGAGCACCGGGTTACTTGCTGCCCAATTTGAACTCTACATTCGGATGCCATGCGGGAAATTGTGATTTAAGGTAACGTGAATCCAACTGTCAACGGTCTTCCACCACATCTACTTTTTCTTTTGCCGCCTTGGCGCCCGTTTGACCCCAATGAAGCAGCAGTAATTGAAACAGTGCAGTATTCAACAGCTTTTTAATAATACGCCGTTTTCCTCGAGGAGGGACAGCTCCTCAGTTGCTACGCTAGGGACTTGTGAAGAAAACCTATCCGCGGGACGGGGTCGGGTAAACCAGCCAGCCAGCCGTTTTCCTCGTGCTTTTCTTCACCCTCCACAAACGCCGTTGGACTCAGCTTTTTCGTTATCAATTGACAATGGTGTGGCTGTGGTTGATGGAAGCCAGCTACAGTGAGCATTGCTGATAGCAGCAGTGAACAAGAAACGATTATACCTGATGATGATGACGAGTCATTGAGACCTAGTGGTAGTTGGGTGGTGATTCCGTTTACACCAGTGGGCGATTCATTTTGTTTCCTCTGCTGCTTCCGAGACTATTCTTCGCATCTCGGACTCCACAGAGAGTGTTGATATACCAGTGGGACTGGTGGAGAAGGAGGCATGGCAGGAACATCAAGTGGATTTGGATGCTGAGGAAGAGGAGGAGGAGGTTAGGCCAGCTAAAATACAGCGTCTAGAGTCCGGAGAAGAGGGGGAGGATGGCTGTTTTGATCCCGCAGTGATAGATTCTACTTCAAGGTGTGTGAAATACTGTATGTATACTGTGAAATACACTGTCGGTAGAAGTCGTCTCATTGAGCATGATCTCATGCATACAGATCCACATGTAAATTCGCGGATGAATATGACGCCTCATTCCGTTTGATTAGATGCGCCTTACAGAGTCTTAGTAAAGGATCATGGCATTTACAATAGTTTGAGTTCACCACCAACTGAACATTCACAGTGGCTCCACTCACAGCGTACGTTACTAGAAACGGTATTTTCTGTATTGGAATATAGGCACATAGTGAAGGCCAGATTGGTGCTTATGTGTAGGTACAGGCGAACGAATTTGGTTGGGGAGGATGAGGAGGAGACGCCAGTTGAAGATAGGTACCTTCCATTGTCTTTTTGGTCCATAGCGCCATCTAATTCAACTTCATTTCTATCATGGCATGAGGAGCATATTCGGTCAATTTTGCTCAAGCTAGAAACATTGAATGGACGCGGCAGCGCTCTGGATCTTGATGGGGTCGTCTATTTACTTATTCGCACACTGCGAACACATTTGGCAGTGGAGACGGGTAGAGCGTTTATGAAATTAAGGCCCGAGTTAGCGCATGTGAAATGCCTCATCAATGTTAGCTCTAACAGCTCCTGCTTCAAATATGCAGTACTGGCTGCCTTGCACCATAAAGGTGGATGGTGCTTTAAATTGGAAAACGAGTTAGATTTTTCCACATTGGGTAACTGCTCGGCAGTGGAGGTGTGTGACATACCACACTTTGAACGACGTACTACGATCAAAGTGAATGTCCACTTATTTGACCGGAAACTACAAGGACCTATTCACTGCTCACGGGAAACAGATATGGGGCGTGTTGCAAATGTATTGCGCTTTAACAACTCCAGCAAATGGTATTACTGTGCAATAATGAATCTGCATGCTCTGTACGGTCATAATCATACGTATAGTGTGTGTGACAGATGTTGCCGCTCGTTTAGGGTCAAGGAGCATTTTGACATACATTACGCTTGGTGCTTGTGAGGAAAACCGCAGGTGGAGCTCATGCCGGAAAGACGGAACTATAAATATGAAGTAACCGGCTGTGAATCGCGGTCACTACGCACTATTTATGCAGATATGTTTGACATTGCAGATATGCATATCATTGACATCACTCTCAAGGTGCATCATCCGGCCGCTGTGGCGTGCCGGCAAGTTTGGCATTCATTCTATAACAGTAGGAACAAGAATGAAGCTGTAGAATTATGGCAAGGCGGCAATTGTATGATAGACTTTTGCAGAGTTAAGATCAGTTGGCGAAGGAACACTATAGTGACCTCATAGAAATGACCCGGCAAAAGATACGGATGCGGCCAGAAGTTGAGATTTTATTAAGGACTAGCACGCACTGCGCCAAATGCAACCGTCTCTTTGCATGAATAGCCGCGTCCCGCTGAGTTCCTCATCATTGTCACTTAACAGGCGCATACCGCCAAGCGCTTTGCCCAGACTGTAATTTCATTTTTGGTTGCTCCATCGGAGGATGACTGTTTCAGTAGTGTTTCATATGCTCCTCATATTTCCTCGCTCCGGTATATCTCTAAACCAAAAGCTATTGGTTGGTGCCGGTGTTATTGACGACGACTATACTGGAACGCTGGGCGTCTTGTTATTCAACTGTGCGTGGCAAGGAGACCTACATTGTCAACATTGATGACCGAATTGCCCACCTCATTTGTGAGCGCTACGAACATATGATTGTGGCAAAGAAGGTCATGATGACTGTGTCAGTTGACGCTGAAACTGAGGAACTTGATGATATTGTAATAATGAGCCATGCGAAGCGTGGTGAAATGGGTTTTGGTTCAACTGAGGTGTAAATAATAGCTGTTTTTATATTTTTCCGGTTTATTAGCACCTGGAAAGCTAAGTTTCCGGGTGTTAGTTTTATGTGCCTATTTAAAAATGAGTTTCTATCACGTATTGCCCAGCAATGCAGCGCCGGAATCCCATCCAAACAATTGCGCCTCCTCCTACAGTACACCACTGAATCTGCCTTATCAGCTGTCTAGTGATTGGGAGGTGGCGGTAACGAATATAATCCACCAAAGGTGCATCTATACCTTCACGCCAGAAGATTCCATCACTGTGGTTGAGTCTCAGCCTCCTTCAGAAGTTCTACTTGAAAGACTTTCGTAACTATTTCCCCGTGAGCCACTCACCAGACTACCGACAGCGCTAGCAATCACGGGCAGTATAACGGAAATGAAGCCGCGCTTTTGTCTCAACAGACGTCGCTGACCGACCACACTCAAGCCCGGTTTCACTGGTGACTTTCTGGTGAGCAAACACCTTCCGCCTTGCCTGCGGCGAGAGCGTTTTACGTTGGTGAAGCTGGCGCACTGATGACACGGCTGTTCGAATGAATACGTCTTTAGCACTGCCCACTGTTTCACGTTGCCCGCGGGTGTCATTCGGCGCAGTCGCTAAAGCTTTCAAAAAGGTCGCATCGCTCACACCACGACAGCGTTTTACACTCTTTTGGGCGTGGCATTGAGATCATCAAACATGATACATTGATGCTGGATAGCGTAAACTATTAGGCTGCCATTTCCAGGCAAGCACTATCCATAACACTACACTTCATACAAACACGAAAACCATCCCCATAACGAAACATATAATCACACCCTCTGCATAAGGCTCAGCAACTATGCCCGGGGCGGGCTTAATATTTGTTACAGTACTTTGTTTGGTTCATACCAGTGAGTAAGCATTCCTCCGGTCCGTCACACAAAGTCGATGCAGTCAGCGAGAGCCTCAGCAAACGAGGCAGCCACTGATAATCTGCATAGCAACTGAGTAACAAGGAAATGAAGTCATTCGTACTATTATAGTCTAAAAGACTGAATAGAATAGTTGGATAGGGCAGGGAAGACACTGACGTAAATATGAGAAAGTTTTGGAAATAGAGCCGGCTGCTGCTGTCGACGAGGTGGGCTAAGAGGCTGTGCAGTCTATGAAAAGGAAAATACCAGTACCGCAGACAATGTCGCCGAATGAGAGCCCGCCAAAGGTAACCACATTGCTCCCATCCCTCATTACAACCACTGGGTTCGGCGCTTCAGACACTGATCTGGATATGTATGTGTTTGATTTGACTTAACCGAAGGGAGCTACCGCGTGCATGAAATTCGGCTATACGACTGGCTATTTTCGTCATATGACGATCGTAAAAGTCTTGGGCAACCAGTTGGTGCACCACATCCCAGCCATAGGACCCATGATGATAGGTCTCCACGACCATCACCTCATCTCCACCTGTAAGCCGTTCGTAATCACATTAGGCAACCAAGCGCGCCTTGATGCGGTAACCAAGATATTGAACACATCATTGATGGAAACGAGCGGAAGTCTTCCTGTTGATCTCGTCCATAATTGTTTGGAAATCAGGAAAATTGATAACATAGTTTACCACCACCGCACAGACAGCACTCTTGTGCGCAGTAAGCTGACATTGATTACTTTCATCAGTTGCACTAAACAGTACCTTTGGAGCTGACCGCCGCTTACTCATCATCATGGAAAATATACGTGTGTTCTAGAAAACATCACTCAGCATGATGTATTTATATTAGCGTAGTTGCAGGCGAGCGCGCATGTATATATACGAGTATATATATATTTATATATATAGCAGTGCATCACCGCAGGACAGTCATTCACAGTGCACGTTCCCTCCTAACAACATGGCTCTTTTATCAATTAAATTGAAGGATACATAGGTGCGGGAAAGACCACCCTGATTGCGCGTCTCCAGGCAGCTGCGGATACAAAGCCCGTGTTACAGACGCTAAATTTTAGCTTCGATCCTGTTCGTGATTGGACTAATGTTCACGGCTCAGACATGCTCAGTTTGAACTATACTACCTCCCGTTGGGCATTCATATTCAATCTACATGTTTTGAATACACTACGACGCCTTGCAAAACAAAGTACTAACGCACGCGGCAACATCTACGAACAGTCTGTTGGAGCAACCCGGAAGATATTTGTGCAACGCTCGTATAAGTGGAGCTTTCTGACTGATGCCGAGCACGCCATCTTAAAGAAAATAGCGCCTTGTTGCACATTCTATCATCCGAATCCAGCTGATTATTACATCTATCTGAGAGCAGCAGCACCACGCGCATGCCACAAGCGTGTCCTGCAGTGGAAGTCTGCACATGAGGTGCAATCAAATGAATTTACTTTAGAATGGATTGAGTCCTTACATGACCTACATGAGACCTGGCTGGCCACCAATGACTTTTCTTGCATCATTGACGGAAACAAAGATCTGGACCACGTTGTGGAGACTGCAACAGACTTGATTGAAACCCTTGTTAATGAATAAAAAGACTAGTGTGTTTGTGGCTCTAAAAGAAATATAACTCATTCTTTTGCATCTCCGCTACGACTTTTCAAGTTATAAAGTTGACCCCGGAAAGGGCATGCTTGGTTTGCTGGCGAAAAGCAAATTTTCTTCTAAGTTATTTAACATCATGAAGACCGGTACATAGTTTACGCACTCGAGAAATTTCCTAGGCTAGTTCCCGTGGAAAATGAATATACGGTCATGAAAGTTAACTATCATCCATGCGAAATAAAACTTTTTCACTGTCACCAACCAGTTTCGGTTTCCTAGTTAAACTAGAAAGAAAAATAACAAATTTTAATTATCATCCAAATACATTGCCAGAAATTATCATTCCTCTCTTATGTAGAACTCATGTTATATTTTGCAATGCTAAATGATAGCTCTATTGAATACCATTGAACATAGATATAGAAATCGTTTACCATTACCAGTAATGGCTAACGGGAGATAGTAATGGTAAACGATGTCTAAATATACAGTAAACAACACAATTAAATTACTTTATGTTAGGCTAAACCTAAACAATGAAATAAAAAACCAACAATAAAGGTGAGTGGAATCTGTCTGTTCAATTAAAGTAACAATTGTTGAATACACAATTACTGAACTGCAGATTAACGACTTTTTCCTTTGCAGAATTTTTCTTTTCGAAGTTGATAACTTCATTGAGAAGCCATTGGTCTGAGACTTCATCTCCAAAATTGTCGGAAATATCCAAGTTCTGATAACTCGAACTGGATGGTGCCAATCCAAGTTCCTTGCTTATATCAAGAGACATTTCTTCCTTTCTGGAATCTTTGATTCTCTTATAAATGCCCAAAGATGATGTTGATTGGTGACCGGACACCACCTTGATATCATTTTTATCATGATTTTCACCAAGTATTGCACAGGTGTCACCCTCAATGAATGGTTGGTATATGCATCAAATAATTGACAAAATTGACTGAAAAGCGTTGATGCCGATCTCTTTGTTGTCAAACCAACACACATCATCACTTCTATATGAGATTCTTGGCCGCAGCTACAAAAAGATATTTTTATCGTTAAGCTTACTTAAATAAGCTTCTATTACATTCACAGGACATTTGGTGCTCCCTGTCTCATTCATATATGCGTCTATTATTTCCTCTTTCTGTATTATTTTCACGGCGACACTTCGTCAGTTCATCTTTTTTAAGTGAAGCAAATCTTTTGCCAGATTGATCTTTTTGTATGACAATATTGGATTTCTGCACACTGTCAAAATTTTCACACCCTCTCCTTGCAAAAAATATCCCAATTAATAAGAAAACCATCCATTGTAGTTGTTGAGGAACAAAACAGTCTAACGCTTCGGTAATTTTTTTCAGATCATCGATTGGTATTTCTTTGTAGTGTACAGTATTTCCAAATCCCTCCATTTTTACCTTCTTTAAAAGACATGAAAATATTTCAATTGATTTTGGAAATGTTCTTGAATCGTTTACTGTATCGATCCTGCTTTCTCCATAAATTCTCTTAAAATAACGATTGAGACCCTGTCGTATGGTGAGATATGTATTTCTCTTGTAATATTCATCGCCTTTTCGTAATGAGGAAAAAAAAGTACATCATCTAACTCAGGTAGCCCAAGTTCTTCCAAAGTAAGTGATGGACTTTGCAACCCCAGATATTCACGTAAAGCATTTACAGCAGAATTCTCGGCATATACGGTTTTCTTTGAAACTTTTATTGACAATAAATCTCCTTTTTGAGTATTTGTGTCCACCAGGAACCGATGTTTGTTTGCCATCATGAAAAGAAGTTTTGCAAATATCAACTGTGAAGGTATTAACTTTTCTATGGCAGCTATCCAGAATCAAATTTGAAAATCCAAAAACAATCATTTCCATGTTAGGGCATATTTTTCTAGCTGGATATCAGGGCCTTTTAGGCAGATCCAAATAATAGTCCATAGATGACTTTGTGGTGTTAATGCATAGAAATAAACAGTGAAGTCACTTTCTATTGAGCTTTCAATAATAGCCATATATCTATTCGATTCATACTCCATTTCAAAGATATCATACTCGGCTGCGCTTCGTGCTATATTTTGAGATGTCGTATGAATCTCACAGCTATATGGCTATAATATGAAATGTTTTGCCCGTTAGTAGACATGATGGGGCCGTGATTGTTCCGCCCGTTCAATTAGTGGCTGCTGTTCCAACGCCAGGCACTAGGCGTTTCTTGCTTTTGATGGACTGCAGCCCCACCACCATTCACAGGACCCGGCACCTCTTGTAGCACTGAAAATGCCGAATTCGGCAGGTCAAATTCAATTTCTTTAAACAAAGACAGTTCTGTTGACACCATCTGCACTTCCGCATCCATAGGGGGAGAAGGAGGAGGACTCGAAGGGAGAAATAAACACATCTCCTGAGACGGTGGCAGTTTAGTGTACATTATTTGGGTAGTGGCAAGTTGAAGCGAGGCAAACTTGTCCGCTTTCTCACTATGTGACCCAATGTACATGTCATGAACCAAGATAAGGCATGCGTGACGACCACACCCCAAGTCGTCAACATTTAACGGGTTGCGATGAGAATCAAAAATGAGCATCATCCGCCATCTTCACAAAACAGCCGGCCCCGCGTATTCAAAAACAAGGAAAAGAAATTCACCATTCCCGTTTTTATCATGCCAAAACTTTGGTGCGTCAGCGGGTAGCTGAAATGACTGCTCGGCCAAAGCTTCCACAGTAAAAATCTCCTGGAGAGCAGTTTTGGTAATTAATAAAGAACGCGAATTATTAAAGATCGCGTCGGTTGGCTAGTTGTAAAGTCCGGTGTCTGAACCGCAAATTGTTCTCCATTGAGAGAAATATAACGATACCAGAAGTTTCCAACTTGTTTAATCGGTGAAATAGTCAGACCTTTAGCGGACACGGATTTCGTTACAGAATACATTACAGTTTGTAAGTTAGTTATACAGACAGACAGACGAGCGAGGGAGAGATTGAAACAGGGCGAAAAATGTCGCTTATGATATATGCTTCAAAACGGGAGAAGCGCATCACGAAACGGTGTTGGACAAAACCCATCCTCCAATGAGAATCGTGCACGATTGTCGGACACATGACATTTTTCTAAGTTATTTTGCCACACAAAGTGAAAATTTTTAAACTGTGGCAAACACTTGGAAAACATTTTTCAGAACATATAACCCCCTTCCACTCGGATACGACCAAGGTTAATTAGACCTGTGCTCTACCAGCTGAGCTACGAGCCACTTATGCGAGTGTCAATTGGCAGGATCAAACCCTCATCACCACACATCAGTTGTCATAGCAGTTATAATCAATGAATAAATAACTCGTCACACTTGTGACCGGCACGGAAGACAACATGGCACAGGTTAACCGGGCTGAAAGTGCTTAATATGGAACGAAGAGCATCTATGTCCCTAATCCGCTGAAGTCATAGAGATTGTAGACTTCCAGTTCGTATGGCCATAGAAAAGAAACATGTCCTCAGACTTGAACAATTTTAGCACAAAAAAGCTTTGGCAGCCACAGACGGTACATAAGTAGCGTCAAGAAGTCTCCCTACAAGCGCTTGTTAATACGGCTCGGAATGACCCAACCTAGCTTAAAATATTAACATTACATGTAGAATGAATGAGCAAGTTGAAGGACAGCACAGTAGGCCATTCCAAGCCGTTCTGAGCATCCATTATACTTTTTGCAGTGTGAAATGATACAGAGCAATGACCTTTTGTGCATTTACCGGAATTTCGAAAAGGGCTAATTCAGACCTTTGAGAACACTAGCGCTTTTAACCTATAAATGGTTCCAGTCCAATGAATTTTTGAACTGGTGGAAATCACGCGAAAATTAAAAGTCCCGAGTTGGTATTGGAATAGTCTCCTCAAATTGCGACCGGGTAGCGAATTGTTCGGCCCCGAATGAAAATGGTTTGGACGGATATAAGAAAAAGCATTAAGATTTGAAGAATGTGGAGTCAGTCGTCAGCTGACAGACTCTGGGTCGGCAAGGATAGTTCAGAAATCTTTGAGTGCTAGAAGAGGTTCTGCTTTACTAACCATCAGCCAATGCTGACCGGCCGAGTGGAGGTGTCCATTAAACAGAGGAAACATCGTTGATGTGGGTTAATAGTCCAGGCAATATATATTTTAACACGCCACAAATTGCAGTAGTTTCAAGAGTCAGTTTATCTTGTAGAGAAAAAATCACTTATCAACATATCAATAATCTAGGAAAATCTAGTTAGTGGAACACCTTGAACTTTCCACTTGAAGTCACAAGTATTTTCGAAATATAAATACACGCTTACTCCAATGAAATCGCAGGTATTAATTTGTCTCACTAACTGTATTTACTTTCCTCATGGCTCTCACCAATATCAGCCATGTTTTCTGAATTATGTCGTTTCCACTAGCTCAACAATACTTGTAGCTATCTGCAGATGCAAACAGATGCAGACTTCTACAAATTGGTATAGTAACTTTATAGCGACTTTCACCATGAATAAACGATTACTTTCTGCAACTACCGTCTTGTGAAAACGCATAGCTGTTCAAGCGGCTAGGTCGAAAACGCGCTTATTATTATGCATATATTTATTTGTTTACGGCGCGCAAAACCCGAAGGTATCAAGCCGCCGGTGCTTATTTACCCTTTTCTTGTAGATAGCTTTCCTAGGTACTTGTATGGATGCAAATTGATGAAGATCTGTATAAGTTAGGACACAAATTTTCATTTTTTCCATCAATATGCGAAGCATTTTTGCAAATACTCTCTGAACATGCATAGAAATTCAAGCATATCTATCAAAAACACGTTCCGCACACTTATCATCTAATACACAGTCTGAAGTACCTGTAGATGTAAATTGATGAAAAGTTGCCTATGGTAAGAGAAAAATAATCCTGTTAGTCTCCTTCACCTTTCTGTTGCAGAAGCCGTAATTTGATTCAAAGACGACCATTCTGTGCTATTGTATGCGTTTTCGTATTGAAGTAATTTTATGAGGGATGTTTTGCTGATAGAATCACACTCAGATTTTCCCCTTGGCATAGGCAAATTTGCATCAATTTACATCTACAGGTACTTCAGAATGTATATTAGATGATTAGTGTGCGGAACGTGTTTTTGATGGAGATGTTTGAATTTCTATGCATATTCACATGAGAGTATTCGCAAAAATGCTTCGCATATTGATGGAAAAAATGAAAATTTGTGTCCTAACTTATACAAATCTTCATCAATTTGCACCCATACAAGTACCTAGGAAAGTTATCTACAAGACAAGGGTGCATAATCGCATTTTCGACCTAGCGGCTTGAACAGCTATGCGTTTTCACAAGACGGCAGTTGCAGAAAGTAATCGTTTATTCATGGTAAAACTCACAGATTTGTGGCTAAACTTGTAGAAATCTGCATCCGTTTGCGTCTGCAGATAGCTACAAGTATTGTTGAGCTAAATACTCATAAAGGAAATAATTCAAAAAACATGGCTGATATTGGTGAGAGCCATGAGGAAAGCAAATAGCCTACAGTTAGTGAGACAAAGCTACAGCGCTTCATTTTGATTGGCTGTTGCAGATGTCGCAGATTAATATCTGCGATTTCATTGGAGTAAACGTGTATTTATATTTCGAAAAGACTCGTGACTTCAAGTGGAAAGTTCAAGGTGTTCCACTAACTAGACTTTCTTAGATTTTTATTATGTTGATTAGTGTATGCAATAGCAGAAGGCGGGAGGAACATGATTCAAAAGTAGAAATAAGAAAAATATTATTCCGAGCGAATAACTACCGATGTTTTTATAAATATAAAATTTTCAGATGTACAAATATGACGACGTTTCGCGTCCAGACGCTCAGTCGTGGCCCGTACAGAAATAAGTCCGTATGAATCATACATAGTATGAAAAGGTATGAAAAATAGTATGAATAAAACTCATGCGGATGTATTTGCATACTATGAAACATAGTATACATAAGCATGAATAACGCATTTTTATGCATTATCATAGTATGAGACATAGTATGTAATGGTATGAGCTTCGCTTGCGCATGTATTAACATGCTGTGAAACATTGCCATAATTATTTATTTAAATTCATATCGTATATAAATAATCTACGTCATTGTACAGGAGCAATATATGGTGGATCGTGGCAATTTTTTCTGCTATGATGTATGATACGTAACCCGATTTTTTTACCCATATTCAATGATGCTGGTGATTATCAGTCATCTATAGAGAATTAATGGGTGATATCAGACATAACTTTCGTTGAGTATACGCATTTCATTATGTTGTTGTTCAACTTCTCCATGAACGACGTACCCATTTTTATCTCAGGTCATCGCAAACAATTATTCTTCATTTGATTATCTTTATTTAGTTTGATATAACTATTATGCTAACATATAATGACACTACTTGCAGATGACGAATCATTTCAATATTTCAGATTCTCGTGATAATGAAATTCTTTACTTGGAATTCTATACTTAAAGTTTTCTAATTTCAAGATAATAGGTTTTTTACTGTGCTAAAGTGTAGGATACACATGTAGAAACTCTAGGAAATAACACATAGTAATTCTTACATACATGAACATTATAACAGATGAATTGATCTCCGTAAGGCTCTAATTTTATATCAGGTTCACTCATTTGTTGTTAACCAAGGAATAGAAAATCTGGAAATTTTCCGATTGCATGGTAACGCTAGTGGATATTACCGGCAAGACTACACTGTAAATCGCTGGATACGAAAATTGCATACAAACACACACCAAGTTTACATACAATTTGAAACCAACATTTGATACGAGATTCTGGTATATATAAAGAAATCTGGTATGTTTTTCATACGAATGGCCATTTACTTTCGTATGTGATTGGTATGTTATGAACGATACGAAGTATGCTAACTGTGATTGGCTGTTTTACGTTGAAATACGAATTCTTGGTATGTTTTATATACGAGACCCGATGCAAATTGGTATGTGTTTCGTATGTCTTTCGTATGAATAGCTTTATGTCATATGGCAAAAAATATGTTATACTACATACTACTTACAAATAACTTTTTTCCAGTAATACCAGCCGTGAATATTTCTTTGTGAAAGTGTGGTATTTAACTAGATTAGATTTATTGTGGAATTAAAGCCGCATGTCATCTTTGCAACTTGTCTTATAGCATTCACAAGACTCATAATTAGCTCATTTCCTTGAACTAAATTGATAAACATCATTTCAATATAACTATAACTTCAGCAACCATGTTGACTTATATATCTCAAACATAACTATTTTTGCATTCAATGAATTATAATGTGTTTTTACTTCGGATTGATAATATGCCTTATTTCAAAATTACATGATACATAATTGTTGATGGTTGAATACTTATTGATTATTCATGAAATGCCTTAGACTTACATGTATTAAAATCGAATTCAGCATTTAAGGCATCACTCTTGAATGTCATTATCTAACTACTTACAGAACAGTAGTAACATTAATGTGATCTTTATTGACAAAAGTCCTTAAATCAACATACTTTGGACATGATTGATGCTTTCTTTTAACAGTGTGCTGGTATGGCTTTAGTATGTAAAGCATACCACACTTGAAATAACATGCGAAAAGCATACAAATATATACCAAGATCATACAGAAATATACCAAAAAAATACTTTGGTATGCATCCTTCGTATGTGATTGGTATTGAGCGATTTACAGTGTACATGATAATACTGAGCGATGAAACTGGCAAACGATTTTCAGCACCGCATGTTTACCCAGCACGCAGCATAGCTGCGTTGGTCATAGCTGATGTGGTCCCTACATGACATGTGGAGAATGTCAGACCAATACAGCAATAGCGTAGCATAAAATCATCCTAATTTCATTGTCAGTAAATAACTGTCAGTAAGAGTGTTTGGATTTGGATATTCCATTGTCTTGTGAGAAGATCTCATTATGACCCCACTAAATATTTCAAATCCTTTTGAGATCAGTAATTCAAAAGAAGTTTTACGATTTCATTCAACATGTGATGCACAATTACTTTCGTCATTCTGTGCAAAATTATTAAAAGTATGTTTATCAATTCACACTTGTAGTCCTTGTATTTCCAGTGCTGTCATGTTTCATTTACACAGTTCAATACAGTACTGGTCGAAAATAAAAAGTAACACGATTTGCAACCGAAATTGAAATGCTTGTAACGTAATTGATGCAATACGCAATCAAATTACAATTGCATCTATTTTCTGATACAGAGTAATATTTCCTGGTGGACTGACACTACGATTTGGTGTGCTCAAAACATCGTAAATATACCTACACTGTATGTATACATGCAGTAAGTATAGTTAACGAACAAAAAGAAAGTTAAATCTAGTTACTATATCATGGAGCTAGTAAGTTACATTATTTACTCTTTCCCAACTTAATTATCACTGTGATTCCGCATATTAATTTGCAGTGTTGACATAAAAATATTTTATTTGCTCTGGTATTGATTTACAGAAGTCAAGTAATTCACTTACAATGAAATAATTACATCAAATAATTCATTATATTATGCCATCGACTTGCTTCACCTTCTTTTATCTTCTGCTTAAGGGTTTATGATACCGTCCTCTTAACTCGAACTTTGATTTTAAAAATCATGCAAAAATGTTTATCTTAGATCAATTGGGTGCGTCGCTCTTGTGTTATAACATATGAATGCCATAAATGTGATTTTTACGTATGAGAAAGTGTAGTTCTTATGATCTTAAAATGACTTCAATAGCTGTCTCCCTCATGATAAGTTCTGTACCTTAATCAGTTGACTTGCTACATTTTGCATGAAGTTACCAGAGACTAGTGATGCAAATGGAAAATTTTCCCGAAAATTTTCCAGAAAATTTTCCGGAAAATTTTCCACTTTTTTCAAAATTTTCCGGAAAATTTTCCAGTGGAAAATTTTGAAATTTATTTTTTTGGTGATTGACATTTTTTCCTTTGTTTTGGAGACCTGTTGTAGTCGCTTGAAAAGACTATGCAATATGCAAAGACCGAAAACTTCTCTATCATTCCTGTATGTTACCTTTTGGAACCAACTGCACCCTTTCCATGTCTATTTCGGATCATCCCAAATGAATTTCAGATATTAGATGGATTTCAGATTTCTCTAACTGAATTTCAGATATCTATCAGAAACCCAACTTTGAAAGGATCTTAAATTCAACTGGAGAATCTCCAATTCATCTGGAAATGTCTGAAATCGATTTGGAACTATCTGAACCATCTGAGCTAGAAATGGAAGATGTGCATGCAGTTTGTCCTCAACGAAGATCGGACAATATGCCAGAACTTAGAAACTGTCATAAAAACCTTGCGAGTGAACCAGCAGGAGAAGCGGTAAGAACATCCTTATTTCTGGTTTCTCATAATTTAGCTAATTTTCTCATTTTGGTAAAGTAGCACATTCTGGGGATCTAGAAACCAAGTCAATTTGTATCGCTTAAACTGTTCACTACACAAAGTGTACATGTACAATTATACACGCGAGTATGTCTTCATTCTTTCCGTGTACTACTGTAGGCCTATTTGCCTAATAAGAAACATCATTATTATATTTATGTCATAGCCTCCGCATGTGTTTGATTTCATAGATATTTGATTGTGTATGAGAAATGCTCAATCTTTTATTATTGTTCAAACTATAGCTCGATTTCAGCCTCATATCATTTTCACCAGAAATCCTAGATTTGTAGGCAAAATTGACCCCACTGATTTACATAGTGAAATTAAAATATTGATATATTTTACAGATGTGGGATTATACTATAGTATATCGCCATACCATATATTCAAACGTTACAGGTTTCACAACTAACACAATCAGGTATGTATCTTGAATACAATGTTGAGACGCCGTTTCCTTGATAAGATACTTTAATGGAATAGGTTTTCTGATCAGCAAATTTCAGACTATGTTAAATGGAACCAAACTGCATTTTGTAGTTTTCTATTTTTGGGATTGTCGTGATTGACAATTTAATATCTTATCATGTGTTCTCAAGATGCGTCCATTTGCTTAGTTGAAAATATGATGTTTGATAGTTCCGTTTGCTTGTTTGTTTTTAGCCAATAGATATGTACAGGAACTGCAAATAGTTGCACTTAATTATAAAGATTACAAAGTGCCAGTTCGCCGTGACATATCGCATAGAATATTGTCTTCAGACTTGGACTCAATTATTCAGATATTCAGAATTTAACTTATTTAGTTAAAATGAGAAACGTGTTTGGATTAAAATATAACTGAGGATTGTTAAATGATTCAGTATTGAACTTAATATACCAACAATTTTGGTTCAACAATAATCAGGGGTCTCACTCGGAAAAAGAGCATAAAAGAGCATAAAATAGCAAAAAAGTAACGAATGGCAAAAAATGGCAAAAAATCTGGGATTTTTACTAGCGCAAGTAGTAATTTTTTTTGTTACTTATGTTTCTTTGTTATTAAATGTCTTAATAATCTGAAATGGCAATCAAAACTTCAGCACGTAATTTTGCTGTATGCTTTCATTTCAGTCACTGATTAATTCTATATATTGTTTATTCTTCTGTCATCAAGAATAGGGAGAAGTGGGGCACGTTCACCCAAAATTCATAAAAAAAGTTCTTGACTTCTACTTATTAGAATGTTGTATTTCAAGTATCATAACATCTAGAGAACTTGTATTTATATATAAAATACGTATAGTTCGACCAAGCCAAAAACATTTTCTAGTCCACGAATTCAAACATTGTAAAAGCATTTCATTGGCCGAATATGGAAGGTTGGCCCACTGTAAGTGATGTTACGGAAACTATTACTTTCATGGAAGAAATAAAAACTGAAAATAATCAACAAATTAACCGTATTACATCGTAAACTGCAGAGATGTAGCGGAGATTTGATACATATAGCAGAAATTAAAACTAAATTAGGACCTTAAACACGTTTTATCCTCTAATGTTTTGTTCCTTCTAAAAATGCATGATCTAATGTACCCCATGGGTGAAAGTGCCCCACCCCTTCGTGGGTGAACCTGTCGCACGTCACTTTTCATAATCAAATGTCATTTTCATCGAACAAAAAATCAAACCGGTTGCAACGAGCAATTGTTTGTTTTAAGGACATGCAGCAGTGCTGGAATGCCAAGAATTAGAAAATTTCGTTTCAGTTTGCAATGAGTACCACCAAAACAGAATTTTTTTCAAAAAATTTCAAGAAAAGCAAAAAAGTTTTTGTCTGTTAATCAGTCTCGAATGATATACATCTAAGAATTACATAATAGTCAATTATGCAAGACAATTATTCTAATAAGCGTATAATATACTTCGAAGCTACATCGGAGATGTAACCGGTCGCCGGTCCGGTCTGATGTGTGGAAGAATCCATCATATCAATCATTTTGATCAAGCAACATTGTATAAAAAAAATATAATATCAAAGTAGAAAGGTAAGCCGAATGGTCTATAAATAATGTAACTAATATAACTGCCTAAGCTTTCGCCAACCGATCTTCTTAAAGGATATCAAATAAGTATTTGTTATCTTGGTTGTTGTAACATCCATATCTGACGGTGCTAGAGTCATTCTAGGGAGACGATCGGGAGTTGCTGCGCGTCTCTTGGTTCAGTTTGTAAAACTATTTGTGTGCCATTGTCTTAACCATCGCCTCGAGTTAGCTGTCGGAGACTCAGTTGATGACGCGATTGCAGTGAATCACTCCAAATCCTTCATGGATTGTTTGTATAGTTTATACAGTCACTCATATCGAAATAAGCGCGATCTACATCTTGCTAGCATTGATCTTAATTCTCAACTATGAAAATACACTGTATATCTAATAATTATGGTATTTGAAAACCCCTAAAAACGTTTATACGCATGTATATGGCCTATGCTTAGTCTATAGGCCTACAGCCTAGGCTCGCACATTAGAACTTGGCCTTTAGGCTATAGCTCCTGCTCCTGTATGCCTCCATACTTAAGTAGCACACCTCACGATAGACTTATTCGCTAAGTTATAGGTAACATGTTTAGCTCTATAGGCCTATTCATCGAAAGATCCGGTCGCCGGTCCGGACCGGTTACATCTCTGAATACATATTCTCATAAACCCGTATGACCGAGTGTGCCTCATGGGTGAAACTGCCCCACTTCCCCCTGTATACATTGAACAATTTGAACAATTCATGTCTTTTTTACTTTCACTTGTGTTTTTCCATACTTTTGTAGAACGTGTTTTAAACGATGGTGTTATTTTTGTTATGTATTCAATTTAAATAAACAAGTTGAAGAGGGAAAAAACAATTCATGTCTTGCATTTGACTTCCGTAGCTAGGTCAAGACTAAGAGGTTACTGAGAAAATAACTTGCAATTAAGGAATGTGATATTGTTTAACCTAAGACAAATGTTTTCAGTGGACGATAGGAAATTCGTATCGGTAATGCTACATATATGGTGAAAAAAGTATCATATAAGGACTATATCCTGAAAAGAAAAGGGTCGATTGTATCGTGGTGAATGGGCATCGCTCAATACATTTAGTTTTCTCCTTTATAGAAGAAAAATGAGGGGCAAAAAAATTTTTGCTACCCTAGCAAAAAAAGTGGCAAAAAATCTAAAATTTTAGAGCGAGACCCCTGAATAATATTATTGTTTCGAGTTTGTTTTGTTATGAAGCGCCTTCTGTTTTCCGCTTGTTGAAGACGTGCTTGTTGAATTTCGACTAGCAACCTTATGATAAATTCACGTTTTTTCTTTTTTCACAGGTGAATGCTTGGATTGTATCAATACAAAGTTGCAGTTGGATGAATTAAGGCAAGAAATAGAATCGTTGCGTGTCGAGAGAGATGTGATGAAGGACAAAATGGAGAAGTATAAAAAAAAAAATATCATGACATATGTCGTAAGTACAAGTCGAATCAAATAATTCCTTTGTATTAAGACATTACAGGCACCTAAATTCAGATAAATAAGTACGTTCTACTAGTTAGAAATATCCGGACATACATTTCATGAACTAGAATTAGCTCTTCATAGTAGCTATTACTATTTAACTTCAGTCTACTTGATTAATCTTTTGTCAATGATAAAGTAAGTTGCTGTACTCTCATTCCTCATAGAAAAGTTCTTACTATCTGGCTGTATGAAATATCATTGATATTTACCTGATCAGATACCTGATTAGATATTTACTCCTTTATAGATCTTGGCACGTTAATCGAACGATTGGAAACGTGCATAAATTCTCCACCACCTCAACCTGCGCCACAGCCAACCACATCAAGTGACCAATCGGTGCAATTGGTATTCAATGGTATAGATTTTTCAATGGCGTGCAGAAAATCGTGCGCCAACTTGAGACCGAAGAAAGTTGTAAGGAAATGCCTCAATGAGCTCTTCAGCCAAGAAGAGCTGGCCGAACAAACCCCATTAGGGGGTGGACAGCGGCTGAAGCTATGTCCAAAAAATGCAGGCAATTCAAGGTAAAATGTTTTTACATGTTTGAGCCACTATAATCAACATTATCCTCGTTTGGCAGAATTCACAAAAGACGCCAGTGGCCGTTCAATCATCTGGGCAGAAGTGGCGGGTGTAATCCGCCAAGTCAATCAAGAAATGAGACGAAAGATTCAGGAATCGGGGAAAATAACCCCTCGACTCCTGAGAGACGACGATGAGAATACTGTCTGACGGAGAACATTAGCGTAGTGTTGTGTTGTTGACTTGATGGAATGTTGACATTTGGGGCAATAAAATGTATGCATAACTGACGATCTTTCCTTTCATGAATGGGCTTATTGAGATTCAGTTTTAGTAGATATTATATTTGGCCGACCGTCTACGAGAGACAGCACAAAAAAAATAAGATAAGAAATTAAAACATGAGGAGAGGACAAAGACAAAAAGAAAAGACATCGATTCATAACCGTCACAAAGGCTGCTGCTGTCGTTCACCAGCCACCCTCAAGGCAGCCCGCCAAGAGGAACGGTCCTCCTAATAGATAAATAGATGTACAACTAGTTACAAATCTAATGGAAAATTCATTGTAGATTTTCAGCAATTCATGATTTTACATTAACGCAAGACAGAATGTCAACTATGTAATATGTTAATTTTATAGCTGTCATCGTAATGAAATAACTGCTCAGAAAATTTAATGAAAAACATAGTTAAAGATAAATGTGTATTATGTTATTGCTTCTCATACGTATGTTCATACGCATGATCATACTATGTAATGTAGAATATTTCCTACGTATGTTTTTTTATTTTCATACGTATGAACATACGTATGTTTTCTATTACATTTCATACGTATGATCATATCTATGAAAAGGTATGATTTTTCCTTAAAGCGTCTTAATTGAAAATCATTTCATACTGTATAATCATACGTATGAAATTTCCCATTTTGCGATATTTGATATTTCATACCTATGATCATATGTATGAATGATACTTTTTACATACGTATGAACATACGGTCATTTTTTCCGTACGGGGGCGCTGAAGGTTAACTGGTATACGATGTTTTTTAGGAAGCACTTTTCTTTGTCTGTAAGCGGACATCTATTGAGAGTCACTATGAAACATCACTATGAAATTTAATAACCTCCTGCCAGTTGCCATCAACTATCTATTGAGAGTGCATTAAGGTATTTTCTTTTTCTTAGTCAGGAAGTTTCGTATTGAGAATGATTTGTGGGCTAATCGTACATTTATTCCTTCTATGTCAAATACTCCTCTGATTCTGTTTGAGATGTCATCCGAAATGTAGTTCATTTTAAAGTAAAAAAATTGATTGCTGTCTTGCCTTAGTGATATTTTTCGTAGTTCTTTATGTTTTCTGGATAATTTCATAAGGATATTCACCCAGCGGATATCCCGGCAGTGTAAATGAAGACCTCAAATCAAGATTAATACAAGGAGGGCCCATGCAGAACGCGATGTCTCGCAATAGACTTACGAAGCCGAAGAACATTATTCAGTATCAGCAACCCATTAACCACAAATTCTTTGACTGCAAAAAAGCCTTTGACAGTGTATGGGGGAAAGATCTGTGGAAAGTACTGACACGACACAATCTCGACGAGGTTGTGATACCACTCTGATACCTCTGATAGGCCTCTGATACCACCATTTTCAAAGACATTCCAAACATCACTGTCTCTTAAAATAAACGAATCGTGTGATGATCCAGGCCACTTGGCGGAGACATGAATGAATTTACAGTTTTCATCACAAATTGCTTGTGCATTAATGCTATGATACCCTTTACGACACAAATATTGCGATTCGCCCGTTTTGGGTCTCAGAATACGCACATGAGTTCCATCAATACATCCAATTATCGTTGGAAAACCAGCGATGTCAAAGAAAGCTTCTTGACACAATCTTTTGTCTGCATCTTTGTTTGGAAAGTGTATGAAGTCTGAGACTTTCTTCACCAAAATGGACACAATTGCAGCCACACATCGGCTGACCGTCGATTGGTTTACTTTATAAGTTTCGGCGATGGACTGTTGATAACTATTCGAAGCTAGGTACTTCAGTGTTATGAGGATAGCCGTTCGAAGGGAGACTGGTGGCCCGCGATCACTGTTAACTGGGATATAATTGATGTACGATATTGATGATTCCCTGTATTCCGTCGATCGTAAAACGATAGTTCTTGTATATGTCTTCCGCACTCAATTCTTTCAAAGGATCATAATGTCTTCGGTATGAGCGAGGACGAAGAACGGGAGCATCAACATGCATGAAAGCAGCCATGTTATTGATCTGTCATTCATCCACGCCTGCAGGAATACGAGTAGATATAGTCGGACTAGTAGACTGCTCTCGATCAGTCTAGCAAATTTGCTTCGAAAATGATAGTCAGACTAGTAGTGTGATCTTGCTAGTGCAATGTCTGCATATGAAGTCAGTCCAGAAGTCCGACTGCAAAGCTAGACTACTGAAGTTCATGCAACTAGTGAGATCTCTGCATACGGCCCCTGATTTCTTTGGTCCAACTATAGTACATGGAGGAGTGTACATATATCAGTCTGATTTCTTATAAAGATCTCATATTTCATTATTTGTAAATGTATGTCTCAGTTCATGCTATTTAGTTTTGAATTATACCTTTTTGCATTTTATATTGCCAAAACTGCATTGTTACTGAGTAAGTAGGGTTGTCAGCCGATATTTCACCTGTCATTTTTTTATGAAAGTCGTTTATATAGCTCCAGTTCCAAATTAGGCGGCTTTAATTGCATGATTAAGGCCGTCTAATTTGCAATGTAATACCATTGAGGTAGGAGCATCTCACCATCCACCTTCGCATTCCCAGTGACAATGACATTGAGATGATTCCTATGGTTCACAATTTGGACTCGTAGATATCTCAAGTTTTACATTCTTTAATGTTCTGAGCAGGAACATCTATGATATCATATATCTAAGCGACGTTCAACTCCCATACCATGTACTGGACTGGAGGCCAGTGACTTTGGTAGACTTCATTAATGACGATAGTGCGTGTATCTGCATAAAACCATGGAAAAAGTTGTAAATAATTCACTGCATTATTGTAAAATGCATCAGAATCCAGCTGAATTGATTGCTGTACATACTAATTAATACGCCCGGCCCAGTCTTGCAGAGAAATTGTCGGAATAATCTGTGCTATGTACATGTGCACGTACAAGCATATCATCGATGGTCAATTTCAAATAAATTGTGACTTTCTATATTCATTAATTTTCCGATTGTCTTATCTAAAACTTCCTCCTGTATACAGTCCGTTTCATAAAAAGTGGATCATCCTAAAATTTGACTAAATAAAACATAAGTATGATACAGAAAGCATTTTTCATGTTATTTCATGTCCCTAATATATTTAAATGTCCTTATATAATCTGATAAGCGATGACAGTTCTTAAGATGATACAGTAACGGTTCTTAAGAAGCTAATATTTTGTGGCCCTACCCTTATTGTCAATGACATTACCAATTCGTCTAGGTATTGATTCGACGATATCGTTGATTTTTGACTGATCTAACTTTCTCCACTCTCTTTTTAACAGTGACGCAAGTTGTGATGCGCCATCTGTAGGTAGCAGTGAACGACGAACGTTACGTTTTAGAATACTCCATACATTTTCTATGGGAATCAGATCAGGAGAACGAGCTGTTCAAGATAATGTCCTAAGCCCTAATTGAGACTTGCATAAGTTGACTCTACTACTCCTGTGACGTAGCATTATCATCCATAAATAACCAAGTCGATGGATCACCAAGTTGATCTGTCATTTGGCCAATGTTCATTCGTAAAACATTCACATAGCGTTCAGAATTCATGGTTCCTTGCTGTATGTGAAGTTCAGAGCGGCCATTGGTCCAAATGCCAGCCTAAATCAGTAGAGTCGCACCACCTTGTACCCGGGGACAATGCAAATGTCTCGGAATTTCCTGATGAGATTTTATCCATAATCTCAATCGACCATCACTATCCTTCAGACGGACTGATGCCTCATCAGACCAAACAACCCGATCCCATTGATTTCGCCAGTGACAATGACTCATTGCCCATCTGAGACGTCTTTTTGTATGCTGATCTGATAATTCGATCTGAGAGGGCCTCTTACAGCTCTTGAAATTCGACTCAATAAGTCTTCTACGAATAGTGGACTTAGAAATAGACGAGTCTAGTGCAACCATCTCAGTTAACGAGAGACTTGGATCAACTTTAACAAATCTCAAAATTAGGAGGTCTCTACGTTTGGATGTTTTGCGTGGACGGCCAGAGCTCTCTTTACGACAGAGTTAATCTCTCGTTATTGCGATCTCGTTATACAATGCGATCTCGTTATTGTTCATTTGTGCTTTGTATTGTTTTCAACCGGTAAGAGATAGATTTCTAGCTGAAAGCAATCAGGAGTGCAGCCAACACCACCGCAACGAAGTCAGGAAGCTATGGAACATGAAGTCCAGTTAATCACATGTAGCAGTTACATTATTGTTGATGAATAATGGTGCTATACTGGCTCTGATTGACCGATTTTCTTTATTTTTGTTTTGCTTGATAGCTTTTGGCTTGTAGAACAACATATTACATAACAAAGGAAACAAATGCAATTTTATAAGAGTGAGGTATGATTTTGTGTAACATTGCTAAATGAAGATCAAATTATCTACTTCTTTTTTATCTATAACAGGAAAACAACTCAATATTCATGCTTGAAATTTCCAACAATGATATTAGTAAGCACAACTGACATATCTTCCAAATTTCAGAGAAATTCGTTCAAGTTTGGCGGAGTTAGACAAAGTTGAAGTTAAGGCGATGTTTAAGGGTGATCCATTTTTTATGAAACAATCTGTACTTTATTCGCTGGTGCACTTTATTCGAGAATTCAAGAGCAATGAAGCAATGTAACATGTGTGATTTATTTCCGTTCTTGAATTTCTCAACTTTCATTAAAAGAAAATTGATGGCTATTTTTATCACAGTGATGCGAGAATGTTTTCATAGTCACCGAAGAAAATTTACACGGATTTCATAATCAACTTAAATCCTTTTCAGCGAAACGATAGCAGCAAAAACTCCCCGAGTAGTTTTAGGTCGAAGTAATATTCCAAAAGTAAAATGCTTAAACAGACTGATCTTCGGCGTCCAGCGCCTTCGTTGGTCGATCTTACAATATCGTTCATGTACTATTCAACGATATTGTAAGATCGACCAACGAAGGCGCTGGACGCCGAAGATCAATCTGTTTAAGCATTTTACTTTTGGAATATTACTTCGACCTAAAACTGCTCGGGGAGTTTTTGCTGCTATCGTTTCGGTAAAAATCATTATGATCTCCCGTCGTCTGGTCAATTACGAACTTAAATCCTTATGAATGCTGTTCCTGAATTGCCCAATATGGTAGGACCTTAAAATCGTAGAAAGTCGCCAATCACCAACGCTTGGTTTTCTTTTTAATCAATATAATATTTGCATTTTATGAATCACTGACAATTAATCCCATTTTATTTGTTAGTCGGAGTTTTGATTATAATTTGAAGGTCTAACGGGTGATGCTCTACAATCACGAGATGCCTATTAAGGGATAAAATATATTGACACCGGCAACCACTCATTGCGAGAAGGCACACTTGGAAAGACAGCATTTGCTGCACTTTTCCACCAAAATCTTGATAAAGGATCTTCCAAAGAATAGATATTCAAGCGACTCTTGCTTAACCTCTAGCATTTTCATTCTAGTTATATCAGTTTTTGACGTTTCAATTTTTATTTTGTTCGTTTCTGATTGCATCAACGGTAGATTTTCTTTAGAATTTAATCATGTCTTTTATATATGACAATGAATAAGGCATGTACATATTGCCTCAATGATTGTTGCAGCAAATACAACAAAAATGGACTACAGCCATGGAGAAAAATCAGACAACAGCGATTGCCTTTCTGGATTTATCCAATGCTTTTGGTACAGTTCCACACGAGGCCTTGCGCCACAGACTACTGGCCTCATGTATTCGTGGTAACCTCGATGGATGGATTTCCAACTACCTCACAAATCGTCAACAACAGACCAGAGTAGGGAACTCTTTCTCGTCATGGAAGCCTCTATCCGCGGGTGTTCCTCAGGGCATTGTTCTTGCACCCACCCTCTTTACCCTCTTCATTAACTCTCTCATAAAGGCCGTTAATTCCAAACCCTCCGAAAACTCTCCGCCTGTTGAGTGTATGGCATACGCGGATGATTCATTAATATATGCTTCCCATACTGATCCTATCATGGCAGTTGCGTACGTGAACAAATCTCTTCAAGACATTCTTGCATGGTCCAAAATATGGGATATGAAGTTCAACACCACAAAAACTGTATCTATGCTAATCTCCACGTCCAAGAAAAGACCCGCTCCGCAAGGAATAACCTTCGAAAACAAACTCATTTCTTTCTCTCAAATCCACATGCATCTTGGTATTGTTCTTACAAATAACCTGAAGTATGAAAATCACGTCAAACATATATGCTCCAAAATAAACAGAGAACTCTACGCGTTTCGTATTTTGTGCTCCAACATTCCCTACTGTAAAGATCTCCTCATTCAACTACACAAGACATACATTCGGCCACACCTGGAATATGGATCCCTCGCCTTCGCTGGAATTGGCGAAGTACTGTCCGACAGGCTTGAATCTCTACAAAACAGAGCCATCAGATATATTTTGCGCTTGCCTCTCCGTACCCATCTCGGTCGGACTCATTATGATGAGGTCGTGCTCGAGCTGCTGTCTGTTCATCGTGCTCGTATCATTGCAAGCACAGCCTATAAAATGATTAACGATACTTGTCCCAGTGCTTTTCTCTTATGTAAACCCTTACAACTTCAGCTCAATTACAACCTCAGGCAAACCTACTATGAGCTGCCTAAAAATATGCAGCCCACTAATCCGCCATCCGAGCGCTTTCGGCGGGCACCTTTATCCCTCGCAAGTGGCATTATAAACATTCTTCCCCACTCATCCCTACAATCATGTTCCCTGTCAGCTTTTCAAACCCACCTGAAATTCCTTGCCTCACATGTTTTGTGTAATTTTCCGAATCAGTCTTAACTCTGTGTGTATCCAGTGTCTTTGCTCAATAATGTAATGTGTGAACCGTATAGTCTTTGTATGTTGATAAGTACTTCCTATCAGTAGTATTTTCAACATTATTTAACACGTGCATTCGCGCTGTGCTGTTGTATCCAAGCAGTCTTGTAGTTGCACATCTTTCCAACGGCATATATTTGCCATGGCTAATAAAATGTTGATGATGATGAAATAAAATCATTACTGATCAGTCATCACTTAGTACATGTCTGCTTTGAGCAAAGGAAATAGATTATCAAACATTTTCAAGAAAGGGTCCACAATTCTCCGAAAAACAATACAGAATCGATTTTCACAAAACATGTGTAAAATGTACAGAATCCACACCAATAGCCACTGATGCTACGTGCCGTACGTGAACAATTTTAATCGCTAGCGGTTGATATTGCACCTGTTATTTACAGGTGCTTATTCTTGTGGGAGTCTTGCAATTCTTTAGTCTCTTCTTGACTAGGTCCACAATCTTCTTTCAACAGATTCCCTGCATGAATTTAAGTATTTCCTGTATTCCCTGCATGCGCATTAAAGTACTGGATAATTGTTTAGAACTTGTTTCACGGTTCTATTCAGATGTTCAAAAACAACCGTTATTAATCAAGTCTACCAAAGTCACTGGTCTCCAGTCCGGTACATGGTATGGGAGTTGAACGTCCCTTAGATATCTTCTATCAATCATAGATGTCCCTGGTTCTGAGATACATGGGCTATGTAGAAAATGAGCATAGATTTGAATCTTTTGCAGATCAAAATCTTGGATTTTTGATGTCATAGATTTTTAGTTCAGTAACAATGGATATATTACCTTTCAAATGAGCAGCCTAATTCGTCTGGCGCTACGCGCAAAACCCCAAAAATGTGTGTCACCTTTTAATTATGACCAAATAGATACACATCAAAACCTCTTACCATGTTGCAACATCTGTTCCTAAGATTGCATAAGTTAAGAAAATTAATTAGCCTGATGATAAACAGTAATTTTTCAATATGATTATATAACGTTAGTAACGACGGAGACCTGACGAATTTATCGCAGTTGTGATTCTTCGGAGCATAAATACGCCCGTATTTACATGTACGAGTATATTATTATCAAGTTATCAATTGGGCTCCGAGGAATGGTCATCCAATCTTCGACCACGATGGATTGTAAGTCCTTCAAACAGCTAATGCCACCTCTTTTTAATACTCTCCTCTTCGCCCGATCCCATCAGACATATGTTCGATAGATTTAAGATCTGGTCATCTTGATGGCCGGTTTATCCTTCGAGTGTTGCTAACATGGTGAAACGAATCAGTCAGTGATGAGCTATGCTTCATGAAAGATGGAATCCGGCAATCTGCCATCGATGCATTAAAAAATCTAGCCTCGGTATTAACGTAAATATTCAACCATTCACAGATTTCAGGATTCGTAACTCACTAAGATCATAACGTCAGATCGCTCCTAGAACATTAATTGAATTGACTTTTCATACTTTGTGTACCTTATCTGGAGTTCTCAACTTTCATTTGCCCATCTATTCTTATGGGCTAGCATCCGCCTGTCATTCCTCAATCTTCGAAACTTGCTCTCTTTTGCAAATATCACCTTCCTCCAAATTTCTCTCCAAACTTATTCTTTTCTTAGCATATGTCTCTCAATCTCCTTAGTACTCGCAACAAACGGTGTCCGTTTTCTCACACCGGCCTTGCGCAGGCAGTTGTACGTAGACCGTTTATGAAGCAATCGCTCATTCCAAATCTTTCAAAACTCTGCTGCGGATGAGAGTCTGCTATTCAGAACATGCCGGCATGTACGTAAGCAGTGGGCTGTTGCGGCGTTCGATGAATTTTCTTTTCTAACGGTCGAGCACTTTTATTCACTAGTTCTCACTTTGTGCCTTGCTCTCTACCTCAAAATTATTCTTTTGCTAAAATTCATCAGTCAAACAATTTCTGATGTTGCCAAATTCATTGATGAAAAACCAAAAGCTTCGGCTCTAAAGCCATCTTTTCTTTAGTTCCCTTCGTTTTCTTGTCCAATTCTATTTCTCAAATTTGCTGCCTTCATTTCGTTGCTCGTGTTGGCATGCTTGAGTACAATTAACTTCAATATCCAAGCTTTCTAATACCAGTGCATCTTATAACATTCATAGAAATATATTTCAATTCAATGGCTAATTTATCAATTTATTTTTTTTAATCAGATTTCGAATATTAAAATGTAATATGAATACATACTATATGACACAAGAAAGAGATAAGAGGATATTACCGAGAAAAAATAAATTAGTTAACTTAGTAGCAGTCCAAATAATGCAGATTATACTTAGGAATAACGATACTAATGATAAAACAAACAAAGCGCTATAATAAGCGTATATATACATATATTGTTGCTGATGAGCATAACTGCTTTGACTTACATAAGCAGTTATGTATAAAAATTACATATAAATTTGATGATGCTGTCATTTTTAATTAGCTCAATCAACTTTTTCCTTTGAAGTATCCGTACCACTTACATGTCATATTATCGTACTGAAACTGTTTATGTCCTATAGGCTTCCTGTGCCTGTTATTGACGATACATATAGTACTAAACATACAAAGAATCGTGAGCAGAACGGTGTTGACCATAGACATCAGATTTAACAGTATTTGTTAAACCTTAGCATTAAATAATTTCTTTGCCTTGACAAATTAAGAACATCAGAAACGGCGGCAATTTCAATTTCCACATTGTTGTTAATTATGGAGGTATCTGCGGGAATTCATCAAAATTGTGAGGTGAGACCTCACCTTGCGAAGCTATGGCCCTGTTGGTTAGCTAAAGCAAAGCCGATTTAATTTTTCAATTGGTATCATCTTTTCGAGCAATTTATTGCTTCAGGACAGAAAGAAAACTATAATTTGTTAAGACATGCATTAATCAACATATTTGGTTGAAAAACTAAATCGGCATAATTTGGGTTAATGAACAGTATCTATGAATACAGTGTATGAATAGTTATATATGAAATTCGATGTGTAAAAAGAATTATGTTGTTTAAATTCATTTATTTTAATTAATAGCGAATATTAAGTGGACAAATGTCCATATTATGGCGGATTATTTTATTTCCATTATTATTACTGAATCAAATCCACTGTTTTACATTATGCTTTAGAATCGCCAACAAAAATATCTTCATATGTTATCTTATGATATCATTACTTATCTTTCAACAAATCTCCTTTTCGCCTTATATCTTTCAATTATTGATACAAATTCTCATTAATCAACTGATTTAAATCAGGACCTTTCTTAGTTCAGAGAACATTAAATCACACGTTTAGGTTTATATAAGAAGTAAACCATTATACTATATATATAATATAGGCCCTATATTGTAAAATTTTACTGTCCTGTAACCTAATTGAGTGATGCGACGTGTAGCATTTTTGTGTTAAATCGTCACTATGAGATTGAACATATTCTTATTTCTATTCTTTAACTTTGTTTGAATATGTTCATGGTTTGAATAACATCAGTTTTCTTTATGCGTACGCTATGTTTTTAGCCGAGAACCCATGTACCCTTTATAATTGTGAGCATAGCAATGTGTTAATGGATTTATACAGCATAGAGTTGTAAAGATAGCAGCTTAGATTAGATTAGATCAGATATTACAGCATTGATTTTTTCATACTGATAGAAAACGTTATTAATTTACTGTTATATTTTACCGAGTGAGTCATATTGGTAGAATTTATCAGTTAATTTGTTTGTTCATTTATCAGTTTTTTGTTCGGAGGATTCTAACTTGAGTGACAAGGAAATGCCAATAAGGTCGCGCGAAATCTCACTCTATCTGGGGCGTCATATGTAGGCTAATACTCTGAGTAATTAGCTTGAAGACGTTTATTTAAGTCTGATTCGTAGATAGAGGATGAAGAGCTATCTCGGTTTTAACGACGCAGTTGGACAATTTACATTATTTGCCAGGCAATCTATTGACAAAAACAAACACCCATCCACGCTAAGAGATTCTACTTGATCTGTTCGATGTATGCACTTCAGTCACGCAGCCATGGTAACTTCCATTTCGCATCTTATTTCTGATGACGTGGAGACATCGTGACGTGATGATATCCAAGTATTAGCTGCACAGAATTAGATTGTTTAATCGTATCACTTTGCTAGAAGTGCAAACTGATTCAAGCAGATGGCACATGCAGGAACATAATAAGTGGGCAAAAAGAAATTTTTAATACCTTGCAGAGATAGGAAAAATAGTCGTGCGCCGCTTGCGGATTGCTCTGAATTCCTTCAAAAGGCTCCGATCGCCACGACTCCTTCAGATTAGAAGAATTCAGATCATTGCGCAAAAGTTTTCTCGATAATGTTGGCCCTTCCGATCATTTTAAAAAAAGTTAGCAGGCGCACGAAAAAACGTTCACAAACTTCTCTGTAGAACTTGACATCGTCTGTGTCTCTTTGCTGTGTGATCCGGTTGATAACAGTCACTGAAACTTCGCACAATTTGGCGTGTTTAATGTTGAACTGGTTGCTCATTGTTCGATTGCTATGGTATTATGTCAGCAGATTGTGCCATTTCAATAACGTTACATGTTCCAATGCTTCCCTTCTAGTCAAACGGAAGAAGAGGCGACCTGTCTAATTCTGTGATTAGCTGTCTAGTGCGGTAAGGAAGTGACGCACCACCGAGTTTGGAGCTGATTTGTTGCTATTGTCAAGGTCGTGAGGTTCTCGATCATAAAACTCAGCTGATTGAATGATACAGTTTCCTGCATTTAAACAACGGCTGCTGTATAACTAACGAGGATTTGGAAGTGATGAAGTAAGTAGAAACTTTGTACAATCAATTGAATTCTAACAAACTCAAGGGGGCATTGCTGGTCTAATTCTATTTCCCATACATCTTAAATCTGCTTTATCGCAGATGCGATCATAGGAAAGATATGTCTTTGCCATTTAGCTGCAATAACACATCGACGAACTTTTCTTAGAAATAGCCAGTTACGAAGTGCAACTTAGTTATCGTGATGAGTAATAGTGACAATTGTGGATATGGAAGATTCGAGAACAGATCAGTGATCATTGGTTTTACCATCATAGCTTAATCAACAAGGTATTAAGGATGATTTACCGTAAAATCCCTAAAGAATAGACCTACATGTACAAAGGTCGTATGTAATATTTCTAGTAGTAATTAATTCCTGCTGAGAATCGAGAGTCCATCTGCGACGTATGCATGCGGTGAAATCGATAAAAAGATCCGGTAGAACTGAATCATTCGTCATGTGATATAGTATATGTATAACTACTTAAGAGAAAACTTTATTAAGCCTATTTTGAGAAATAATGATTCGCTAAAATTCCTAAAAAGAAACCCTATCCAGTGGTCAGTATTTGGTTATGTTGTTCAGAGAGATGCAAGTTTTCCGGATTTCCCGGATGTTTTGAAACCAACTGTATCATTGGGTTTCAGGATTACGTTTTGATTGAAAAATTTAATGAAAGGTTGGGGGTAGGGGGTATCACTTTTCATCGTTTCGTGTTCATGGTACTGAGTAGTCTTGTGCGGAAGACCTCGAGTACCACTGAGAATAATGCACAAATCGTTGAAATTTTGATACCGTTTTGGATGTTAAACATAGATTTTCTATCAATTCCAGTTGTTTTCTTTTCAAATCAGTCCAACTCTAGACTGTTGAAAGAAAATCAGTCTTCACACCATTGCTGAGTGACTGTGAGTGGACAGCGAGTAGAACAATCGTGTATTAGCCTTCTTCGCAATTAAAGGAAGGACCGTACATTTGTTAATACTTCTCTTTTTCCGCTGTCAATTCTGCAGTCAAAAAAAACTTCATCTCATTTGAAAATTCTACAGAAAAGCTGGTCATAGAAAATCATAGCGAAAAACTGCAGCTGATATGGACTGTAGGCTAGTTTATATTTGTTGTGTATGTTACAACGTCCAGTTGCGTTGTAATCCTTTATAGTCGGGTTACTTACACTCCTAATGCTATATGAAAATATTGTTGGTTTATAAACAGATTCGTGGACTGTTATAAATTAGCATGGAAATTTCCTTAGAATTATTGTTGGGTTACTTGAGAAATGTAATTGTCATATACGTAAATTCATCCAGATTAATTGTCGTGTGGAAGTAAATATTTCACTAGAGCTTTCGTCTAGGTAAGTACAGCGTAAGCGCTTCGAGGTCCCAAATAGCTGTTTCGCTCGAAGTTCTCGTTTTGTAAATTCGATTGTTGAAAAGAAGCCCCGCGAATCTGTTTACCAAACTAAATATTTTTATCTAAACAGTAGGCGTGTAGATAAAACCGGACTATGGTGTGAAAGGATATTTCCCCACGCAACTGAGCGTAAAAATAACCACTTCCGTATGCCTGTATACAGTTTGTGTCACAAATAATTTTGCCAGTGATGTGTGTGCTGTTAAGTCCAATTGTTTTTAAAAAAAAACGGTTCGTAACAGTTTGAATCTCATTACCAGACATCTCACTATCTGATTGGTGTGCTGGTTATAGAGCGGAATGAATTGAAACGAGTAAGACACCCTAAAATTCTCTATTCACAGCTGAGAGTAAGCATTTGTTGGTAGAGGACTAACAAAAATGCAGGCATTCAATTCATTTGCCTCTGCGACTGTATTATTATGAAATTGGAAGTAAGTTGTTAGACAAATGACTGCATGGGGATAGACACTTACTTATTCTTAGTAATCGCTTAAAATTGTGGTTAAGTAGCTAGCTTCATATAATCTGTATTAGCAGCTGTATAGTCAGCATAAGCACCAACACCCATATATCGAGTCATGTTATTAACAACCTTGTCTTTTCGTTTAGTTTCATTTAGAACTCGAAGTATTATCAAGTTATCACAAATATTTCACATGCGTGCATGATGTAATAATAACTTGAATTTTGTGAGAGAAGTGTTTTGAAAAAAAATAATTACCGTACGTAACATAATTTAACCTTGGTCATACAAGGCAAGCTGGAATAACGCTGCTTAAGATGTGGGGCAAATCGGAATGCTTGAAAATAAAATAGACTAAACTTAAAATATATAATATCACAGATCCTATGTCATGCTATTTTAAGGTGTTATATGAGATTCTCTGTTCCTGTGTACCGGGATGACTAGGACAATATTGAAGTTGACCTACAATTTTAACTTCGCAAATATTCCTATCCATCACGTAAACAATTAAGTTTGGGTAGGCCTATTTTCTTATTACTGTCAAACAGTTTATACATTTCTAATTTACACTGTTGGACAAAAAAATGGAAGAGTAGACGAAAAACTTGTGACTTGAATATTGTTGAGTAACCCCGGCCGATCATCAAATGTGTTGCAGAGATGCAAACTAATGTAGGATTTGACTATCATGATAAGGATGGTAACTTAAAAGAATCAGTGAATAGATTTATTGTGGGTGTGATGTTATTATAAAGTATGCATGTACATGTCCCTTCACGATTAGCACATGAGCCGATATCTTGATGTATATTTAGCCTATAGGAATAACATTCACTCGTATATTTGTATCTCTATCACGAGCGCCAATCTACTAAAAAGCTGAGTGTCATTGGGTAAAAGTAATTTACACACTCTGACAGAGCTCAAAAAAGGAAAATAGGTTGCAATTGGAGTATTGGAGTTCATTGTCGTGGTACGAGACGCTACCTCTAGTGCTAAGTACCCATATAAAAACGTATGTTTTTGTTCATATGCAGGACGATTTTTCTTTGAATATATATAAGGTCTTCTCTATTGGTTCACACCGCCCCCCCCGCGCACGCGCCCCACCCGCCCCACGCTTGTATAAAAAACGCTCCTCGCTTACGCGTCCTGCGCTCACGGTGCAGGGTTTATTCGTCCAATCCTTACGTTTTAGCGGATGTTTTTTTATCAGTTTGGCGGTAATTAATTTCAAGATTTCCCGCCAATTGGTCGGAAATGATTTTTTTTTTCTCGATGGTGGCTTTGTTTATAAGCTAATTTGTCTGTTGTGTTGACTGCAGAGGTCGTTCCGCTGTTAGGGAAGCCTGTCCCATTGCCCCAAACATTTTTTATGAATACAATTAGCTTAAATCGCCGCGCACTAGACCTATCGTCAGGTGAATGATGAATCTCCCAATAATCGCGGTGAATGATGCCGTCTTCGCCTAATCCTAGGTCTGTGCTTTAATCGTTTGAATTCTGGAAAAATAGGAAAGGCAAGCGTGCGTTGTTGGTTTGAGTCAATTCGGGTGTTTCCAATGGGTGAGTAGGCTGCTGTTGAAGTCCACACGAGATGTTCCCTACATCAGCGCTATCAGCGTGTATTCCGACGTCCACAATACCTTGATGGCAGCCTTCCACTTTTCTGTGATACGTTTCCCACTTGCTGTGAAACACGAACCTTTCAAAGCAGTAGTCGATGTGAACGAGCAGGAGATAAAAAAAAACGACATTTTCATAAAAAATGCATAGAATTTATGTAAGCTCATGTATTTCTTGTGTTATTATTGGAAACATGGCATCATCAACAATGGGTCCTAAAAGGCCGGCTAATTTACTCGTGCTTATGGGTTAGAATTTTGGGTTCTTAATATCTCAACATTATCCATTTCTAGCCACAATGTAGGACTATTTATTTCTGGAATTATGGTGAGGTGCCCGACAGACATAACGTCATTATAACTCGTCACCCTTATCGCACAAGTTGAGCTGGCAACTGCCGCTCGAATGGAGGGGTTAGCAGTTTTTTATGGCGAAGATTCATCTTTTTATCCGATATGACTGATTAGGTCAGAGAAACCTGATACTGAGGAAAGTGCACGTGACTGTTAGGCGCATTGTTCTGTGGTGTACAACTGAAAAAGATCCAAATATAGTCTCTTCCAGCCTCATTTTGGAGGCGGATTTTTTTTTTAAGGTTGGCGGAAATCGCGCGCTGAGCGCTTTCCGCCAATTGGCGGAAGGCTCGACGACGAAAAAACCTGCTAACGTGATATTAAGTCAACATTGATTTCTTACAGCCACATATACTCATATGTGGGGTTTGAGGGCTGAAATGAATAGCCTTATATTTGCATCATTCTGGGTGGTAGAAATGGCAACTGAAGAATCACTATGCAAAGCTGACTTGTAATTATCTTGATGACAATTGCAATAGAGCAAGACCAAACTTGAATCTGCAGAAATTTTGAGTGAGAACAAACCAAACTTTGCTTGTTTCCTGAAGATTTACTTTCTCAAGCCTCATCTTGATGGATGTAGATGTACATAAACACTTCAGTGTTTAGTCGAAGGTTGTGTTTTGCGGTTTTTGTAAAGAGAACTACGTATTTTTAAAGATTTCGTACCGGATGTTATCAATCTGCTACCCATATTTGAATTTCATGCATCTCGTGAATCTTCATGAATTTGAACTGTCAAGGAAATCTGTTTGTTACGAAATTGTCTATTAACATAAATTGAATGAATATTTTTTAGCAATATAAACTGAATATGTAAAGAAAGACCCATGAAGTGCCGACACGGGTGCGTCAATCTTGCGATTTGCTTTTCTGCAATACCGCATTTGTTCCATTCCCGATTATCTATCTGGGCCACAGCAACAATGCCGTGACACTAGTTATGGCGACCCAAGTAGCACAGCCCCGTCGGCCCCAACATGGGAAGATACTGTTTTGCCCAATGGCCCCGTGGGCTACCCGAATGGTAGCAGGTGCCGGCCACCATCAGGAAATGGCCGTTTTAGACTAGTTAATCCCACGTAAGCCCATATGTACCGGCGTGTAAACGACGTTGGCCCAGCAAAAGTTGCCCAATGTTGCCACAAAATACCCATCGTCAGCGCGCATGCATTTAACGTGCACGCAGCGGCTCCACACCGAGCCGATGCCGAAATGAGGTGCTACCCATGAAGTGCCGACACTGGTGCGTCAATCTTGCGATTTGCTTTTCTGCAATACCGCATTTGTTCCATTCCCGATTATCTATCTGGGCCACAGCAACAATGCCGTGACACTAGTTATGGCGATACATTAAT
>CAJQUW010005338.1:0-11979 GCA_907163375.1 Prostheceraeus crozeri
ACGACAAAAATCCGTCCACTGGAAGCCAAAATCGAAGAAAAAGCAGGTCCAGAGCGGGGGGGGGGGGGGTGACGTCAGTGAAAATTTGTTCAAAATTTGATGTTGAAAAATGTTTTTGGCTGAGAGTGACGGTCCCCCCCCAGGTCAAAATCTTCCATACACTTTGGAAAATTTTCAAATTTTTTAAACCCATACAAAGGTCACTCTGACACTTAGGATTTATTATTCAGGTAAGCGAGCTCCGACCTAAAATCTTATGTAACGCGCTCTAACTTTTAGAAACGAAGACAGGATAGGAACAAGCCGATTGTTTTCACTGAATTTGTCTCACTCTTAGGCATTCAAACGAGCTATCGCACGACAAAATCCGTCCACTGGAAGCCCGAAAATCGGGAAAAATAGCAAGCTGTCCAGAGGGGGGGGGGGACGTTCAGTTGAAAAATTTTTTCTCTCCGATTTCGCTGGAAACATCCTTCCTAACCCAAAATTTCACGTAGATTCCGAATCCGGCCTCCGTTTTCTCATCCGATGCTTCGTTTTGGCGCTACACACCAAAACGTCCCAAATTCTAACTCTGTCGTTTTTTCGAAAAATGTTGAAAATTTTTTCTCGCCGATTGCCTTGAAACTCACCATACAGATAGAGAATTTCACGCAGATTCCAAATCTGAAATCCGTTTTCCAATCCGATGCTTCGTTTTGAAGCTACAGCCCAAAACGTCCCAAATTCTAACTCTGTCGTTTTTCGCCAATGTCCCAAAATCTTAAATGGCGTCTCACATCTAAACGAAGACAGATAGGAACAAGCCGATTCTTTCACTGAATTTGTCTCACTCTTAGCTTTCAAACGAGCTATCGCACGACAAAATCCTTCCACTGGAAGCCAAAATCGAAGCAAGCTGTCAAGACGGGGGGGGACGTCAGTCAAAATTTTTTCTCTCCGATTTCGCTGGAAACATCCTTCCTAACCCAAAATTTCACGTAGATTCCGAATCTGGACTCCGTTTTTTCCCCCTCATCCGCAAACACTCCTATTCCACTCGAAACACCAACCCCATTTTACAACCCATCCATTCAGCAGATTGCACCATAAAAACAATCACACACTATAGGGGGCCTCTAACACCTAATCCTGGCGGTTCGCCCAAGTCCACCACGGACACTCTATCGTTCCAGAGGGGGGGGGGGGGGGGGGGGGGACTCAGAAAGGACCCGAAGCACCCCGGCGTGCCCGACCACGACACTCTGCTGGCAGGGCCGTTCCAGATGGGGGGGGGGGCGCCGCCGGTCGAGTGTTTGTCCATATTGCATTACCTACCTATTTTATCTAACAATCTGAGGCCAATTGTCAAAGTTCACAATAAAGTCAATGAGAAGGCTGGGGCTGCTTCGAAGATGTCAGCTTGCTTTAATAATTTGTTCTGTCTTTGAAAGGCATACACGCAAATCGCTTTCTATGTTAAGCCGAGTTCTATACTTGCTCATTAAGCTAACCATTGAGAAACTGATCCGTGACTCGCAAAGGTAGGTTGATGGAAACATCAATAATTTCTAATAACTAGAAATGCGACACAGCGTATTTCTCCGAACACTTTACATACAACCCAGAAAATCAGAATAATGTAGCACTATTTCAAAAAAAGTCTTTTGTAAATGAGTCATTTTGAAATCGATGATTCCTCTTGTGTACGTATGGGGACATAACTGTGGTTCCAATCGTGAAAGGTTTCTGGCGATTCTCAGCGTAATGTCATCAATTTTGTGTGGAAGGTAAGAAGAAACCTCGCTGTGAAGTGACTGTAAGTGAATACAAATATCTTCTTGCACCGACATAACTTCTTCCACCACCGAGGACTCTTGAGCATGCTCGTAGAAACAATCAAACATTGCGAGTTGTTCTCACTAGTCATTTGTCTTCCCATAATTTCAACTTGCTAAAATGCTGCAATCCAAATTCCATGAAATCCAAAACAGTTGCACTACCACCTTGCATGGATCGGTTCACAATATTAATTCTCTCCAAATATATCTGACATATAGCTCAGTCGTAGCATCCATGTATCTGTCGTTCAACCTATCCACGAAAGCTGCAGTTCGAAGTGTCACCTTGTTGTTGAAAGAAAAGGAGCAATTCTTCTTCTAAATGTAGCATTCGATTCAGCATGTTTCCGGCTGACAGCCATCGTACTTGTGTGTAGTAGAGAAGGTTTTTGTGTTCTGCAGACAGCTCTTGACAAAGAACGCGGAATATGGCGAGTGTTCGTGGCACTAATATCGTTTGACATAATTCACCATTGCTACACACGTCCTTGAGTACGATATGCATATCAGAGGTGGCAAACGTTTTCGAGGCTAGGCATAACGGTGAATCATACAATGAAGAGCAACGCACGATGAGCTGACAGCTTTGACTCTAGCTTGAAACCCTGAATTTCTACCAAGCATGGCAGGAGCTCCATCCGTTGTTACTGCGCATAATTTTGACCAGTCTAACCCGGATTCACGAAAGAACGTATCAACTTCTCTGAAAATGTCCTCTGATGTCGTAGTCGTATTAAGTGGACGACAGAACAGAAATTCCTCTTTTAAATGACAATCTGTCATGTACTTTACAAATACCATCAACTGAGAATTACTTTTGATATCAGTTGACTCATCCAACTGTATTGCGAAAAAATCAAATGCAGAATGCTTTATTTCACTTATGACTTGCGATTTCATGTCATCTGCTATGTCATCAATGCGACGTTTGATAGTATTGTCAGAAAGGGACAGTGGTGCAAGTTTAGCGACATACTTATCTCCTATCATTGTTTCTATGATATCTCTACAACGCGGTAGTATCAATCTCTCACCGATCGTATTAGTCCGGGAGCTAGCGTGAAGTTGTGTAGGGAACGAGGTAGTACATAAAACTTTCACATAGCATAGTACACCTCTAACCTACTGCAAAACTTCGCGTCTGCCGGATCAGATCATTTGCTTTTCAGAAATAGAGAGGATAACACAATCCTATGTATTTCCAGTGGTAAAATTGTGACATTTAAGGTGTTGACTCCATTTTTTCGAATTTTTGCTCATAAAAGTTACACAAATTGGTATTTTGCTGAACTGGTTATTATAGAAATCATCTACAGATCATGATCTTTTAAATGAGTTATCATTCAGTGACAGAGGATGAAGTAAAGTGTACAAACAGACACTTTTCGTTGGTGTAACTGCAAATTTTAACTTAGAAATTTCAGGAAAATTGTTGATATACTTTAACGAAAGTGTCTGTTTGTACACTTTACTTCATCCTCTGTCACTGAATGATAGCTCATTTAAAAGATCATGATCTGTAGATGATTTCTATAATAACCAGTTCAACAAAATACCAATTTGTGTAACTTTTATGAGCAAAAATTCGAAAAAATGGAGTCAACACCTTAAATGTCACAATTTTACCACTGGAAATACATAGGATTGTGTTATCCTCTCTATTTCTGAAAAGCAAATGATCTGATCCGGCAGACGCGAAGTTTTGCAGTAGGTTAGAGGTGTACTATGCTATGTGAAAGTTTTATGTACTACCTCGTTCCCTGCATAACTTCACGCTAGCTCCCGGACTATATGGGGCTTCTTTTCCTTTGCGATGCGTAACGCTACTTTATATGAAGTTTCCACTGCTGCTTCATTCCCTTTAACGAACGTTCCGGACTCATCAAGACGCAATGTCATTAATGACTTAAGCATATGTCTGAAATAGTCACTGTCTTTCTTTGTCAACTCAGGGTGGCATCCACTCAAATGTCTTTTCAAAAGACTTGGCTTCATACTATGGCGTGACAAAACTTTCGCGCACACAACACACTGAGGGCATTCAAAGCCGTTGTGTAGGATTGATGTGAAACCAAATTCGATGTAGCAGTCACTGTACTGTCGGATTTTCGTGGAAACTTCTTCATTAACCACAACACTTGAAGAAAAAGAAACGGAGGAAACCTCTAAAGGCGCAGCAAACAACTCAGATGAGGCACGAGATACGACGACGGTTCCGGCACATGTAGTCGAATAGATTCCAAAGGAACTTCAGTCGAGGCATGAGATGATGGCGATGATTCTGGCACATGTAGTCGAATAGATTCCGAAGGCACTTCAGTCGAGGCATGAGATGATGGCGATGGTTCTGGCTCATGTAGTCGAATAGATTCCGAAGGCACTTCAGTTGAGGCACGAGATGAGGGAGACTGATGCGGACAAAAGAATCTACTTATTTTCGGTGTCGACATACTTGAATGCTTTAAGCTTCGATCCCTGTCACGTTTTCGTCTGTTTGCACCAGGCATAGTTTATTCTTCTATAGAATATTCCGGTAGTCTCTAATTAACAACAGGAGACCTCACAGCAATGAAGTAAGTCAATCACTCTTGAACTCGCAGTACCTTAAGACAATTCAGTATCAACTACCGACCCGAAATCTCATCTGTCTATTTCTCATTCCTGTGACGTAGTGTGTTAGTGTAACATAGCTACATCCCACGTTCCCCTATCCATCGACAGTGCCGCGTGCGTTACTGTGTCAGCATTCAAGCATGCGTTTCAGTTGGCAATCGATGCGTTCACTGAAAGCGCGTCGACCAATCGTGGATAGAGCGTGAATTCGACCATGTCATGCTGTGCAGCTTGTAAGTTGAAAACATCAGTGTACACTGTACAGTCACACTCACAGCAGAGTTGAGTATTACAGCTAAATTACGAATGCTTATGCCTGTTTTTCACATCCTTCAGATGTATGCTTAGTATATATTTGAATTCTTAATTTCAAGACGCGCACCCCCATACAGAAGGGGCACGTACCCCCAGGGGTACGCGTACCTAAGGTTGAAAACCGCTGATTTAGATAAGCCTTGCTGCTGAGTGATGTCTTCGACTGGCTGGCTGGTATTACCCGACCCCATCCCGCGGATAGGGGCGTCTTCGATAGACTTACCGCTGTTTTGTATCATAAAAAACAATGCTGCATGCGGAAAATTACATGTACTATGTGACAGTAATGAAAGAAACTTTGTGGTCTACTGTACAAATGTTTGTTAATTCGTCGCGATGACATGAACTTCTAAACAAATAGATGAACATGCATTATACACACCGGTACTTATACATGTATACTTCAGTTGACCAGTCTGATCGGGAACGAATTCATGTTTTCAGAAGACATGATGTGTAAGCTCCGTTTTATTTTTATGGTCGATAATTTACAATAGATGCAATAACCAGTACTTCGGCCTTGAGAGGGCGATGCTACATGTAGAGTAAGAATGGCACGAATGCATGCACATAAACACTAACATTTAATACAGGACTTAAAAAAAATCACTCATGATTGGGGAACTGACCAGTTCATGTCTACTATTTATCGGAGGTTCAATGCAAGTAGTAAGCAAGTGACAAACACTCGACCGGCGCGCCCCCCCCCTCTGGAACGGCAGAGTGTCGTGGTCGGCCGCCGTGGTGCTTCGGGTCTGAGTCCCCCCCCCCTCTGGAACGACAGAGGTTGTGGTCTGTCGTGTGTGCCGGCCAGGTTGGTTCACGTTCACAACATGTTCGCTGACTCCTCCCCCCCCTCTGGAACGACAGAGGTTGTGGTCTGTCGTGGTGTGCCGGCCAGGTTGGTTCACGTTCACAACATGTTCGCTGACTCCCCCCCCCTCGAAAACGACAGAGTGTGAGACTCGGATGTGTTGGTCTCGTATGGGTTGACGTGGCCGACCGCCTAGGTTGACGTGGCCGACCGCCTAGGTTGACGTGGGCGACCGTCTAGGTTTACGTGGGCGACCGTCTAGGTTGTCGTGGATGGTGAAATGGCTGCCATATTCGGATTCAGCGTAAAATTCTGCATCGGTAGGGTGAGTTTCAAGGCAATTGGCGAGCAAAAATTTTTCTTCAAAATTTTAACAGAGTTAGAATTTGGGACGTTTTGGTGTGTAGCGCCCAAACGAAGCATCGGATGAGAAAACGGAGGCCAGATTCGGATTCAGCGTGAAATTCTGCCTCGGTATGGTGAGTTTCAAGTCAATCGGAGAGAAAAATTTTCGCTGACGTCCCCCCCCCTCTGGACAGCTTGCTTCGATTTTGGCTTCCAGTGGACGGATTTTGTCGTGCGATAGCTCGTTTGAAAGCTAAGAGTGAGACAAATTCAGTGAAACAAACGGCTTGTTCCTATCTGTCTTCGTTTAGATGTGAGACGCCATTTAAGATTTTGGGACATTGGCGAAAAACGACAGAGTTAGAATTTTGGACGTTTTGGGCTGTAGCGCCAAAACGAAGCATCGGATGGGAAAACGGATTTCAGATTTGGAATCAGCGTGAAATTCTCTATCTGTATGGTGAGTTTCAAGTCAATCGGAGAGAAAAAATTTTCAACATTTTTCGAAAAAACGACAGAGTTAGAATTTTTGCGATGGCTGCCTACTGTAGAGCCAAAACGAAGCATCGGATGGGAAAACGGAGGCCAGATTCGGATTCAGCGTCAAATTCTACATGGAAATGGTGTATTTCCAGCTCAATCGGAGAGAAAAAATTTTCGGCTGACGTCCCCCCCCTCTGGACAGCTTGCTTCGATTTTGGCTTCCAGTGGACGGATTTTGTCGTGCGATAGCTCGTTTGAAAGCTAAGAGTGAGACAAATTCAGTGAAAGAAACGGCTTGTTCCTATCTGTCTTCGTTCAAAAGTTAGAGCGGTTACAAGATTTTAGGTCGGAGCTCGCTCACCTGAAAAAATCCTAAGTGTCAGAGTGACTTTGTGTGGGTAAAATTTTGAAAATTTTCCAAAGTGTGAAATTTCGACCTGGGACCGCCACCAAAACATTTTTCATCAAATTTCACTGACCTCCCCCCCCCTCTGGACAGCTTGCTTCGATTTTGGCTTCCAGTGGACGGATTTTGTCGTGCGATAGCTCGTTTGAAAGCTAAGAGTGAGACAAATTCAGTGAAAGAATCGGCTTGTTCCTATCTGTCTTCGTTCAAAAGTTAGAGCGGTTACAAGATTTTAGGTCGGAGCTCGCTTACCTGAAAAAATCCTAAGTGTCAGAGTGACTTTGTATGGGTAAAATTTTGAAAATTTTCCAAAGTGTGGAATTTCGACCTGGGACCGTCACCAAAACATTTTTCATCAAATTTTGAAATTTCACTGACCTCCCCCCCCTCTGGACAGCTTGCTTCGATTTTGGCTTCCAGTGGACGGATTTTGTCGTGCGATAGCTCGTTTGAAAGCTAAGAGTGAGACAAATTCAGTGAAAGAATCGGCTTGTTCCTATCTGTCTTCGTTTAGATGTGAGACGCCATTTAAGATTTTGGGACATTGGCGAAAAACGACAGAGTTAGAATTTGAGACGTTTTGGGCTGTAGCACCAAACGAAGATTTCGGATGGGAACAGGATTTCAGATATCAGCGTGAAACTCCTAAGTGTCAGAGTGACTTTGTATGGGTAAAATTTTGAAAATTTTCCAAAGTGTGGAATTTCGACCTGGGACCGTCACCAAAAAATTTTTCATCAAATTTTGAAATTTCACTGACGTCCCCCCCTCTGGACAGCTTGCTTCGATTTTGGCTTCCAGTGGACGGATTTTGTCGTGCGATAGCTCGTTTGAAAGCTAAGAGTGAGACAAATTCAGTGAAAGAATCGGCTTGTTCCTATCTGTCTTCGTTCAAAAGTTAGAGCGGTTACAAGATTTTAGGTCGGAGCTCGCTCACCTGAAAAAATCCTAAGTGTCAGAGTGACTTTGTATGGGTAAAATTTTGAAAATTTTCCAAAGTGTGGAATTTCGACCTGGGACCGTCACCAAAACATTTTTCATCAAATTTTCAAATTTCACTGACGTCCCCCCCCCCTCTGGACAGCTTGCTTCGATTTTGGCTTCCAGTGGACGGATTTTGTCGTGCGATAGCTCGTTTGAAAGCTAAGAGTGAGACAAATTCAGTGAAACAATCGGCTTGTTCCTATCTGTCTTCGTTTAGATGTGAGACGCCATTTAAGATTTTGGGACATTGGCGAAAAACGACAGAGTTAGAATTTGGGACGTTTTGGGCTGTAGCTTCAAAACGAAGCATCGGATGGGAAAACGGATTTCAGATTTGGAATCAGCGTGAAATTCTCTATCTGTATGGTGAGTTTCATGTCAATCGGAGAGTTTCAAGTCAATCGGAGAGAAAAAATTTTCAACATTTTTCGAAAAAACGACAGAGTTAGAATTTTTGCGATGGCTGCCTACTGTAGAGCCAAAACGAAGCATCGGATGGGAAAACGGAGGCCAGATTCGGATTCAGCGTCAAATTCTACATGGAAATGGTGTATTTCCAGCTCAATCGGAGAGAAAAAATTTTCACTTACGTCCCCCCCCCTCTGGACAGCTTGCTTCGATTTTGGCTTCCAGTGGACGGATTTTGTCGTGCGATAGCTCGTTTGAAAGCTAAGAGTGAGACAAATTCAGTGAAACAAACGGCTTGTTCCTATCTGTCTTCGTTTAGATGTGAGACGCCATTTAAGATTTTGGGACATTGGCGAAAAACGACAGAGTTAGAATTTTCGACGTTTTGGGCTGTAGCGCCAAAACGAAGCATCGGATGGGAAAACGGATTTCAGATTTGGAATCAGCGTGAAATTCTCTATCTGTATGGTGAGTTTCAAGTCAATCGGAGAGAAAAAATTTTCAACATTTTTCGAAAAAAAACGACAGAGTTAGAATTTTTGCGATGGCTGCCTACTGTAGAGCCAAAACGAAGCATCGGATGGGAAAACGGAGGCCAGATTCGGATTCAGCGTCAAATTCTACATGGAAATGGTGTATTTCCAGCTCAATCGGAGAGAAAAAATTTTCGGCTGACGTCCCCCCCCCTCTGGACAGCTTGCTTCGATTTTGGCTTCCAGTGGACGGATTTTGTCGTGCGATAGCTCGTTTGAAAGCTAAGAGTGAGACAAATTCAGTGAAAGAATCGGCTTGTTCCTATCTGTCTTCGTTCAAAAGTTAGAGCGGTTACAAGATTTTAGGTCGGAGCTCGCTCACCTGAAAAAATCCTAAGTGTCAGAGTGACTTTGTGTGGGTAAAATTTTGAAAATTTTCCAAAGTGTGAAATTTCGACCTGGGACCGTCACCAAAACATTTTTCATCAAATTTCACTGACCTCCCCCCCCTCTGGACAGCTTGCTTCGATTTTGGCTTCCAGTGGACGGATTTTGTCGTGCGATAGCTCGTTTGAAATCTAAGAGTGAGACAAATTCAGTGAAACAAACGGCTTGTTCCTATCTGTCTTCGTTTAGATGTGAGACGCCATTTAAGATTTTGGGACATTGGCGAAAAACGACCGAGTTAGAATTTTGGACGTTTTGGGCTGTAGCGCCAAAACGAAGCATCGGATGGGAAAACGGATTTCAGATTTGGAATCAGCGTGAAATTCTCTATCTGTATGGTGAGTTTCAAGTCAATCGGAGAGAAAAATTTTCAACATTTTTCGAAAAAACGACAGAGTTAGAATTTTTGCGATGGCTGCCTACTGTAGAGCCAAAACGAAGCATCGGATGGGAAAACGGAGGCCAGATTCGGATTCAGCGTCAAATTCTACATGGAAATGGTGTATTTCCAGCTCAATCGGAGAGAAAAAATTTTCGGCTGACGTCCCCCCCTCTGGACAGCTTGCTTCGATTTTGGCTTCCAGTGGACGGATTTTGTCGTGCGATAGCTCGTTTGAAAGCTAAGAGTGAGACAAATTCAGTGAAACAAACGGCTTGTTCCTATCTGTCTTCGTTTAGATGTGAGACGCATTTTAAGATTTTGGGACATTGGCGAAAAACGACAGAGTTAGAATTTGGGACGTTTTGGGCTGTAGCTTCAAAACGAAGCATCGGATGGGAAAACGGATTTCAGATTTGGAATCAGCGTGAAATTCTTTATCTGTATGGTGAGTTTCATGTCAATCGGAGAGTTTCAAGTCAATCGGAGAGAAAAAATTTTCAACATTTTTCGAAAAAACGACAGAGTTAGAATTTTTGCGATGGCTGCCTCCTGTAGAGCCAAAACGAAGCATCGGATGGGAAAACGGAGGCCAGATTCGGATTCAGCGTCAAATTCTACATGGAAATGGTGTATTTCCAGCTCAATCGGAGAGAAAAAATTTTCGGCTGACGTCCCCCCCTCTGGACAGCTTGCTTCGATTTTGGCTTCCAGTGGACGGATTTTGTCGTGCGATAGCTCGTTTGAAAGCTAAGAGTGAGACAAATTCAGTGAAAGAATCGGCTTGTTCCTATCTGTCTTCGTTCAAAAGTTAGAGCGGTTACAAGATTTTAGGTCGGAGCTCGCTCACCTGAAAAAATCCTAAGTGTCAGAGTGACTTTGTATGGGTAAAATTTTGAAAATTTTCCAAAGTGTGAAATTTCGACCTGGGACCGCCACCAAAACATTTTTCATCAAATTTCACTGACCTCCCCCCCCCTCTGGACAGCTTGCTTCGATTTTGGCTTCCAGTGGACGGATTTTGTCGTGCGATAGCTCGTTTGAAAGCTAAGAGTGAGACAAATTCAGTGAAAGAATCGGCTTGTTCCTATCTGTCTTCGTTTAGATGTGAGACGCCATTTAAGATTTTGGGACATTGGCGAAAAACGACAGAGTTAGAATTTTGGACGTTTTGGGCTGTAGCGCCAAAACGAAGCATCGGATGGGAAAACGGATTTCAGATTTGGAATCAGCGTGAAATTCTCTATCTGTATGGTGAGTTTCAAGTCAATCGGAGAGAAAAATTTTCAACATTTTTCGAAAAAACGACAGAGTTAGAATTTTTGCGATGGCTGCCTACTGTAGAGCCAAAACGAAGCATCGGATGGGAAAACGGAGGCCAGATTCGGATTCAGCGTCAAATTCTACATGGAAATGGTGTATTTCCAGCTCAATCGGAGAGAAAAATTTTCGCTGACGTCCCCCCCCCTCTGGACAGCTTTCTTCGATTTTGGCTTCCAGTGGACGGATTTTGTCGTGCGATAGCTCGTTTGAAAGCTAAGAGTGAGACAAATTCAGTGAAAGAATCGGCTTGTTCCTATCTGTCTTCGTTTAGATGTGAGACGCCATTTAAGATTTTGGGACATTGGCGAAAAACGACAGAGTTAGAATTTGGGACGTTTTGGGCTGTAGCGCCAAAACGAAGCATCGGATGGGAAAACGGATTTCAGATTTGGAATCAGCGTGAAATTCTTTATCTGTATGGTGAGTTTCATGTCAATCGGAGAGTTTCAAGTCAATCGGAGAGAAAAAATTTTCAACATTTTTCGAAAAAACGACAGAGTTAGAATTTTTGCGATGGCTGCCTACTGTAGAGCCAAAACGAAGCATCGGATGGGAAAACGGAGGCCAGATTCGGATTCAGCGTCAAATTCTACATGGAAATGGTGTATTTCCAGCTCAATCGGAGAGAAAAAATTTTCGGCTGACGTCCCCCCCCTCTGGACAGCTTTCTTCGATTTTGGCTTCCAGTGGACGGATTTTGTCGTGCGATAGCTCGTTTGAAAGCTAAGAGTGAGACAAATTCAGTGAAAGAATCGGCTTGTTCCTATCTGTCTTCGTTCAAAAGTTAGAGCGGTTACAAGATTTTAGGTCGGAGCTCGCTTACCTGAAAAAATCCTAAGTGTGAGAGTGACTTTGTATGGGTAAAATTTTGAAAATTTTCCAAAGTGTGGAATTTCGACCTGGGACCGTCACCAAAACATTTTTTATCAAATTTCACTGACCTCCCCCCCCCTCTGGACAGCTTGCTTCGATTTTGGCTTCCAGTGGACGGATTTTGTCATGCGATAACTCGTTTGAAAGCTAAGAGTGAGACAAATTCAGTGAAAGAATCGGCTTGTTCCTATCTGTCTTCGTTCAAAAGTTAGAGCGGTTACAAGATTTTAGGTCGGAGCTCGCTTACCTGAAAAAATCCTAAGTGTCAGAGTGACTTTGTATGGGGTTTAAATTTT
>CAJQUW010005339.1:0-201302 GCA_907163375.1 Prostheceraeus crozeri
GCTGTTTTGTTTTTTAAATTTTTTGGAAGTTTAAAGGAGCCTCGACCACTATGATTTCCTAATAAACTGATTTTAAATAAGGCGGACTCAATGCCGTCAAAACTGAGACCGCTATCGCGCTCGTTAAATTTATCAATATTTAATTTTAATCCTTGGATGTGAAAATTTATCCAAGACTCATAGTCTACAACCTCGGTTGCAGGAGAGGAGGGTATGTGAAACTCCAACCTCTCTATTATTTGTCCAGTATGGTGGTCGATTTTTACATATTTTATTTTAAGATAGATGAGCGCCTTCATCCTAAAATTGTCTAAATTGTTGAAGAGCGCTTCTATCAATGATGAATTTTGATGAAACCATTCCTCAAAGTTAGCAATGGTTTCTGAGGAGTCCATCTGGTAGTTCCTCACTAAATTATTTATGGAAACTTCAGTGAGTTGGATAGAGGAGGTACCGTTGGTGTAGCTATCGTTCGTGTGTGTATGTTGAAGTCTGTGCGAAGATAGTTCAAAAACGTGTCTCGAAAGACTGAGCGCACAAGTCGCAAGAAAAGGAGACGACGTTAACAGAATCATCCCCACCTCCGGAGATTGATGCCGGCTTAGGTCGACAAACACCTCGCTTGATGTGTCGGGTGAGATCCCATTTCCTCGTGAAGATGTGCCCACAGTCAGCACATTCCCACTCGTTACCATTGTCGCGACAGTTCTGAGCTGGAACTCACATCACCTGAAAGAGAAAATCATTCTATCATCTCTGTTCAAGCCTCAGTGTATTGTTGCAACCTACCTTGACTCAATAACTCTAAACTTTCCTCGAGAAGGGAGGGGTTCGTTGGTGATGAAGTTGATGCTGAAATTGAGGAAGATGCTATGAACCACACGTTTGAGGGAGATGAGAGAGGAAATCTTCAACTTACCATTTCAATGAAATCAAGTTTAAGGTTGATGCTTCAATAAGATAGAGACTTCACTCAATTAATATGCCTCAAATTTGGAATTCACTTGTACACCTCAAATAATAGCAGAAATCGCTAGAGAATAATTCACTTATACTTCTCAAAGACAGAGTGAAATGACACGGATTGTCACTTTGCTTATATCCTTTCATGCTCATCATTTCATTGGCTGTTCATTCTGATTGGTTGCTTGTTGATACTTAAGAATTAGAAAAATGTTAAAGTTATCATTATTCAAAGTCAGCATTTCAAAGACAACATGACAAGTCCTCCAACAACACCAAATGCCGCATTGGAGTTCTCCTCTCCATGCACATCAGCAAAGGTGCTCGTTACACCAAATGCACCAAGAAAGGCGAAGGTGGAGAAGACATACAATCTCGACAATATACGAAAGTTATCGGAGGACGATGAAGAGGAGTTGCCCGACCTAACAGGCATACGGTGGAAATATTTACAATATGATGTCGAAGGGGTGATGGAGATGACCAGCAAGTCGCAGTTGCATCAAATATGGGAGTGGTACACCCCTAACTCCCAACCGCGAACCGTGGCGGAGTGGGCGTACATTGACAACGTGAGGGACGCTGCAGAAGAACGTTTAAAGCAGCTCAACTGTTTTTGTGATCTATGTGAAGTCAGACTCTGGGACGATATTGACGATGAAGACCTTTTAAAATACATGCCATAATAAATGTTTATTTCGTATTATCTTTGCTTTCATACTGACTTACTTGAATGGGGCTTTAGTGAATAATTTAACCATGTATACTTTTTCATTTGGAAATAGTAGCACGCTTAGCTTAACTTGCAAATCTTATAACATTTCATATGGGTGATAATGGTAGATGAAATAGTGTTAAATAAAATTAAGATAGCTTACACTTCTGATACAGGGATAGCAATCGACTGCGATCCATGTGTAAAGAGCTTGTTAGACTATGGAAGAGAGAAGTGTGTTATGTTGCGTGTGGCGCGTGAGTGTCCTCCCTTTCATTCCATTCATCAATTCGTCTCATTGATAGAGACAGGTAGAACTCATGGCTCTCATAACGTATGCAATGGAAAGTTTTAGGCAACCTTCGACAGTTGGCTAAATGTCGCCCTGGCGCGAATGCATACTACGTTGAGACAGAGGCAATCACTTGCAAACATGACGCAGAGAGGTTTAACAAGATTGACCATTGCCGAATGTCCCTTGCGGTATACATAGCTACGGGTTTCACCGCCGCCCTTTACAGGAACGCCGTCGAAAGGAAGTATTACACCGAACTTCATTTGCAACGTTCAAGTTGACTGATAGCAGATTCAACTTAATGATAGTATTCGCCAGTCCGAAGACTGCCCAGGGCAAACCGCGAGGAGGTTCTATTATGTCTTGCCCCATGGTGGCCCTTAAGAGAGCCGATGGTTCATTCTCGGGATTAGGTTGACTATTGGCTTGAATAGTCAAGGGGTATGACGGTTAGATTGTCATAAACCCTATACCGCCGAGGTCGTACTGGTGCATCCGGCACCTTTCGGATGCGGGTGGTATTTGGAGTCCACACCTCATCCGTCCAAATGATCCTCTTGATCTTCCCCTTCTTCTCATCCTCATCCCACTCGTCGAGGATGACGAACTCGGGAATGGCGTTATCTTCATCAATGAAGACGGGAATGTTGTCGGCAGATGTGGCTTCCATCGTGACTTCAAATTGAATGAGAAGCGCTACAATCTTCTGGCTTATATAGGTTTTTCAACAATGAATTGCTCAACAGCGAATCAGAATGCTTCAGGGATAGCAATCGACTGCGATCCATGTGTAAAGAGCTTGTTAGACTACGGAAGAGAGAAGTGTGTTATGTTGCGTGTGGCGCGTGAGTATCCTCCCTTTCATTCCATTCATCAATTCGTCTCATTGATAGAGACAGGTAGAACTCATGGCTCTCATAACGTATGCAATGGAAAGTTTTAGGCAACCTTCGACAGTTGGCTAAATGTCGCCCTGGCGCGAATGCATACTACGTTGAGACAGAGGCAATCACTTGCAAACATGACGCAGAGAGGTTTAACAAGATTGACCATTGCCGAATGTCCCTTGCGGTATACATAGCTACGGGTTTCACCGCCGCCCTTTACAGGAACGCCCGTCGAAAGGAAGTATTACACCGAACTTCATTTGCAACGTTCAAGTTGACTGATAGCAGATTCAACTTAATGATAGTATTCGCCAGTCCGAAGACTGCCCAGGGCAAACCGCGTGGAGGTTCTATCATGTCTTGCCCCTAGGTGGCCCTTAAGAGAGCCGATGGTTCATTCTCGGGATAATTCAATGACTCAAGCTTGCCGCTTCGCCTCCGGCTCGTTCACGGAAGCAGGTGGTCGCTTCTCTTTGATATCTGTAAAGAAAGAAGTTGTTAGTTACTATCTTGAACTCTAAGTTACTTGTTTTAAACTTACAGATCTTCTCAGGACGTGGCTCGAACAGGAATCCTGTGATCGCCTCCTTGTGGTCGAATGTAAAGTGAAGGCATTCGATACCTTTTTTAGCCTGCTATAACACATCTCGTCTCTGCCACGTTCACAGAGGAGCGGTCTTGCGGGCACACGTCCTTTCTTGTCAAGGGGAATGTGGAGGCGACTTGATCGTCGAGTACTGCTACTCATTACTTGCTGGTGCAGCTCCTGATTAGTCGCCACCACCTTCCCCAACTGCTTTCGCAGCCCTTCCACCTCCTCCCTCATCTTTCTTAACTCCTTCTCCTGACTCTCTCTCTCGATGAGGAGCTGCTCTTCTTTAGCCTTACTAGCGAGGTGCGAGAACCTCTCGCGATCGAGCTCTCCTTCTTTCTCAAAAAGACTAGCTTGAGTCTTCTTGAGCTCCTGAGTGACTCGCGAGAGGTTCTCGGAACTCGCTTTATAGAAGAAACAGTCCCTCTTCCACACCTCCAACTCATTCTTCAGCTTGTCATAGTTATCAACCAGTGGTGGGCGCATAATGAAGTTGCGACATTGAGCCGCAATCCCACCACTGGTTGATAACTTAGCCGGCTGCACCTCGCTATCGAGGTCAACGTCCCTCACCGCCTCTACCTCGCTATCGAGGTAGACACTCTCGACTAGGTCAACCTTCGTCGAGCCTTTATCCTCCTCCTCTTCCTCACTGTCGCTGCTACTTGTAGCCGACTCATCGCTAGAGGAGGAGGAGGAGGATTTACTCGACTTCGGAGAAGACTCAATCGGAGTGGGTGAGAGAGCCTTTGCTGGCATGCTAGAAGATGGAGCCTCTGCTGTCGTGATAGACTCGACAGCAGACTGAGCCTCTAGAATCGGGGTGGGCGAGAGAGCCTTTGCTGGTGCACAAGATGAGGGAGGCTTTGCTGACGTGATAGCCTCGATAGCACACTGAGTCTCCAGAGCTTTCAACTCTGAGCTGAAGAGACTTTGCTTCGCCTCCTCAGTCAGCTCTGGTTGACTGCAGCTGCTATGCTTGGCATGCCACTCCGGTAGCGTCTCGACAAGGCGAGATGCATTATGGCTGCTACAAAAGTATCGAATGCCCCCTACCATTCGCTTATGTGCACAAGAATGCTTCTTAAAGGCATCGCTACGAAAAATCTTTGAGCAGACGCAAAGCTTAAAAGCCGTCTTTGCATTGTTGTAGTTAACCATTTTCTGAAGTGAAAAGGGGAAAACAATGATTATAATTCCGTAAACGTTTGATAGCAAACGATTGATTCCTAGTTTATAAAAACGGAAAAGAATGATTTTACACTTAGTGAGGAATGATAGATTTGAGTGTAGTGAGTGGCACTAGATCCCGTCGACAGCCCGAAGGCCTTGTACTGATCACTAGGGAAGTGAGAGATCTTCCCCGATACCCGCTCTTTACAGCTGAAGACATCATTGTCACTGCCCCGAAGTGGTAACAGGAACGCCGAGTCAAAGGTAGTGATCAGTAGCTGGGATCCAACCCCTCAAAGCTGCCTTAGACTTAGTTACATTTCAAATCTGATAGCAGATTTGAACTCAGCATACTTGAAAACCTTAGTCTACATGTTAAAACTTTGAAAAACTGAAAATTAAGAATTTTTAAAAAATTCCGCATTTTACTACTCATACTACTTTTAAAAAATTTTATCAGTAGTAAAGACACTATCAAACTCTATCACACAAACTTTGAAGTAAGAAGATAGCTTGCCTACTTCAAAAGATAGAGTCCTTTGCAACCCGATATCGGGAGCTCAGAGCGACGACCGTCGCTTACCTCGTCTTTCGATGAAGTGATCAGACTTGCGTTGTCGGGGGTTTATATATGCTCGGAAGAAAACTTAAAATGGCTCTATCTCCGAAAGTATTCATCGTAGCGACATGCGGTTTGTTGCAAACGATTTGTCTCATCATTCTTTACAATATGACACCTGAACCATTCTCATATGACCACGGGAAGTTGGTGTGTCAGCACATGACCATGTAACATGCCACAAGTGAAAAAATTCCTAAGTGTGGGAGCTCCAGTGTGGTGGAAATTTTGAAAAATTTAAAACTTCCGAATTTTGACCTGGGACCTTTACCAAAGCATTTTCCATCAAATTTCGCTGACGTCCCCCCCCCTCTGGACAGCTTGCTTCGATCTTGGCTTCTAGTGGACGGATTTTGTCGAGTGAGGTGTCATTTGAAAGCTAAGAGTGAGACAAATTCACTGAAACAAACGGCTTGTTCCTATCTGTCTTCGTTTACATGTGAGACGCCATTTAAGATTTTAGGTCGGAGCTCACCTGAAAAAATCCTAAGTGTCAGAGTGACTTTGTATGGGAAAAATTAAAAATTTTCCAAAGTGTGGAATTTCGACCTGGGACCTTTACCAAAGTTTGTTTCATCAAATTTCGCTGACCCCCCCCTTTGTTCTAACTTTGGTTCTAGTGGACGGATTTTGTTCGTTCGACTTGCATTGGAAAGAGGATGAAACACTGCTCGACCGCATTTTTCGTTGCGAGTCAATCGGAGCAGCCGTTCAAAAGTTAGAGCGGTTACAAGATTTTAGGTCGGAGCTCACCTGAAAAAATCCTAAGTGTCAGAGTGACTTTGTATGGGAAAAATTAAAAATTTTCCAAAGTGTGGAATTTCGACCTGGGACCTTTACCAAAGTTTGTTTCATCAAATTTCGCTGACCTCCCCCCCCCTTGTTCTAACTTTGGTTCTAGTGGACGGATTTTGTTCGTTCGACTTGCATTGGAAAGAGGATGAAACACTGCTCGACCGCATTTTTCGTTGCGAGTCAATCGGAGCAGCCGTTCAAAAGTTAGAGCGGTTACAAGATTTTAGGTCGGAGCTCACTCTGACACTTAGGATTTTTTCAGGTGAGCTCCGACCTAAAATCTTGTAACCGCTCTAACTTTTGAACGGCTGCTCCGATTGACTCGCAACGAAAAATGCGGTCGAGCAGTGTTTCATCCTCTTTCCAATGCAAGTCGAACGAACAAAATCCGTCCACTAGAACCAAAGTTAGAACAAAGGGGGGGGAGGTCAGCGAAATTTGATGAAACAAACTTTGGTAAAGGTCCCAGGTCGAAATTCCACACTTTGGAAAATTTTTAATTTTTCCCATACAAAGTCACTCTGACACTTAGGATTTTTTCAGGTGAGCTCCGACCTAAAATCTTGTAACCGCTCTAACTTTTGAACGGCTGCTCCGATTGACTCGCAACGAAAAATGCGGTCGAGCAGTGTTTCATCCTCTTTCCAATGCAAGTCGAACGAACAAAATCCGTCCACTAGAACCAAAGTTAGAACAAAGGGGGGGGGAGGTCAGCGAAATTTGATGAAACAAACTTTGGTAAAGGTCCCAGGTCGAAATTCCACACTTTGGAAAATTTTTAATTTTTCCCATACAAAGTCACTCTGACACTTAGGATTTTTTCAGGTGAGCTCCGACCTAAAATCTTGTAACCGCTCTAACTTTTGAACGGCTGCTCCGATTGACTCGCAACGAAAAATGCGGTCGAGCAGTGTTTCATCCTCTTTCCAATGCAAGTCGAACGAACAAAATCCGTCCACTAGAACCAAAGTTAGAACAAAGGGGGGGGTCAGCGAAATTTGATGAAACAAACTTTGGTAAAGGTCCCAGGTCGAAATTCCACACTTTGGAAAATTTTTAATTTTTCCCATACAAAGTCACTCTGACACTTAGGATTTTTTCAGGTGAGCTCCGACCTAAAATCTTAAATGGCGTCTCACATGTAAACGAAGACAGATAGGAACAAGCCGTTTGTTTCAGTGAATTTGTCTCACTCTTAGCTTTCAAATGACACCTCACTCGACAAAATCCGTCCACTAGAAGCCAAGATCGAAGCAAGCTGTCCAGAGGGGGGGGACGTCAGCGAAAAATTTTTATCTCCGATTGCTTTCAAATTCACCATACAGATGCAGAATTTCACGCTGAATCCGAATCTGGCCTCCGTTTTCACATCCGAGGCCGCGTTTGGACACTACACACCAAAACATACCACAGGTTAACCAAGACAACCTAGACGGTCGCCCACGTCAACCTAGACGGTCGCCCAAGTCCACCAGGCGGTCGGACACAGACACCCAAGACTCACACACTGACGGTCCAGAGGGGGGGGGACGGCAGCAGAACCTCGCCGGCACATCACGACACTGGCGGACCAGAGGGGGGGGGGACTCAGCGATGGCGGCCATCTTGCGCTATCTGGTGTTCGCCGTTTTCTTACTACTTGAGAGGCGAGTGCCAAACGATGGACAACTATTTTGAAGAAATGGATGTAAATAATCGGTTAAATTTTGATGAAATTAGTACTACTAATCCAAGGACAGCAGCAACATCCATTCGACATGCGCCGCTTCATCTAAGCATTGGTGGTCTCTCAATTGTCCTACGAATACCCTTTTTCTGCAACCTGATCCATATTTCTCAAGCACACGATGTTACCGCCCCTCTCCTTTTGGACATAACTCCCTCAATATGATGTTTAGCCTCAATATAAATTTAGCAATCAAAGTGGTCGACGAACTACTGTCACGAGAATTGTTGAAAAAAACTGGTGAGTGAATATAGTTTGCTTGAAATCATTTAATGCTTAATCATGATTATAAATGATAAAAGGAATAAAGAGAAACCTTCAAAACAAAGAAAAGTTTCAATAAATGTTTCATCAGGGTTATACACAAAATGACTTTTACGATGATTTTACAAATTGTATTTTTCACTATAGTCTAGTTGGATGAGAAAACGGTAATATTTTCATGTAAATAGATATTCGTGATATTTTTGTGTTGATATTCAATTGCTATGTTTATGCAATCCAGTCCCTTCTACATAAATAAAACTGAACTCATTTTCAACAGTCTACATGCAAAATTTCATTGAATTTATAATCTTAGAACAAGTATCAGACTTAGCATAAAGATTCAAAGGGAAAAACATTAAAAAGAAAATTAAAAGAAAAAAGATTCAACATCGGCAAAACAAAAATTCAACTGAAATAACTTAAATTAGAAGTGATATAATATATCAACTCAAATGAATAAATTATGGATTTCCCACTTTTTTTTTAAAATTCACTGCCTTTTGTATTTCAGGTGACAAACAATTGGCAAAGAAAATCACGGGCTATCAATCTGATTGCGTTGACGTATATAACGCAATAGGGGAAAAGCGATTGAGGTTAGCCACTGAAGTGCTAAGTTGCAACTCCTCAACTGCTTCTTCACAGGTCCATACTTTGACGAGTCATACAAGCAACCTCACAATGTGTGATGCAAGTTCATCATTTGGCGTTGGATTGCGTTGTGCGAGATTGGGTATTACACCGAAAAAGATGACAATTACTCAACCAGTGCATTTGGAATTTTGAACATGACATAGCTATGATCCACCACATGAATTGTGATATGTCTTCGTTCATATGATTTGTGATATATGGAAATGTCTTCGAGTTTAGATGTCTTGATCATAGTTTTGTGCATCCAATCGTTTTCTTTTCATGCTCGATTTCTGTGTCTAGTTGATCATCCCTGGCATCATCAGGGGTAGGGGTATTATGGGATTTTAAATACTTTTTAGCAGTGCGTTACTATGTCAGGTAAAACATCTTTATTTCTCGGTAAAGTTACACAATAGATATGAAAATTGTTCAACATGATCTATTGATTCAATTATGCTGATAATTCCGATTTCTAAGACTTTGAAATCTTTACCAAAATTGCACGTGTGCTTTAAAAGATAATACCCGCTATGCGCCTAAAAAATTTACGTAAGTTAATCGATTAAAAGTTGAATCCTGGGTTGGTTCTGGTTGGTTCGAAAATTAAAAAAACAACAATGATACGTAGACCTGATACTTATTTGAACAACAATTTACTCGCAAAAACAGTTAGAGATCGATTTTAATTGTTCCCCAAGACGTGGTCAGGCATATCGTCTTGTATTTGTCATCCTCCTCCTCATCAGAAAATTCAGTGGTCCTCTTTATAACTACCTTTTCCCCTCGGTAATCTCGACAGAAGAAGTCGCACCACAGCTTTCCTCTTGGCACAGTTGTTGAAATCTTCTTTTTTCAGTCACAGAGAGCTCTCGATACGCCAAAAGACCTGAATCACTGCTGTGTCCAGTTTCCTTCTTGATGTCCTCCTTCTTTCCCCTCCTTGGAATAGCCGGGAGATCTTCGTTCGCCTCAACGAATGATTGGTATAAAAACCTTCAATATTGGCATCAGCAAACAAACTTTTTATATACTCTCCCAACTTGTTTTCTCCTACGGCTTGATCTTTGAACCATTTTTCTGATGTGGGATTTTCTAACGGCTGAAGATAAAAGTGAGTGAGAGAGAGAGAGAATAACTTTATTGACTCACATTTAAAATCCGTGAGAGCTTTACATACAATTATAATTCACACAAATTACCTACATGAAACTTCACATGTTATAAGCAGCATAAAATTTGATGAAGGATTCACCAAATCGTTTGGTCTTTAGTAGTAATCCCGTGCCAAAATCAAGGCCGGTGCGGTGCAGTGATGAGTCATCATGCTGACTCAGCTCCGTGACCTTGCGTGACATTGACCTCGCGTGACCTTAGGGGATGACCTCGCGTGACCTAAGGGAATCACCTCGCGTGACCTTAGGGGATGACCTTGCGTGACCTTAGGGGATGACCTCACGTGACCTGAGGGGATGACCTCGCGTGACCCGAGGTGATGACCTTAGGAAGAGAGTTTGCCAAGGATGTGATGGAAGGATGGGTCCGAGAGGAGGAAACTGGTCCCTTTGGTTCTAAGATCGTAGAAAGTCGTGCAATAGCTCATTTGAAAGCTAAGAATGACAAAAATGCAATGGAAAGCTCAGTTTGGTCCTATTTTCCTGGGTTGAGAGAGAAAAATGGCAGGAAAACGTTAGAGTTGGAAAAAGGCAGGTTTTGGATGTTTTGGGATGAGAAAGGTCGTTTTTCGCATGAAGGAGGTCTCGGATGGGAAAAAGGAGTGGAGATTCGGACGTTTTGGCCAATTTTGGGTCTAGGAACTTCTTTTCAGCTCAATCGGAGAGAAAAAGTTCTGACCCCCCTCTGGAACGAGACTTCCAACTTTGGTTCTAGAGATCATAGAAAGTCGTGTGATAGCTCATTTGAAAGCTAAGAGTGAGAAAAATGCAATGGAAAGCTAAGTTGGGCCCTATTTTCCTGGGTTGAGATTGGGTTGAGAGAGAAAAATGGCAGGAAAACGGCAGAGTTGGAAAAAGGCGGGTGTTGGATGTTTTGGGATGAGAAAGGTCGTTTTTCGACATGAAGGAGTGCTCGGATGGGAAAACGGAGTGCAAGTTCGGACGTTTTGGCCAATTTTGGGTCTAGGAATTTCTAGCTAGGAAAAGCATTCATGAGTCAGTCGTCCGCGTGCCTCCTTTTCCCTGTCTCAACGAAGTCAGGGGAGAAACGGAGATCTCTGACTGGCTCTCATAGTGGCAAATGTGGATTCACAGGAGACTATGAAAGCAGACGTCTCCCCATTTTCTCTTCATTTCATTCTTGGAAAGCGTGTGTGACTTGCTCAAACCATTCTCCCCTCTCAACTTTGTCTGATCAATCCTGTTTGCAAATTTACAAGTGAGTGTTATGACTGTGTGGCCTAAATCTTACCAGCATTTTAGAAGAGAGACGCAGGAGAGTGTGTGGCCGATGATTGTACAAGCTCATTTTGTTGAACCATCACCACCACCACCACCGCCTCCACCACCTAGACGCTTTACCTTTAAGTCTTTTAGGGAATTGAAACTCAATTCGGGTCCTAAGCCCAAGACATTTATTTTACTGGACGATGACGAAGACTTAGACTTTGGTGATAAGCTTTAAATCATGTGAACGCTCCAAAAGGTCCTCTTAAGGGCCACCTCATATGTCACTGCTAAGCTAACGATTTTGTTTTCTCTGATGATCATGAATGTACTTAGTGGTATTCTTTCGTTACAGACTGCCATGGCCATGAATCCTACTCCAACTGCTGCATCACTGAATCCTCAACATCTCGAGCTGTGGAATCCGAAAATTGAAAAGGTAATTCACGGCTATCCTACCTACAAACAACAAGTGCGCTACAACGGTGTTCGACTCCATCTTCAAACGCCAGCGGTATACTTACCAAAAGTGGATACGCAAGTAAATCGTTGCGGTCAAAACCTGAGTATCCCTATTGATAATTGGTTGCGTCAGCAGCTTGACATTTTAGAAGACGTTGTGAGGCAAAAGGCTCTTATTCCTACTGAACTATTACAGTTGTGGCCAGAAAAGAAAACTTCTTATTATAAACCTTTGTATCACGGCACTCGCTGCTATATTTTGCAAAGCAAGTATTGTAAAGTCACTTCAGGAGTGACAGTTGAACAGTCAGTTGAAACAGAATTGCCATCGCTAGGTGCAGGCTTTTATTCATTTCATATTGAGGTGCCTGCTGTTTATGTGGGACCTCATCAATCTGACGGGAATTTGATTTCTCTCAATTTGCGCAATGCTCAAATTCATCATCAACCTGAGTTAACAGGTCTTGATCACATTGAGAAAGTCATTGATTCTTGTGTCAAAGAGTGTCAAGAACCTGTCACCAAACCTAAACGTCGTCGCGCAACAAAGAAAGATGGTGTTACCAAAGAGAAATCTTAAGTATTGTAATCAGTTAGTATGTAGTGAATGTGGAAAACGCGGTCTTGCGCGTTATGTTCAAATAAAACATTGTAATCATGTTGTATTTATCTTTTGTTATGTAAAGGACAGACATCCTTGTAAAGTTCCTGCTCAATGTATTATCTTGTAATTAAGTCTTTTTGATATTGTAGGTTGTCATCTTTATAGACAGTGAGGGAACACCCATGCAGGATTTGAGTGCTATTGCAATGAGAGAAAGTGATCAAACTGTTGCTAGTGTATGTCATAGATTTACGTACTGTCCTCCACACAAAGACGAATGGTCACGGTGTCATGTGCATGGACTTGATCCTTCTATTTTGATTCATATTGGATTTGTAAATGAAACGTATTTGATAAGTGATTTCAAACGGTGGCTGTCAATTTTTCATATTGTTAAAATATTAGGAAATGATTCTGAACGAGAAGCAGCAACACTTCAGTTGCACATTGATAATTTTTATTTACCATGTTGGGTAGATCGTGTAAGACAAGACTATCATATGCATTGTGATCAAAAGAAGTTTAGAGATGAAATGATTTTTGATACGGCTCTATGTTTCGGTGAGAGACATCACCTTTACAGACCACCATCCCATTGTAATACTAGAAATATAGCTACCTACATTGCAAAACTCTCTTCACGCTGGCATTGTAGTCTCTATGACGTTTATGAACTGTATCTATATTATTGTCAACAGCATGGGTCTATGTAAAACATGTTTTTACTCCTTGTGAATGAGTGATAATCATTTTATGAAGTGTATTCTGTACTTGTAAATTTTGTCTGGTGTTGAATAAAATTACAGTGGAACATGATTGTTATTCTGTTTTATTCATAGTGGAAGTCATTGAAGCAATGTGAAATCTATAGTCACAACGTTTATGATGGCAATCGTACCTTAAGTAACCACATGTGTCATTTGACACTTGATCAACAAGGATTCGATGGATTTTTACAAGATTGGAAACTTACATTTAAAATGAAGATGAATGATATGAAAGTAGCGCTAACTGAAAGCCTTCCTCTCTTCAAAAAATTGATGGAGAGTTTGCAACCTCAAGATGTAAAGGTTAGACTCGTTGCTTATATAGAGTTGAAACATTTGCAAAAACCATTTTGTTTTGGATCTTATTGCACAGAATGGATTACTCTTAGTGATCAATTTTATGGTCATCATATGGAGAAAATTATGGAGAGAATAGTAGAGACGTTGGAAGGAAATGCGTACGTTGTTAAACATATCATGATTCAACTGAGTGTGTTTACATCCACGACTTTGTTTGATGGTCGACACATTGTGTAGATGCAATAAAGATTTCTTTTCACTGAGTATTTTGTAATGGTGTATAGAGCAACATGAGTCATTGCGCTTTGTTAGATAAATGAATGTGTCTTTGTTCGAAAAAAGGGGCGTGACACGACACGAGTCACTGCGCTTTGTGCATTTCTATGGGGCTCTTTGTTAGATAAATGAATGCGTCCTTGTTCGAGAAAAGGGGCGTGTCACAACATTAGTCATTGCGCTTTGTGCATTACTATCGGGCTCTTTGTTAGATAAATGAATGCGTCTTTTTTCGCTTGAAGGGGTGTGTCACTGAAGTCTTTGTGAGTACTAGAACGACTTTGTGTATAAATAAGGAAGGTTTCCACCCACGCAGTCAAAAGTTCACGTGTGATAACTCTTTGTCACGTAACATAGACAGGGAAAACGTGAAAAGGGAAACGCATGTGATTGGAGCTAGGTCTGGTTATAAAACGGACGACTGAGCTCATGGCAATCATTTCCGTCCTTGCGCTAACCATGCAGTTGCTCGAAGCCATCAACTCCTCTGCTATCGTACTGGGTACACTGAACTCCCTTACTTTAGCATCGGGTAAAAATTCTTTCAATCAAAAGATAACTCATCATGGAGAAGCCGTGACCATAAAAACTCCAAGTCATCGGATAGATTATCTAAAGGTTATGTCAACAAAGTATGGACTGGCCGTGTGTGTACCGTTAGACTAAAGGACAAGGTTACAATTCAATACTCTTGAAACATTCCTGAAAGAAAATCTCACCATTCCCAAAGAAATTGTTCGACACAATGGGAAGTGGTCACAAGTTCCCATCATGGAAAGACGATACATGTATGTTCATATGGATAGACACTCTCATCATCCATGAAAAGGAGGGCAGCGAATTCGACTTACTCAATTGCAAACCTCTCCCCATTTTGGGAAAAGGATTCTACTCCTTCGAAATTAAAATTCAAACCATCTACATGGGCCCGCGCAGGGACGGGAGGTTGTTTACGTTGAATCCCTATCTTGTCTCCATCACCTTTAAAAATGATGTCCATGTTGATGATGATCAACTACAGTAACACTCTCCACACACTGAGAACGCACCATCGGTCTTTATGAGAACACGGCCTAACAGCCACCGTATCAAGAAAGAAAATGTACACTCACCATGCCACACATGAACATGACTCTCTCCTTCTTTTTTAGGCATACCATTCTTCACTCAGGTTTTAAACATGTGGAAATTATCAGCATGCCTCTGTGTATCATGGAAACGTGAGTGTGTTACATTTCATGATACGAAACGTCAACTTCAGATAACTCTAGAACGCTTTCAACTACGAAGGTTGCATCGCGCAATCCTATCCAACTCTTGCCGTGTCATTAACGTAGGAGACGGCATTGTATTTATTCGCATTCAAGAGATGATTCTACATAATGATCACTGCTACATCGTGATTCCAAAACCCTCATGGGAAAAGTATAAAAGGGAAGTTCACTCAACCCTCATGTCATTTGTGAGTCAAACTCCCCATCCGCATCATCAACGCCATGCGCGAAATGAATCTCAGAAGAGACATCGATTTGGAGCAGTTGCATACCCATCTTCCCGATTCAGTCTATCATCGCGGTCGTCCGCAATTGTTGGTCATTCGCATGAGCAGCGGTCGAAATCTTTAAATCTTTCGCTGCGGCAAGATCCAAGTCCTAGGAAGCCTTTCTCATTTCGTGATGCAGTCCATGTGTTACGAGGCCGTCAAGAAAATGCAAACACTCATGCCTCATCTACGCCTCAGTCCCCTGACATTGAAGAATATAGTAGTGTCTGTTCAATTGAAGATGTTAGTGAATCTAGCCCACATTAAAACCAGTAATCATTGTATATTTAATGAAACTGAACTCTTTCCTGCTGCTTTGATTCGGAAGTGGCATCCTGTACATATTGCAGTGTTTCACAACGGACATTGTATCATGACTGGTTTACGTGATATCGGTAAAGTAGCTGACATTGCTAAATCTCTAATGCGTTATCTGTATGAGTCACAGTTAATAGAATCGTGTAAATCACATGATGTGTCTTGAATGAGTCATCGCAATGAGCTATCGCCCACACACGTGTCGGTGAAAAGGTCATCAACAAGGTTCATCGCTTTATGATGAGTCAGCGCTATTTATAGACATGAAATGATGCCCACACACGTGTCGGTGAAAAGGTTGAACAAGACTGATTAGATTCTTATCTAACTGACTGGCGCTTTACCACTTCATGAGTCAGAGCTATTTATAGACATGAGTCAGCAGTGGTTGATGTTTCCTAAGCCGAAGAAATTGTCATGATGTTACATTCGTTGGTGAGGATGATAACTTCCAAACTCTGACATGGTTATGACTTTATTTTTTACTTTACCTATCTTGCAAACTCTGAAATGATTCTAACATTAATTCAAACTTTACAATCATCAACTTTATTTCTTACTTTACAAACGTCAACTTTATTTCTAACTTTACAAACAGTGAAGTGATTCTGACTTCATTTATATTTCACCTATCTTACAAACGCGACATGGTTATGACTCTATTTCCAACTTTACAATCATCAACTTTATTTCTAACTTTACAAACATCAACTTTATTTCTAACTTTACAAACAGTGAAGTGATTCTGACTTCATTTATATTTCACCTATCTTACAAACGCGACATGGTTATGACTCTATTTCCAACTTTACAATCATCAACTTTATTTCTAACTTTACAAACGTCAACTTTATTTCTAACTTTACAAACAGTGAAGTAATTCTGACTTCATTTATATTTCACCCATCTTGCAAACAGCGACATGGTTATAACTTTATTTCTAACTTTACAATCATCAACTTTATTTCTAACCCTACCCATCTTACAAAATGATCAAAACTTTTACTTCTGTCTATTGAGTGAAAATCCCATCTTTATGTCAAAAGAAAAACGAGACAGTCTGTACATGATATGTTATTGAATGAAAGACATTTCATCACAGTCACACATAGTTAATACTGATGGTAGCAGGAAACAAAGTTTTTATGGCTCACATCACCGGAGAAAACAAAGTCACTCATGTGCAGGAAGAAAACAATGTCAGCAAAAGCACTGGATACCCCATCGATGATATGAAGTGATCAGGAGTTGGACGCATGTTACAAGGCACTCACTCACAACACCCCATAGAAAACGCCATGGAGTGAAAAAGCAGAACATCAACCACAACAGAGAGGAAGCATTCATCATCAGACATCGCCGGACGGAGGAAGAGAAAGTTTCTGTCTCTTGGGTGGAGGTAGATGAGTGTCTGGATGGTCATACGGTAATGAGTGGTTAGGACTCATCCAGCATCGCTTGTCTTCCCAAGATGAGAGACCTCGTTTCCTAAACGTCGTTGTTCTGACTTGATGCGACTGTGATTTTAAAATGGTCACTTCCACTTTTTTAATTTTAAGTGAATGTAAGGCATCTTGATAGTCCCTATGTGTCATTTTTCTAACTATTGACTTCGAGATGCCTTTCGCCCGTTTCATAGAAAGCTCTAAGGATTTTAGCTTCATGAAGTACATCTTGGGGCGAAGTAAGATCATCTCCTATATTTGTTTGCCGGCACACTCATCTTTGAAGCAGCCAAGCTTCGCTTTATTTGTGGTAGAGTAAAGCGGATGGTCAGTGGGATAGTTGGAACTATCAAACTTGGGTGCTAAATATTTTAAAATGTCTTCCTGCTTGACTTGGCTAGTGGTTGTCAAAGCTAGGAAGAAGCTGTCTGTATCGCCTCCTACTAATTCCACATGTTGGATCAATGGACAAGTTTTAAAGGTGTGGTAAAACAACTTATACATTTCTAACTTGGAGTAATCCAAGACAGCTTGATCGACATAAATGGGCTTGCAAAGTTCTACTTTGGATTTTAGCATTTTAAAACCGGCGATGTCTTCGGAAATGACATCATGGTGACAAAACAGCGGTGAGCGACATAACTTGATACTCATTTCCGGATCAGTCACGATACGATAGTCCATGCGCTTTCTTACATCCTTCATGGTTTTACCAAAGAGGGCATTATTCTTAAATTTAAAGAAGTCCTTTTCGAAAGGATTCTTGGATTCAGCCCGTTTCTTACTATTAAATTCTGTATACGGTTTCAGAAAGGGCTTCTGCCTAAACTGGATAGCGCGATGGACTTTGTCAAGTTGCATCCCCATACCTAGACAGAATTTGAGGATGGAATATTGCACGATGTAATGCTGCTTGTTTAATTGGGTGAGCAACAACTTCCTAGTGGGTTTATAGTTCAAGCCATTTTCCGCCTCATATTGCTTATTGTGTTCTTCCATAAAGGGAGAGAACATATCTGGGCTGACTATGCCAGATTCGGCTGCGAGAGGAAAATGAACTGTCCTATTCTTAATACATTCTGGATAGATGAGGTCGACTTCAAATAAATAACCTATGTCGGCCTCATCTCCCAGTGCCATGATGTGTGCTGGATTGGAGAAGTGTTCAATGTCATGGGGCTCTACCCATTGTAAGTCAGACTGTGGCAAAGGCTTGAATAATGCACTCCCATACAAATTATTTTGGATTATGTACATTAAATGCGTGGTCGATCCTATGTCTTGGGTGCTGTTGACAACATGTTTGTTGACAAATGTTAAGCCACCCCTAATACCACGTTCAAATAACGTGTACATTTCTGCATCTTGCAGTAAATGTATTCTCTCTTTCGTCATCTTGAAGGCTGACTGACAGGACAGACCCGACAGACCAACAAAGTGGATAGGATCTATGGCGTCCTTTTCTAATGTGACTTTCCTAAAAGTCTCAAACACGTCAACCAACAGATAGACGTCTAATTTTAAGTAGGCAAGCATGTAGTCACCAAAAGTGCGACACCTAAATTCTAACCATGCTTGCTCTGCATGCCTATAGTCATCCAGCGAACAGTCCTCACCCGTCAAATCATTTTTAAATTTATCGATGGAAGGAAGGGATGTTTCTTTCAATCTGTCCATTGAACTAAAATAACTATAAGGAAATACCCCTTTCCGTCGCATCAGACTGTCACTTATGTTGGGATAGTCTTTCTTTAAATGTTGAGTGAGGGGAAGTGTTTCTAAATTATTAGCCAACGCGGATAAGGAAGAAGACATAAATTGAAAACTATCTAGAAACTTTATGTCATAGAAGACAGGCTTCCCCTCCTTCGTCTTATCGACTTGTATTTTGGCAGTGATGCACATAAATTTTTCTTTACTTTGTGCAATCACTTTGGATGACTAGGATTTACCGAATCCATGGCGAATGATGATGTGAGCATCATAACATTTAAAGTTATGGAAGATGACGGGGAGCGTTCGCCGTTTGAGCCTAAGTTTCATATTGCATTTACTGCATAAGGCAGACCTAAATTTACTACTGAGATGGCAATGGTCCCTCACTTTCTTATGTTGCTGATCATCAAAGGATGAACAGCAGCGGGAAATTCCGTGGTCCTATCAAACTTGATTTTATCGGCTTCTGTGAAGCACATGGGTTTCCTAGTCAGCTCCGTTTCATAGCGTTGATAAAAACGGGCTTTCCTATCTAAAAAATTGAGGAAGTTTTCAACACAATCCTCGCCTTGCCACACATGCATCTCATTTTGATTCCTATAATATGGATGCCAAACTTCATAACAGGCAATGGCTGCTGGCTCATGACTTAGGTCTTCTTGTTCAATATAACATTCAATGTCCGCATAGATGGTACATATGGGACTGAGCTCATTGCCGTTTTCCTCATACCTATAAAATTTATCTTTGGGCATGACTTCCATTTGAAGCTTACCCCGACAGCACCACTCGTAATGCTGTTCAAAATATGGTTTAGATGTGAAACGGCGTGTGCAGCGATCACAGTAATAAAAATTATCCCCATAGGTTGCTTGATGATGGTATAACTTTGAAATTTTAGGAGTGCCACAATAATGCCATTCTGGATGGTTGTCGCTATACACTAGGAGAAGATTGACAACCCGGTCGAAGTTACTTTGGCGGTTGTTATACCTAACGCCCTTCAGACCTTTTTCCCAGAGATGGACGACGATCTTAATGTTGTTGAATTTTTCAAATTGGGCGATGCCCTTAAAATCTACTGTGTTGACATCTAACCCGTCAAACTTAAGCTCATCCTCACATTCACAATACTTGGCGACTCTTTGGAGATGTATACCTATATCATTATAGTGAAGAATGGAGAGGACGGCATACTTGAAACACTGGGACTGACACTCTACATTGATGACAGCCTTTTCGCTAGCCAGTGCTTTGGGGAGGGTGAAACAACCGCTCCCTTGCAAATTTTCTAAAAGATTGATTTTAATGTCTACTTTCTCTATCCCATCAAAAACCAGACCGCTGTCTCTTTCATTAAATTTATTTAAGTTGCTGTCGAGATAGGTCGCATGTCTCTCTATCCACTCGTTTACATCACCTATGAGATCAGCAGCACAGGAGGCTATCCTAATGGTCACAGTGGACTCTACTTCTCCCGTGCTACTGTCTACCTTATTGAAACGAGCAGTGAGATAGAACATGCCTTTGAGTAAAAATCTATCCAAGCTCGCCAACATTTGATGAATTAAGCCTATATTATTCATCAAGAAAGGATGAATATCTTCCACAGCTTCAGAGCTTTCTAACTCATAGTCGCGAACGAGCCTCTCAAGGGAAAACTTGCTCAGCCTTAGAGTGACGTTGTTGTCAGTGTAAAGCTCAGTGGGATGAGTGTGACAGAGTGTGTGCGAAGAGAGAACAAACTCTGTAGGAAAGGTCTTCTGACACGAAGAACAGGAAAAGCCGACGTGCGATGAAGGATGCTTCCTACCTGATGACGTTGGTGGTTGCCTAACACTGCCAGAGGAACCGCCTTCGATGTGGACTCGCAAGTTGGTGTTGTTGTAGAACGTGCGTCCACAACCTTCACACTTGGGTCGTTGAAGGATCGGTCGGCGCGCCTTCTCCAGAGCTCCTTTAACTTTTTGGCAGCGAGAATGCCGGTGTTGTCGAAGGCAGAATGGTCTCGCGAAGACCTGCCCACAGTCTGTACAGCTGAGCTGTCGAGCCATAGGCCCTTCTCTCTCCCTGACACCTTCCTCGATTGAAATCTCCTCTCCCACTATCTCCAACTCCTCCTGCTCCAGCAATATCTCCACCGACTGAACGGAGAGGAGAGGGAGGTCGTTTGCTGCAGGTGGTGGTGCCGATGCTGGGATGATGATGGGGCGGGAGAGAACGTCGCCATCCAGGAGGTAGACCGCCAAATTTGTTGAAAAAAAGAGAAAAGAGATTAGTAACATGATCATAATTTCAAGTTTGAAGTCTTATCCCCCTATTTCCAAATCACGGATACTTACCATCTAATGAATTAATCTCCGGCAACACCGATGGACGCGGAGGAGGTAGGAGAGGGACGCGAGCCGAGGGTGGAAGAGTCCTGGGCTTCGGTGTCGGAGGGACGTGGTGACGAGGAGCAGGGACGGGTGCAGGGAGCGGAGCAGGCGGTGGAGGTGGGGCGATGATGATGGCCGAGAGAGGGTTCACACCTTGGGCGGAGGTAGATGGGCGGAAAGGTAGGGCCGGAAATTCAGCATCGAATTTCCGCCTCACAGTTTCTTCCCACTTCTCCTGCCTTGCCAAATCTGTAGAGAGGAAAGAGAGATTAGATAGTGAGACAAGGATGATGCAGAGGATCTGAAACAACCTAAACATGAGATGTTAAAGATACTTACGCTTGCCAAGCCGCTCATAGGCTTCCCCGATTACTCCTTGGGGGACGGGTTCCCCATTACAAATACATTCATGCACTGAAAAAGAATGGCAGCAAAGATAAGCAGAGGTAAAATTTGGATTCGGTTTAAACATAAACAAAATAAGGGAGGGACTCTTGATTTTAATGAGGATGTCTGCCCTAATGATGTTAGTAATAGAATCAACCTTGATACAAATACTTACATTGCTCGATGGTGGCATTCTCCATCTCAGCAGCAATGCGGTAGTTCTCAATTTTCTTGGATTCCATTTTTGATCGATTACAGATTACACGATAGTGCGTTAGTAGATTTCAATCACTGAAAAGGAAAGATGAGAATCGTTTCATTTGCCTAGTCAACGTTTATCATGGGAACAATCATTGAAGTGACATCTAATGATTTACATTTCACTCTACTCCATATCATAAAGACTAACCTTTGTCGAATGGCTGAAGTACTCTGACCTGGCGAGAAAAAGCATCAAGTTGAGTATGAAGTCGAACGCCCAACATGAGCAACGGCTCAGAGGTTTCGCTCTAACAAACGACGAACAACCCGTCCAACGCAATCCCTCTACGGCAGTACCCGCCGTCCCGAAGGAACGCTCGAGCAAGGGAGGTATTACAGCGATGATATGTTTTATGAGCAGAAGTGAATCTCTTGATAGCAAGAGACTATTCAACTTGATAGCAAGTCAAAACAACCTGATAGCAGGAGCTCACCGACACTCACCTTGTGAAAGATAAATGTGAAGAGCAGAGCTGGTGCACTGCCTTTTATAAGATTTTCCTAAGCGGTGAATGGATGAGACCTCTCGTCCAATCACAGAAGAGCTAGAGTTCCCGATGTGGGTACACACATTTATAACGCATTATTGAAATCGTCTTAGGCAAAAATGATGTTTAGCAATAGACTCAACCATGGCACCTGAAGTCAATACATTGAAACATGATGATTGCACGACTCGTTTTCATCAAGAGTGCTTCGGAGGCTTAATACAAGATTACATCCTTGAGTTTCAAAGGGAGGAAGCAGAACTGGAAGCATGTTTAGACTACACACGAGAAATATTTACGGAGTTGATATCTTATTTCAAAGACAGTCTCATCAAGGCTCACTTAATTGCACATGTCAATTACACTCATTTTCCACAAGGTGAAGTAGCGGAAAGTGTTGACTTTCAATTTCGTTCCTACGGACAAGAATATGTTACTGATGCTTCTGAGTTTTATACACGACATCTACGGAAGATTATTTCTCGGATGGACAACTTTCATGGTTACGGCGATCATTTGCTTCTGAATAAAATAAACCATATTGTCATTGCTATTAGTAAAGTGGGTTTCAATGATGTTAAATCAAAGACCAAATAAAGTATTTTTTCATGACGACTTTTTGCTAACTATACTTTAGAGGTAACGAGTCTCTACTGATACCATGTAGTTGATTTCTATAAACGATAGACTTGTTACCCTTCGTGGTAGTATTATTCATCAATGGTTTATCATGTTGAGTTCAATCGTTGAAATAACTATATTTGGAACATCACATGTCTCCCTATGTTTTTCTGCTGATTTTACTAACTTACGTTTTCTTCAATACTTGTATAGCAATCGACTGCGATACAGTAAAGTAACGTTCAGAGCTTGTTCACTACTGAAGAGAGAAGTCTGATGTGTTGCATGTGGTGCAAGGGTGACCTCCCATTTCATTCCATTTCATCATTTATTCTTCCCCTCTGCATTCCATATCCGAAGATATGTGGCGGGCTTGGGACCGCTTTAGCTGCATTAGAAGGTTGGCCCTTAAGAGGGCCCATGGGTCGTTCTCGGGATGATTGAAGGAATATGGAACTCAAGCTTGCCGCTTCGTCTCCGGCTCGTTGACGGAAGCAGGTGGGCGCTTCTCATTGATATCTGTAAAGAAAGAGTTGCTAGTTATCATCTTGACTTCTAAGTTACTTATTGTTCACTTACAGAGCTTCTCCGGACGTGGTTCATATAGGAATCCTGTGATGTCTTCCGAGTGGTTGAATGTAAAGTGAAGACAGTCAACACCCTTCTTCAGCCTGGAGTAACACCGCTCGCCTCTTCCTCGCTCGTAGAGAAGTGGCTCCGCTATCACCTCTCCCCTCTTGATTGGGATGTGTACACGACTTGATCTCTGTCGCTTCTTATCACTGCCTTGCACCTTGCAATGTAGCTCCTGATTGCTCTCAATCACCTTCCCCAACTGCCTCCGCAACCCTTCGATCTTCTCTCTCATCCGCCTCATCTCCTTCTCCCTTTTCTCCTTCTCAACTAGCAAACCTTCTTCGCTCGCATTGCGCGACAGGTTCTTGAACCTTTCACGCTCCAACTCGCCTTCTTTTTCATTTAACGCCTCCGTCACCTCCTTCAGCTCCTGTGTCATTCGCGAAAAATTTTCTGATTTCTGCTTATAGTAGAAAGTATCTTTCTTCCACCTAGCAAGATCTTTTTCCAGCTTTTCATGCTTAGCAAGCAGTGGTGGACGATCTTGAAATGTGCGACATTGAGTCACAATTCCGCTACTACTCGCTGACTCTGTCTCGTTATCGAGATCAACTTTGTTGGTTCCTTCCGCAGCCTCCCCTTCACTCTCGCTACTGGTCTCACTGAGATCAGAAGTCGACTGTGGTGCTGACTCGCTCAGGGCTGGAGTTGCTTTTGGTGGCACAATTGCAGCGACTGCCTGCTGATTTTCAAGCGTCTTCAGTTCTATGGCAAATAATCTTTCTTTCTCTGCCTCTGTGAGCTCTTCCTGCTCACATTCGCTGTGTGTGGAGTGCCATTCCGTCGGTGTCTCTATTAGACGTGAAACTTGGTGTTTGCTGCAAAAGTAGCGCATCCCACCCACCTGCTTCTTATTCGCACACTTGTGCTTTTTAAATCCGTCAATTTTAAATACTTTTGAGCAGGAGCACAACTTGTACTTTGTTCACGCATTTGCTGCTTTAGGCATTTTTTCTGAAGTGAAAAGGAAAAACAATGATTATAAGTCCGTAAACGTTTGATAGCAAACGATTGATTCCTAGTTTATAAAATTCCTAGTTTATGAAACTCTAAAGATTGTTCGCATTCGTTTGATAGCAAACGATTGATTCCTAGTTTATGAAACTCTAAAGCTTCTTAACAAAGTTTGTCAGAGCACTCACCGTTCGTCTTGCAACTTGAAACAGGAGTGAAGACTAGAGAAAAGTCGCGGTTTATAATACCCCTCTGACGCAAAGCCATGATTCAGACCTTCCTTATTTAGCCATGCTTTTGACTTGACAACGACGCTTTTACCATGTATGGGCATCGGCAGTCACCGTGCTTTCAGTTACCAACTCCCAACACAAAGACGGGTTACCCTATGACGCGAAAAGGTTTGACGTCAATGCCTGCAGTAACCGTCTCATTTTTACCAAGTTACAATGACAAAAGATAGACGTTGCCAACCCTGACTTACTGAGGCTAGACGAGATTTCACAAAGGCCTGATAGCAAGCCAGCAACCCTTTAGGTGTTAGGCTCTTGAATCCGTTACAGGCATTACTCAGAGGGGATCTTATCCCAGCTCCAAGGCCTCGACCCACAAATCCAACCTCGGGCGGACAGAACGTGCGTCATGTCACTGTGTTGGTATCCGGGCCCCGATTTTGACATAAAAACCGGTGGAGTTAGTTACAAGAGGAAACATCCCAAGTCGTTGCTTTGATCAGCTTGATAGCAAGCCGTAGAGAGGGATAGCAAGCCGTGATTCACAAGCGTTTTGCAATGGAGATGTTTAGATGCCACCCATAACAACATAGCTAAGACTCAACCGATTGGCGTTCAAAGTGCTACGTTGAGAAATGTGTCAAATGCCCAACATGAGTTGCCCCAGCGGTTTCGGTCTAAAATATGACACACTCCCTTGCCACACTTATCACTACGGCATCATCCGCCGTCCCGAAGGAACACCCTGTCAGTGGAATATTACAGCAAAACTCTCCGTGTCTTGCCCGCTTTCAGTGAAAAGCCGCTTGGTTCATGAGAAGACTGGTTCAGACATCATTACAAATCCCTTAGTTGACTTCAGCAGGGTCGAAAACCCCGTAAAACCTCCAAAAATAGTGAATTTAAATTTTTCATCTTTCTGGCACTACTTATGAAATTTTTTAAGTAATTTGTCACTTAGGGTAGGTCAAGACCTATCGAACCGTTTTTGAATCAAGTCAAACGGACTTGTAGAAGCAAAGTTACAAGCCTTTAAAGTTTTGGAGTCTTTTATGGCCTGGAGACGAAGGCCATCTCCTGGCGAACCTTTAAGTCTGACGCCCTAGCTGATATCAGCAGTGAAATTTTCTAAGTCGGTTTCTGACAGAAACCCGGTTTTCAGAGATTTCCAATGCTATCATCAGAGCTCCGGAGTTCACCTACCCCAACCCAGTCGGGAGGAGAACTGATTTCCACAAGCAGAGTTTCCACTTGTATAGTTTGTGGCGATCAGCTGATGACGTAATACCCATCATCCAAAAACTTTAAACCCGTCTATCTCCGGTTCTAGTGCTCCGATTGACTTCAAATTTTGACAGCCATGTTTTCTCGCTCTCCCCTTTCATTTAAGACATCCCTTGACTCTCTACGATGACCGGGAGCCGAGCTGAAAAACGACTTTCTACGATCTCTAGAATCAAAGTTGGAAGTCTCGTTCCAGAGGGGGGGGGGTCAGAACTTTTTCTCTCCGATTGAGCTGGAAATGAATTCCTAGACCCAAAATTGGCCAAAACGTCCGAATTTGCACTCCGTTTTCCCATCCGAGCACTCCTTCATGTCGAAAAACGACTTTTCTCATCCCGAAACATCCAACACCTGACTTTTCCAACTCTGCCGTTTTCCTGCCATTTTTCTCTCTCAACCCAATCTCAACCCAGAAAAATAGGACCAAAATGAGCTTTCCATTGCATTTTTCTCACTCTTAGCTTTCAAATGAGCTATCACACGACTTTCTACGATCTCTAGAACCAAAGGGACCAGTTTCCTCCTCTCGGACCCATCCTTCCATCACATCCTTGGCAAACTCTCTTCCTAAGGTCATCACCTCAGGTCACGCGAGGTCAAGGTCACTCAAGGTCATCCCCTAAGGTCACGCGAGGTCAAGGTCAGGCGAGGTCACGTGGCTGAGTCAGCATGATGACTCATCGATGACTCATCACTGCAACTCACCGGCCTTGATTTTGGCACGGGATTACTACTGTCTTTGCGCGAGGACATTTCAATGAACATCTATTGCGAGTCATTACATTGGGACAAGGGCGCTCTTCAAAAATAATTCGAAGAGGATGATTAACATCTTTTTCAGTTTTTCTGAATAGTTTTCTGCATGATGCATCGGCAACGGTAAACAAGCGAGACTGATTCATTTCACGCCCAATTATTCGTAAAATACGCTTCTCAATGAGGACAAGATATTTTTGTAGATATAATGTTAAATTACAAAAAGCGGGATATGCATATAGTATTAGAGAACGTATGAAAGCAACATATGCACGAAAAATAAGTTCGGGGGACAGTCACAGAGCTTCAAATTTCTTATTAAGTAAATACGACGTGAGGCAGTACTGATCAGAGTACGTCATCTGCGTACTTCAAAATAAGTGAATTGGGCGATAAAGCTTCAAGATCGTCAACCACCATAGCAAATAGCGTTGGTCCGATCACACTGCTCTGAGGAACTCCGCTTGTTACTGATTTCCAATTAGAGTATTCGCCATTCCATCTAACTCGCTGTACACGGTCGTTCAGAAAACTTGAGATCCACTTTAAGACAATGTAAGGCAATCCGAAATTAGTTGCAGCCGATAGGATAACGTTATGCATACATTTGTCGAATGCTTTGGCAAAATCCAAGGCAAGGATTCGCACAGCTCCAGAGCTGGTATCCAAGAATTGAAGAATACGGTTACTCATCAGTGTTAAAGGGTTAATGATCATTTCCAAGCATAGCCAAAAATGATCCAAGCATACCCAAAAACCCAAGCATAGCCAAAACTTTTCTGCCATCAATCAGATTTCCCAAGCGAGCCAAACTTACGCTATCCAAGCATAGAACTCATTAGAAATTAAGTTTCAGAGCTTTAAGACACAAAACGCCGGAGATAGACGACGTTAAACGCCTAAGCATGGCCAAATTTTTAAGACAAGGGATCGGTTGTTTTGAATGTTTTCATTATAAGCAAACAATAGAACAGTGTGCTTCGCCATTAGATCGTGCACTCTCGACTTCTGCGCACTGACGATTTACTGCTCCTCACTGCCCCTCGTGAAATCTTCAAAACATTCATTTTGTTTCATCGTTCAAATCGTCACGCCCACCTACATCCATCCAATCTGCGATACTTCTCAATGTCTGGTGAAGCATCGGAAAGTCGAGTAAGCACACTAGTACAGTATTGGTTGGACTACTGTATCTTATATTCTATTGTGGACAAACCTAAATAACAGCGTAAGTTTGGCTGGCTTGGGAAATCTGATTGATATCAGAAAAATTATGGCTATGCTTGGATCATATTTGGCCATGCTTAGGCGTTTAACGCCGTCTATCTCCGGCGTTTTGTGTCGTAGAGCTCTGAAACTTGATTTCTAATTAGTTCTATGCTTGGATAGCGTAAGTTTGGCTCGCTTGGGAAATCTGATTGATGGCAGAAAAGTTTTGGCTATGCTTGGGTTTTTGGCTATGCTTGGATCATTTTTGGCTATGCTTGGAAATGATCATTAACCTGTTAAGGCTGAAACAGTCCCTGAAGAGATACCGGGTATGAAAGCAAATTGTGAACCGTTAATTTTGTTCTTGATCGATGGAAGTATCAGAAAATGTAAAACAACTTTTTCCAAAACCTTGGAAAGTATTGGTAGTAGTGAAATTTGTCGGTAATCAGATACAACACGAGGTCTGGTACATTTAGGAACTGGTACAACGTTCGCCCTTTTGAAGCACAAAGGAACACAACCAGACTCAATACTCATGTTGAACAGTTTTGCAATTGCAGGGGCTAGTACGTCAAAGTACTTACGAAAAACAAACGACAGCAGTTCATCCGGACCAGCACTTTTTCTCTTGAGGCCTCGCAAGAGAGGCTCAATATCCAGTGCAGTTATGGTGGGAATAGTGGTGTCACGCAAATCACTCGTTTGAATTTCAGATGGAGATAGTCGTTGCTCTTGGAATAGGGAGCAAAAATACGCACTGAAAACACCCGGAGATATATTAGTAGATGATGACGACACGACAGACGAATGACGACCCATTTCCTTCACTACACTCCACAAATTCCTAACATTACCAGAGTCGACAGCTTTGGCGATCTGTTGAGATTTCAAATAACGAATTTGCTGTATCACATCCTCTCTCAGACGATGATATTTAGACCACTTTTTCTGAGTATACGCTCTATCGCGATCGTTAATGAGCATCTTTAGGCTGTCTGTTACCCAAGGTGGGTCACTTGATCGAAGTTTGATCGTTCGGAGTGGAAAACACGCATCATATATGCACTTGATGGACTCTTGAAAGAACAGAGCAGCTTCGTCAACACAAGAGAAGGAGTTAACAAAAGAAAACCAGTCATAGCTGTTCATCATGTTGTGAAACCGCACTTTGTTGCCCATTGAATATACTCCTACACGTTTCTTCACACATGTCGTCAAGGAAGTCGTTGTTGATATTCTCCAAAGAACCACACAATGATCTGATCTGCCAATTGGAGGAAGGATATCAGGATCAGTGGAGTGAGGAATGTCAGTGAAAATCTGATCGAGAATATTATTACCACGTGTCGGATCTGAAACTACAGGATGCAAACCAGTCAGTCTTTCAATATTGTCAAATTGTGATCTTAAACCATTAAAGTCACCACATATTACTGTCTGAAAATTCCTCGGGTCACATATATTTGTAAAAACATGATCGATTATACTTGTCAACGATGTAATACAATCAGAATCATTTTTTGCATGATTCCAATAAGGATGATATACGCTTATAATAAGCGTTTTAGTGTCTTTGATAATAACGGCAAGAATTTCCGAGGCGCACGGTACGATGTTAGTGTTACTGATATCCACTGTAACGAAAGATAATATGTTCTTGACGTAGCATAGCAGGCCGCCACCTCTTGCATTACGATCTTGCCTTACAACGCTGCATCCAGGAATCGATATAGAACCATCTGGGGTAGAAGTAGAAGTAGATGATTTATATTGAGAATGAAAATCATTGAAAAAACACTTGATGAATACACTTTGGAAACAATGTACGATTGAGATATTACATGTACGAGTATAGTATGAAAGAGTACTTAGTCCTATAGGTATATAGTACACTTGGGTACTTGGGTATACTTCAATAAAATATCAAAAAATAGAAATAAGAAAGCAAAGTTCTACTGAACAAGAATACCTTCAAATAATGCACATGTATAAGGTACAAACGAATTAAAACGTCTAGATGTTGCACTGTAGGGCTGAAGATAACGACCGGATCGCCATGAGATGTCTGGCATAATGCCGTGGAGAATATGATTTTCGTTCTTAGAAGAGAGATGGAAGAGTCTGACAGCAGCTTCTTCACGTCGACGCTTGAGTGGTGGAAACTTGCCACAAGGGCAATCTGTAGCTCGAAAGTCTTTCGGCAGCGAACATACCATTTTATGGATTCGGTTTTAAAAACGATTCAAACGAGATTCGAGATGGGCAGGCAATTGAATAAAGACACTCGATGCATATTCGAACAAACTTCAGATGAGGGAATGGTAGATAGCTGCGAGGGAAGAAGGTGGTACCAGAGGCTTCAGAATTCTCAACCCATACATACGCTGACTTGTGGTCCTAATCTGCTTGGTAATGTGGCTGTCCCATCTCAATTGGCTGTTGAGTATAACTCCCAAGATACGCAGTTCGTCGATACGGTAGAATCGTCTAGCCATGTTTCAGTTAGAACGGCGAAGTCTGGTTTATTTGTATGCATCAACATCGCAACTTCATCTATCTTGTTAGAAATTGACAGTAGATTAGTAAGTAATATCGTTCGAATAGCCAGAGGATTCTTCCTTTTTACCTTGTTTTCGTCATGATTACGTTGAGGGATTTGTCGTTTATCAGTTAAATTGACCATAATTCGATGACGATCAACTATTCTTGTAGGAGTATAATGTCTGTCAGTAATACGAACTGGGATGGGATGCTGAATTTCAGAAACAGGAGAGAAAAGGTCAGGACAACTGGAAGACTGATAAGAGTTGCTATTTACAGGAGAGTTCAGATTTCCCTTGCAGTGGGAATTCCTGTTACAGACAGAGTTGACATCTGAAATAGCATCATTGATATAAAAATAGGTGGGAATATAGGGGAAAATAGGTGGGTATATCAATGAATAGTATACTGTTGTTCGCAGGGAGGAGAGACCAAGGTATGATCACAGATCTAATAATAGGAGTAGATGACGAGGCAACGCGAAGGCGTGAAGCATGTTTACGCTATCGCACTGCTCCGAAGTAAAGGCAACAAACATCGCCGTCAACGCTTTGGCGATAGGAAGAGACAAAGGATTGATTACACTTACAGGGCGGAATTCATTTCAAAGTTCTCCGTCGACCTTTGACAAATGATTAGTGATGTATATACATGTATACCGGTATATATTGCGAATGTGTGCACTGTGATATTTTAATGAATGATCTAAAACATGGCATGAAAATAAGAATGTGCGCAAACATTTCAGTTTTATCAAGATGAGGCAAAAATTTATCGATATCAGCAAGTCCCAATTAAAACACAATTTAATAAAGAGGAGTTATTTTTCAAAAATTACGCAAAAATCAGTGTGATAGTTCATTTTTAAACATGTCATTTTTGTACGTAAAGCCGCTATTTAATAATGTTAGGACTATATAAAAAATACATGGTCACATCACATGCAAGTAAAAACGACTGCAAATCAGGAGAAGAATATTTACTTTCCTCTAAACAGAACTGCTTTTGTCGCTTGCTGCCTAGATTGTATTGAAGAACAAAAAATGTTTCTCTCAAAATACAGCTTACCGTACCTGAGTAGTCGAATTTTCACGTAAGAATTGCAAATCATACGGATCAACTTGATAATGTGATCAGATTCACTTCCAAGGTCATTGTCAAATATATGTCCACTGATATCGGGGAAAATTGTGATCCTATCAACCTTTTGTAGCACAAGATTCTCAATTTTAATGTCAATATGTTTTTCCTTAGGCAAGAGTGAGACATCAGTCACACCTGGAAATATTGATCGGAAAATAGCTTCTGCGACGCAAACAACAGAAAATACCCCATAACTTGGTGTCAACAAACCACCTCTCTGTTTCACAGCGAGAAATTGAGCAAAATTTACATCTAAATTCCCGGCATTTGAATCACTAGATATGTTGTCAAACAGAGCATCAATGCAGATGGTACAATCAATTTTATCTTTCAGTTTCCGAACTCTGTATCCTGCGATGTAATATAGAACATTCCAACGCCAGTCAAATTGAATTTCATGGAATATATCCAAGACGAATATAGATTTTCACGATCCTGATTCCACAATTCGGATGGTGTTTGTACAGAATCATTACATTTATGAAGATCAAAACGCTTATTAAAGCGGAAATCAAGCTCAATGTCAGTAAAGGTTCCGCATTCTACAACGTTAGCATTGGAGGATGCTTTTATAAAATTATTCATTAAAATGCGATAGTCTGGGTACCCTTCGAATATCGTGAGAACAGCATCACGTTTAAGCACGCGAATTCGTCGAGCAACTGGCTTGATACAGCCTTTCTTTTTCGAATATGTAAGATCACTTTTAAAGTCTTGTTCTGTGAAATGAGCAGCGCAAACAAATGATGACCTAGACGGATTAAAATTTTTTCTTTTGATGTTATTTAACCATTTCTGTGATAATGCTTTGTTTGATAAAGGAAAATGATGAAAAGAAATACTGGAAATCTTCGAAGAACGATTAGTACAGTGAGGCACACAACAAGACGTTACCATGTTTAAACGAATGTAAAATCTGATGTTAACTGACCGATGTGGGCGTTATATATGAAATCTACATGCTTCATTTAATTTTCTTTCCGCACAGATTCCTTTGTGGGTCTGTGCAACACTTTCCATCATCAACTACAGAATCATTTGCTTTCTGCCTTTAGATCGGAGCGCTCGCCAAATGTAAATAAACATTTTCCCGCTTCACCGTCCGACACGCAAAGATGCAGTGACTTCGTCATCTACTCTTATTATTAGATCTGTGGGTATGATGCGGCTGCTGAAATGACGTATTATTGGGGAAATCGGTGGATGAAGGAACAGATGGAGTTGGCATGAGGAGGCGATTGAACCACAGGAAACGCCTTGTACGCCTCGCCAGTTTGTGTGGGGCGAAAGGTATCAGTCGTAGCAAATGTTCGCGAGAATACACATGTTTGGAGGTCAGGTTAGTCATGACTCCTATTAGTCATCTTTCACAAAGCTGAAGATTATGGCGATAGTATGTAATTTAACAGTAGACCAAAACCGAAGAATTAACGACGTTAAACGAATATTTGCGGAGATAATGATATTGGAATTGGACAGAGCGAGTATCGGGCATCACGGAGATATAAAAAACCACACATGTAAGGCATTGGAAACAAGCAGAGAAGCCAAACTTTCTTCCTGAACATTCTTTCCTGTTTTTGGTCGATGACTAATGTACAAGTTGTAAATTTTTACGATGTTTCTTGGACTATCACTTTCAAATCGGTCAACACATTTGGCCTCGATGACACCGTCTCGTAAACCGCCACTTCTAGTTTTGGTGCAGTCTTCAGTATATCGTAAAAACATTTTACCGGAATCCGGGTCACTGAGGAGCTGGATTTGAGAAATTCTCCAAACCGCAATTGACGATGTTCCTTTCTGGCTCTGAGTCCGAAATGTAAGCCAATTAAATAAATCAATGTCCTTAGCAGCTTTCGAGGAGATTCTGTTCCCAAATGATTGTCTGTCCAAAGCCTCTCTTCAGTATCCTTAGAAATGCAGCTTTCTTTTTTCTTATATAGGCCGATTCCTTCCCTTGTTGCACTCTTCATGCAAGCATCTAGAGCTTGAACTCCCTCAGTGAACTCAGCGTCTTTGAGAAAGTTCCATTCACGTTTAAGCTCATAGTGAAAATAGTGGAATAAAGAAGAAATCAATTGTCTTAGACTCTCTCCAGGAAACTTTGAGCCGTCCTTTTTCCTAATGTCATTAATGAAAAGGGGCAGCAGAAAAGCGACATTGCCTTTTGACATCTCTTCAATGGAGTTTAATACCATAAGTTCTGTTGAATTAATTTGTAAAATATGCTGATTTCTAGCATCGTTGTATTCTCTAAACTTTTTGTAAGCCCAATTTTCCTTATAGACAGTTGCATGAGGCATCATTTCCTTTATTTTTCTATCTATATCTTCTGGTGTAGAAAACTGTTGAAGTGGTGCTGAATTAGTCATTGTTGAACGAGATTGTTATGATTACTGATACTGTCCACGTATCATGGCTTAAAATTTGAAATCCAAACACTGCAAGGTACAGATAGTAGCATAGCAAGATGCAAAATGTAAAACTTGCTGGGCTGCATAGATAAAACCATGGAATTCTAATATATCTAGAAGTCCATGGACAAAAATGAACTAGATCGCTTTACATATGGATATCCATGTGTGTCTCAGGTATATAGCCTTCATAGATTTCTTGCAATGTTTTCTTCAATATCCACAATTCACAGATATTTAGAAGTCTATGCACAATTATGCATAGAACAGCATTTTCAGAGATTTCTAGAAAGTATTTAACAAAGTTAATACATGGCTTACTAGTGCATCCACTTTCTGGTAATTGCACGAGAAATAGAGATATCTGTCTCAAAAACTCTCGCTTTCGGCTCGAGCTTTCAACAGATATCTCTATTTCTCGTGCAATTATCCATCGTGAATGCACAGTAAGCCATGTATTAACTATTAGTAATAAGATTTCTATATAGCAAAACTACTTAGCGAGATAAACTGGTATAGTTTAAAGCTATATGTCGTCGGGCATAAATTAACTGGCAACGAGGTTGAAATATTCGCCTCTTTTGAGTGTCTCTCCTGCTTAGCTACTTAAACCTACGCTTCTAAATGCGCTATCCTTTTGAGTTGGTCATCATATTTTGGCTAGAGCATGCATAGCAATGGATTTTTATAGTGCTGGAACGTTGAGTTAATTGTTACATTAAGGATAACGAATTTACTTATCGTGATCATCCTTTCTTGGGTGAACTTTATGAGGTTTACACAGATAATTTCCATTGATAAAAATGCGATTTTATGTTTAAGATGCGCGGCATGACTTTCATGAACAACTTGTGTATATGACTTAAAAGGCTTATAGGGCGATAATTGCTGCAGTCTAGTCTGCTGTTCTTTTTGTAAATGACAACTATGAGAGCCTCTTTGAAGTTTGAGGCACATTGCCTGTTGAGAGGATAGCATTGAATAACTGTAACAGAGCATTGACTATTGGTTCGCCGCCAACTTTTAGGAATTCAGAATAAATATTGTCAATGCCACGACTTTTCCAGCTCTTCATTTTGCTAGTCGCTGAGGTGATTTCTCATCTTGGCACGGAGACCACATTGTGAGCTCCTTGGTATATGAGATTGCATTCCGCCGCGTTAAGCAGTGTACTGAGTACGTGTTGTACAAAGCGTTTGTTATCGCCTACTTTCTCTTCTCTCCGCTTCCGGGGCTAAGAGACTCTACTGTTTCGCGCATTCTGTCGCTCTCTCTTCTCTCTCTTCCCTTGTCTGTCCCTGTCGACTTGATCGTAAGATTAGTCAGCAGGACTCCCCACTCGCTGACACAGTCAGTGCAGCTGTACCGCTGCGGCCGCCGTCTCTGATGGCAACGTCAAGCGGGAATGTTGCAAAGCGCAGCCGCGTAGAGTCGCCACTAATTGATGATAATGATGATGACTTGGTAGACTCTGTCGTGGCCGCTCACGCACACGCACAGCTTTCTGCTTTTAAACTTAAAAGCAATGCGATGGATGTTACTCCCAGCCATGTTAACAGCTATGGCACCGAACAACAGGGAGCTGCCGCTGATCGTTTGTTATCTGCACGATCAGGGAGAGAGCACACCCACCTGATGGTGAAGAGCGAGACACCTTGGCCTTTTGCTAAGTTTATTCTTGCTTTGAAGCAGGCCTTACCAGGTGCGACTGACGTCAAGTCAGTTAAATCTGTGAAGGGAGGCTTCAGAATCACCGGTAAGAATTTATCGGTGATCAAAATGGCCATCGAGAGATCAGAGGATCTCAAATCCCTCAGATGTGAGCTCTCTGCCCCAGCGGCGAAAGTGGTGGATGTCCGCGTTCGCGGCATCGACAGTTCAATCCCGATTGAGGAGATAATCGAGGATTTGAGGTTGAATTTCGGCCCTCAAGTGAAAGGAGCCAGACGTCTGCACGCCTCCACTAACGGCGTAGTAGACAGAGGGAGGCCATTACCAGTGGTCATTGTGTCCGTCGAGGAGTCTCTTGTAGACCGCCTCAGACGTGAGTGGATGTTATTCGGCCTTATCAGGGTCGCCGTTGGGAAGCCACAGCAGAGAGCTTCAATTGCTCAATGCTGGCGTTGCCTGGCCTGGGGCCACACGGCTCAGTCGTGTAAAAAGGCAAAGCGCTGTGCGCGTTGTGGAGAGTCATCGCACCTGGCAGCAGAGTGCAGGAAGACTCAGCCGTCGTGTTTCGCCTGTGGGGGAGCTCACTCTGCCGCTTACGCCGGTTGCCCGGCTAAGTTTGCAGAGCTCCGGCGACAGCAAGAAGCCCTGAAGTCTGTCAGCAAAAGACAGCCTGGACCTCAGTACATCTCGAGGCCGGTAGTGGGAACCCTCTCCTTTGCCACAGCAACAGGAGGAAGAGCGACTGAGCCCTTGCGGCCAGCTCCAGCACCGCAGCAGGGCACGGCGGCTAGCAGTCAGGGCAGAGAGCAGGACACCTCGACATCTGTCTTGAAACAGAGCGAGGAAGCAGACGACATCTCCACACGCACTCAGCAGAGCAAGGAGATCGCCCGCGAGATCCGCGAGACGAAATCTAGGCTGAGCGAGGCTGAAACCACTTTGCAGAAAGTGCAGGAAGCGCGCCAGACAGGCAGCAGCAGTATGCTCTCATCAAAGGCCAAGCTTCTTAGGAAGAAGGCTAAGAAGATGAGAGAGAAGCTGACGTCTCTCGACAAGGAGAGAGTGAGACTGCGCGACCACAAGTCGCAGAGCCTGGAGCAGCAGCCAGCGCTTTCGGCACCACCGGTGGTTAAGCCAGTGACCGAAGCAGCCTCTCAGGACTTCACCACGCTCGTGAAGACAACCCTGAGCAAAGTCAGGATCCTCATCCGGCACTGTACCGATGCAGAGGCAGTCCTGGGCGCTGTAGATTCACTCGTAGAAGTGCTTCTTCAGTTGTTGGACTCGAGAGCGCAATGACTCACAGAGAGAGTCTGCCCTTCGTCATTTGGCACGTGAACGCTAATGGCTTAGGACCTCGTGTGGAAGAGTTGCGAGCCGCAACCGCCACCGCTGCAGTAGTATCGCTACAGGATACTCGCATGCGCTCTTCAGAACGCAATAATGAGCTCTGGAGAACAGAGTGGGCCTCCTATTGCGCCTACACTTTCCTCCATGACACAGAAGGACCAGGCTGTGCGATGCTCATCCACCGGAGCTTTCGGCAGCGTCTTCTGGTAAGAAGGACAGAAAATAGACAGCGTCTCCTAAGTGTAGAAGTAATTCTAACGGATGGTAGACGGCTGACTATTTCGTCTTTCTATGCGCCTCCGGCTGAGCCCCTCAACTCAGAGCTTCTATCTGTCGCTCTGGAGAGGCCATCCTCTGTACTCGTGGGGGACCTTAATGCGCGCTCCACAGATCTTGGCTGCCGCACCAGGAACCCCAGCGGGGTCGTGCTGACGGATTTTCTTGAGGATAGTGGGAACGTTGTGCTCAACAATCCCCAAATCCCGACTTTCCATCACACGGCCTACGCTTTTAGTGATTGCCTGGATTGGGCCATCGCCACACCAGAGGCTTCCGCACTGTTCAGCTGTGCTGTCGGAGACGATGTGGGATCAGACCATCTGCCTCTCGTTTTGCGAGGGCCCTCTGTCCGGTCTGAGACGAGTTCCAGTGCCCTCACACCACCAGTTCGCTGGCGAACTAGTCATCTGACGGACTGGAGCTCTTATCGGACGGCTCTCGAGGCCAACCTGAGAGAACCTTCTATCTTGACTCCAGGCGACCTCAACAGTCCAGAGGGCATTGAGAGACTGTCAGGAGAGATAGAGACGGCAATCCAACGAGCCGCAGATGAGACCCTGGCAAGGTCAAGACCTCGAGTACCATCAGAGCAGCTGGCTCTGCCCTGGTGGCTCAAGTCTCTTGTGAAAGAGCGGAAGAGACTGAGGAGGCTATTGAGAGGCTCTCCAGGACAGCAAACGGTTATCCGCCGACAGCTGAACCAACTGAGGGCAGCCATCAGAGAGGGCATACCTCGATACCACCAAGAGATGGTTGAGGTAAAGGCTAAGGCCTTTGCGAGCGGGCCGGCAAGTCCGCAGTTCTGGCCGGCTGTAAAGCGATGGTTTCGGGGGGTTCCCCCCAGCCTCCCCCCGCTAAGACGGGATGATGAGGAGGAGAGTGAACCGGCAGTTCACACAGTAGACAGGCTGGAGATATTCGCCGAGCATTTACAGAATGCTCTGAGTGGCCCGGACCGGCCCGGTTTTGACAGGGCTGCGTACGTAGCACTGGAAGACGAGGTGGCGAATGACAGTGACCTTGAGCCCTTAAGATCTACAGGCTCAGAGAGAGACGGAACCCCAGATAGCTGTCCTACCAGGACAGTTAATCCTTTGGAGGTAGAGCGGGAATTGAGAAAGTTGAGAAGCGGGAAAGCGCCAGGCCCGGACGGCATCTCTTCAGACCTGCTGAAGAATGCCCCTGCGTCCTTGGCCGTTTTCCTCGCACAGCTGTTTACAGCCTCACTTTCAGTTGGCTACGTCCCGGAGCGGTGGCGCCGCTCCTTTGTGCGGATGCTGCCAAAGGCTGACAAGACTCTCACCAAAGCCAGTGACTTCCGGCCGATATCCCTAACATCTTGTATCGGTAAGGTTTTGGAGAGAATGTTTGCCCGACGCCTGTCGAAGTGGTGTGACGACCGCGGCCTTCTGCCGGAAGAGCAGTCAGGCTTCAGGAGAGGTAGAGATGCCGTCGAGCAAGTCGTACTGGTCTCTCAGCGCGCTGCTCAAGCGATGAACGCAGGTCTGGCTACTGCCCTTGTCGCCCTTGACATGGCAAAAGCCTATGACAGCGTCTGGCACTCTCGGCTGATCCAGACCTGCAAGGAGATGATTCCTCTCTCCTGTGCACGGTGGATCTCCTCTTTCCTGAAGGAAAGGCGAGCGAACGTTCAGGAGGACGGCTATCTGTCCCACACCTTTCCGACTCGAGCAGGGGTGCCCCAAGGGTCACCGCTCTCACCCCTTCTCTACGTCATTTTTACGAGCAGCTTACCGCTGCCTCGCGACTGCCTAGCAGGCGCTACGGCTTATGCCGACGACGTAGCTTTGTGGGCCTCGGCCCAGACGCCAGCGGAAGCCTGGAGCAGGTTGGACAGCTACCTCCACAGCCTCCGCGACTGGTGTCAAAGACATAGGCTGCTCTTCAACCCGGCGAAGACACAGCTCATGTTTTTCTCCCGCCGGCCCCACTGGCAGCCGTCGGACTTTGGAGAGCCCTCCTTCCTGGGAGAGCCTCTAGAGTGGAGAAGCACACTGGATTTGCTCGGCGTGCGGCTGGATCGCCAACTACAGCTCCGCCCTCATGTGCGACTCCTGTACGATAGGCTTGGACCCCGAATCCAGGAGCTGAGGCGTTTGATGAGCTCTAGTCGGAGTGTCCCGGGCTGGGTGGGAGTCCTCCTTTACAGGTATCTCATCCGCTCCAGTATCTCTTTTTCAGCTCCCTTGCTCTCGATGAGCTGCCCTTCGACGTGGGCCGACCTGGAAGCGCTGGAGCGCCGTGGACTACGAGCGGCCACGAGGACGAGGACGACGACGACGGCTGAGGTCCTGCGCAGGAGAGCGCGCCTCAACACCATCAAGGCCGAAGCGGAGCGCCACGCCTCTCGTTTCCTGCTGCGCCACAGCCGAGCGGGCAACCGACGGCTACTGGAGGCCTTCCGGGCGGAACAAGGCCAACGACCGGACCTGGTGCGATGGGACCAACCCCTGGAGCGAATCTTTGCCTGCTTGCCGCAAGCAGAGCAAGCGGCGGTTCGAGCAAAGCTGGACGAGTTCAACATCGAGGAAGAAGGACGACCAACAAGAAGCCGAAGAAGCCGAGGACGAACGAGGACACCGGACGTGTGGGGGCTCTCCCCCTTCCAATGAAGAACTGACACTCAGACCTTCTGCTTGACCACTTCAGCAGTTGAGTCTTTACTTCTTGACTTTGACTTTTTCACTTGTGTGTTGTTGATAGGATAATAACAAAATCTTATTGTTTTCTGAGGACACCGGGCCACTGCGTTGGCCAAGATTTGTGCACCCTTTTTCGGGGTTTCCAAGCTCATAAAGAGCTTTGTACTTAATGTCCTGAATGGGCATTGTTTTGCCCCAAGGGGTCTCAAATAAAAGTTATCTTGAACCACAGGAAACGCCTTGTACGCCTCGCCAGTTTGTGTGGGGCGAAAGGTATCAGTCGTAGCAAATGTTCGCGAGAATACACATGTTTGGAGGTCAGGTTAGTCATGACTCCTATTAGTCATCTTTCACAAAGCTGAAGATTATGGCGATAGTATGTAATTTAACAGTAGACCAAAACCGAAGAATTAACGACGTTAAACGAATATTTGCGGAGATAATGATATTGGAATTGGACAGAGCGAGTATCGGGCATCACGGAGATATAAAAAACCACACATGTAAGGCATTGGAAACAAGCAGAGAAGCCAAACTTTCTTCCTGAACATTCTTTCCTGTTTTTGGTCGATGACTAATGTACAAGTTGTAAATTTTTACGATGTTTCTTGGACTATCACTTTCAAATCGGTCAACACATTTGGCCTCGATGACACCGTCTCGTAAACCGCCACTTCTAGTTTTGGTGCAGTCTTCAGTATATCGTAAAAACATTTTACCGGAATCCGGGTCACTGAGGAGCTGGATTTGAGAAATTCTCCAAACCGCAATTGACGATGTTCCTTTCTGGCTCTGAGTCCGAAATGTAAGCCAATTAAATAAATCAATGTCCTTAGCAGCTTTCGAGGAGATTCTGTTCCCAAATGATTGTCTGTCCAAAGCCTCTCTTCAGTATCCTTAGAAATGCAGCTTTCTTTTTTCTTATATAGGCCGATTCCTTCCCTTGTTGCACTCTTCATGCAAGCATCTAGAGCTTGAACTCCCTCAGTGAACTCAGCGTCTTTGAGAAAGTTCCATTCACGTTTAAGCTCATAGTGAAAATAGTGGAATAAAGAAGAAATCAATTGTCTTAGACTCTCTCCAGGAAACTTTGAGCCGTCCTTTTTCCTAATGTCATTAATGAAAAGGGGCAGCAGAAAAGCGACATTGCCTTTTGACATCTCTTCAATGGAGTTTAATACCATAAGTTCTGTTGAATTAATTTGTAAAATATGCTGATTTCTAGCATCGTTGTATTCTCTAAACTTTTTGTAAGCCCAATTTTCCTTATAGACAGTTGCATGAGGCATCATTTCCTTTATTTTTCTATCTATATCTTCTGGTGTAGAAAACTGTTGAAGTGGTGCTGAATTAGTCATTGTTGAACGAGATTGTTATGATTACTGATACTGTCCACGTATCATGGCTTAAAATTTGAAATCCAAACACTGCAAGGTACAGATAGTAGCATAGCAAGATGCAAAATGTAAAACTTGCTGGGCTGCATAGATAAAACCATGGAATTCTAATATATCTAGAAGTCCATGGACAAAAATGAACTAGATCGCTTTACATATGGATATCCATGTGTGTCTCAGGTATATAGCCTTCATAGATTTCTTGCAATGTTTTCTTCAATATCCACAATTCACAGATATTTAGAAGTCTATGCACAATTATGCATAGAACAGCATTTTCAGAGATTTCTAGAAAGTATTTAACAAAGTTAATACATGGCTTACTAGTGCATCCACTTTCTGGTAATTGCACGAGAAATAGAGATATCTGTCTCAAAAACTCTCGCTTTCGGCTCGAGTTTTCAACAGATATCTCTATTTCTCGTGCAATTATCCATCGTGAATGCACAGTAAGCCATGTATTAACTATTAGTAATAAGATTTCTATATAGCAAAACTACTTAGCGAGATAAACTGGTATAGTTTAAAGCTATATGTCGTCGGGCATAAATTAACTGGCAACGAGGTTGAAATATTCGCCTCTTTTGAGTGTCTCTCCTGCTTAGCTACTTAAACCTACGCTTCTAAATGCGCTATCCTTTTGAGTTGGTCATCATATTTTGGCTAGAGCATGCATAGCAATGGATTTTTATAGTGCTGGAACGTTGAGTTAATTGTTACATTAAGGATAACGAATTTACTTATCGTGATCATCCTTTCTTGGGTGAACTTTATGAGGTTTACACAGATAATTTCCATTGATAAAAATGCGATTTTATGTTTAAGATGCGCGGCATGACTTTCATGAACAACTTGTGTATATGACTTAAAAGGCTTATAGGGCGATAATTGCTGCAGTCTAGTCTGCTGTTCTTTTTGTAAATGACAACTATGAGAGCCTCTTTGAAGTTTGAGGCACATTGCCTGTTGAGAGGATAGCATTGAATAACTGTAACAGAGCATTGACTATTGGTTCGCCGCCAACTTTTAGGAATTCAGAATAAATATTGTCAATGCCACGACTTTTCCAGCTCTTCATTTTGCTAGTCGCTGAGGTGATTTCTCATCTTAGCATGGGTTTGATGTCATCGCACGGCGAATCTTGAACATACGTGGTGCGTTCAATAAGTGGCCGACCTCACCCATTTAATTTTTGGTTAAGTCGTTGGTATTTCTTTTACAGTAGAACATGTGTATCAAAGTTCGTTTAATACCAGAATTTCTGAAGTGTTATGTTTTCCCCCCAATTTTCAGATGTCAAAATTCGTAAATGACATCTTATTTTTTCAATCTTTAAATTTTCAAATTCTTATTTCTTGCTAATTCGGTGAGCGTGTATCTTAATACAGAGAAAGACTGGTTACAAGAAAACAAATTCTGTTTTAGCATTTCATTTTTCTACCTATCCACCGTTATTTTCGACACACTTGCTCCAGCGTTCAAGGAGGCACGAAAAAGCGTCTTCAAAGAAATCCTCTGACAAAGAAGAAAAAAAGAGTTCAACGGATTCCTGAAGCTCTTCGTCGGTGTCGAAATGATGCCCACTCAAGTGCTTCTTGAGGTGATTGAAAATCCAGAAGTCACTCGGTGCAAGGTCAGCTCTGTATGTTGAACAAGAGTCAGTCCTTCGTTCCCGATAGTCGATTCTGTAACGGCTGCCTCATGAATTGGTGCGTTGTCGTGGAGAAGCCATAGTAGGACACTTCTTTGCTTTCTCCGTTTTCTCCTCACTTCCACCACAAGATCACTGTAATACTTTGCATTAATGATTCTTCCTGTCGGCACGAAATTGAGCATAATGATGCCATGTCTATCCCAAAAGACTGACAGCATCATCGCACGCCGATGCGACGTTGAGGAACTCATTTTTTTCGATGGCTTCTCTCCTGGAAGTTTCCATTCTGATGATCCCCTCTTTGATTCAGTTAGATAACGACTTAAGGGAGTTTCATCCTCGGTGATCATGTTAGAAATTGTTCAACATGCTGTTCAAAAGTATTGATGTTCAGCAAACAGCATGCCTTTCTACGTTCCATGATTTCAGCAGAAAGGAACCGACGAACAAATCTTGAGCAAAGCTTTTGAATTCCCAAAGCTTTGAGACGTTCGCTAATGGTTCCAACGCTACAATTGAATTTGGTTGACAACTTCCATACCGTTATTCGTCAGTCGCTCTGAACTTTTTCCATCAGATCCTCGTCGATAGAAATTTCTGTAGGTCTTCCTTCTCTTGCTTCATCGACGACTGAAACTCGACCACCTTTGAATTCCCTTGCCCAATATTTAACATTCGTGTGAGAAGGAGCACTTTTGCCATAGACAGCATTGAATTCATTAAATATGTCTTTAACAGAAGTCCCTTTTAAAACAAAAAATTGAATGACACCGCGATTCGATTTGCGAAACTTCCAACGTCACTTTCGTCAACTTCGATCAGAAAGCACACAGTTCGTGTTGCACATTGAACAATGGTTCACATGACAACTCATGTAGTCACATGGCCGCGTGCGTAATAGTCAATAACAGCGCATAAGAGCAATAACGGCTCATTATGACTGCTAACACTAACTAACTGCCTGGCTAGTGATGAATGAATAAGTAACTGAGGTTAGAAAAATAAGAATTTGAAAATTCAAAGATTGAAAAAATAAGATGTCATTTACGAATTTTGACATCTGAAAATTGGGGGAAATATAACGTTACTTCAGAAATTCTGGTATTAAACGAATTTTGATACACACTGTAAAAGAAATACCAACAACTTAATCAAAAATTAAATGGGTGAGGTCGGCCACTTATTGAACGCACCACGTATATTGGAGTGACTTAGTCTTTATAAAGGTCTTCATAGAACTTTGCCCAACGTTCGAGAATATCCTCTTTATTGGTTAGGATATTACCATGGTCATCTTTTATGCCCCAGCTGATGGATTTTGGTTTCGCTTTTAGCTTCTTCAAGGCAGCATGGTAGAGTTCATGAAGTGGCAGATTATTGAGCTCTTCATTGTTTTCTTCTATTTGTTATAATTTGTCTTTTTTGACAAGCTTTTGGATTCTGCTATGGGAATTTTATATTAAGTCGAAGATGGTCCGATCTCTTTTCTAATTCTGTGTTCCTCAAGATCACCCTACAATTTCAACAATGTAGCCTACGTGTGTTTGAAATAAAGTCAAATTAAAAAACGGTAATCCGAATCACAACCAATCTTGTCTCAGTATTTTGTGGGATGGAAACGTACTTCGAAAATTGCATAAATGAAAGCTATTTTCTATTAACATTGAAACATATATACTCTTTTTGAAAACACCTCATGCACGTGCACTAGATACTTTTCGTCATCCCTGAAAATGGAATTTGCAATATGAAGCAAAAAAGATACATCATATTTTCTCTGTCGGTATGACAATATGGATGGAAATGCTTAATCAATGTGAGCAAAAATTAAAATGCTACCTTGATAATTCATATACACCAAAGTATATAGATAACCGTCCTGTTTGAAAAGCTAAGTATGAATTACAAGTTTGCAATTAACTTGACAATAAAGTTGTTTTTCAAGTTACAATGACGATCAACTCTTACATGAATTACACAAAATCATCTGAATAGAATGCCCTGCATTATGACTCCCAATCTTTTTTTTTTTGATTATCATGATATTCATCATCTCAAGTGAAGACATCTGAACTACTGCCAACAACTGTACTGGTTTTTACAACAGCAATGTCGATTTTAAAATGTGAATAGATGTGTCAATAATTATGACTGTTCTGCCAATAACCAATATGTTGATTTAAGTATAGGATATCAAACGATATTTGAAAGCATTATCAACATAACAAACGACGGCCGCAGGCCGGAGTTTGTTGTAGGATAATGCTTGAAAATATCGTATGATATCTATCATAACGCCTAGTTTTACTTGTAATTCGGAGTGTGATATCTGATGTATCTGGTATATCTGAAAGTATTAACACTTTCTATGATTCATAGACATCCCTGCTGTAGTTTGCCAGGAAGCCTTTTTCTACGCATTGTATTCAAATTTCAAACACGCTTGAATAAACCAAAATCAGCAGGCATCGGCTATCATAGTTTATCTGAAATTGCCAACAATCATGACAGCTGCAAATAATCGATTTAACTTATTTACGAATGATTCCGAAGTATCGGATATAATAAAATCAAGTATTCCAGAGGCAACTAGAAAAAAGTCGAAATGAGGCATAAAAGTGTTAAATGATTACAAAAATGCAATAAATTAATCAATTTTGAAAAGTTCGTCAAACGAATTGATGGTTTTGAATGAATACCAATACTTTACTAAAGGTGATCTAATGTTTTTACTTCCAAAATTCATCATCGATGTCCGAAAGGAGAATAGAACGTAATATCCACCAGAATCATTGAGACAATTATTCTGCGCAATTTTCCATTACTATCGCTATGAAGAGGAAAAGACATGGGATTTTTTCCGTGACCCTGATTCTTTAGTGTCTCGAAAATCCCTTGACAGCACGATGAGAAAAGCTACCAAAGAAGGGCTGGGATTACAAAAGAGGAAGGCAGAATTCATTCCAATTGAAATAGAAGAACAACTCTGGGACGATGGACATTTGGGTGTTCACAAACAGAACAACTTTTGATAACTATTTTATACTTGATCGGTCTCCATTTTGGTCTACGCGATGATCATCGACCAAAGCATGGAAAAAACATCAATAATTTTTATCTCCAGTCCATCGAACAACCAAAAGGATATGTGTGGTACAAAGACCAGCCAGTTGGGGAAAACAAAATTGGAAACATCACCAAAGAACTGTTTGAAGACGCAGGCATCGGTGGCCATTTCACAAATCATTCCTTAAGAAGATCTAAGGTAACAAGAATGTTTCAAGCAGGTGCACAAAAGGATTAAGTGAAGAAGGAATCTGCTCATCGGAGCGACAACGGTGTTTTCGCATATCGTGAGTTTTCCCAAACGGAAAAGATTAACTTTGAGATGATGCTGGAACCTAGAAAAATGATTGAAAGTATCAAGACGAGTACCATGGTGAATGATATGATACCGGTGGCCTCAAAGGTACCAGTTATAGAAGACAATGCTGAAACGAATAATGGTAGTGAAAATGAAAAGAATTGCAAAGTCAGAATTATTGTGAAAAACGCGGACAAATCGGTGATCATTGAGTTGTGACTATTAACTTTGACTCTACATATCTTGCATTCTTATAGCATCCATTAATTGCGTTCAATTTTGTTAATCATTGTGCAATTTTGTTAATTAGATAGCTTTAAATTAGAATATATATTCTATTACTGAATAATAATCGTGGATTGCTGGAACCATAATGCACTAGCTATGATTAAGTAAAGTTATTTCTATTCCTCCATCCCCTATGTCTCCGTGTATTTTCTAGGTAGACGAAACACTGTCTAAATACTGAAGAAAGTTTCAGATATCTATACATTTCCATATGATAATCCATGGACTTCTATAATATAGCATCTGGACAGAAATCTGAACAGATATCATTGACCCTTCTATACGAAATGAGGCTGACTATTTGAATCGATGTCATTCATACAGAAGTTATGTGCATTGTATTCTTGTTATTCTTGCTCTGCGGGCGTTGTTAATTAGTGTTTTTCAAATCATCAGCGATGTTTGTAGAGAAAGGAAAATGCTGAGCATATGCTCTGTGTTTGTGTATCGGTATAAGAATGACAGTAAATTTAAAGACTCTCCACCTACATTTCACTGCTTATCTTTGAAAAATAAGCCACAGAATCTATCGATAAAGAACAATGTGATTTACACCGACGACCAAACCAAAATTATTCTTCTTTGGTGGCAAAGTTAATACATTCTCACAATTGTCTTCCTCAGGAAGAAGAAGAAGAAGTCTCAATCGATATGGAAGCATAGCCCTCAAATGTGAAATGAAAACTGACTTCGTTCGTCGCCTCAAATTAAACTAAAAAGATGTGTGAATACGAGTAAGACTATACTCGTACTTTTTGAATTTTCGAGCAACAGAAATCTGATTGCAAGATAACAGAAGTAGTAATCCCATCCAAGGCGCAAGTCCAAAATGTGCAAAGATGAGTCATCCCCCCCTCTGGCCAGAGGAAGGAAGTGGCCAAGGATGTGGTGGGAGGAATGGGTCCGAGAGGAGAAAACTGGTCCCTACCCCCCCTCTGGAAGGAAGGAAGGAGTTTTCCGGTAAGGGATGGGAAGGAAGGTGATAGGAATGTGGGAGGGATAGAGTGAGAAAAGGGTGGGTGTTGGTGGTGTTTGGGATGAGAAAAGTTGGAAATCGTCATGAAGGAGGATTTGGATGTGAAAGTGGAGTTTAGATTTGGAATCTGCGTGAAATTTGGGGTGGGGAAGGAAGGAAGGAGGAGTTTTCCTGAGAGGCAAGGGGTGGAGCGATAGAGTTGGAAAAGGGCGGGTTTTGGTGGTTTTGGGATGAGAAAAGTCGTTTTCCGTCATGAAGGAGACCTCGGATGGGAAAACGGAGGCCATATTCGGAATCTACGTGAAATTTTGGGTTAGGAAGGATGTTTCCAGCAAAATCGGAGAGAAAAAGTTTTGAGAACGTCCCCCCCTCTGGAACGAGACTTCCAACTTTGGTGTTAGAGATCGTATAAAGTCGTGTGATAGCTCATTTGAAAGCTAGGAGTGAGAAAAATGCAGTGGAAAGCTCAGTTTGGTCCAATTTTCCTGGGTTGAGGGAGGAAAATGGCACGAAAACGTCAGAGTTGGAAAAGGGCGGGTTTTGGTGGTTTTGGGATGAGAAAAGTCGTTTTTCGACATGAAGGAGGTCTCAGATGGGAAAACGGAGTGCAAATTCGGACGTTTTGGCCAATGTTGGGTCTAGGAACTTCTTCCCAGCTCAATCGGAGAGAAAAAGTTCTGACCCCACCTCTGGAACGAGACTTCCAACTTTGGTGTTAGAGATCGTAGAAAGTCGTGTGATAGCTCATTTGAAAGCTAAGAATGAGAAAAATGCAGTGGAAAGCTCAGTTGGGTCCTATTATCCTGGGTTGAGGGAGAAAAATGGCAGGAAAACGTCAGAGTTGGAAAAGTCAGGTGTTGGATGTTTCGGGATGAGAAAAGTCGTTTTTCGACATGAAGGAGTGCTCGGATGGGAAAACGGAGTGCAAGTTCGGACGTTTTGACCAATGTTGGGTCTAGGAACTTCTTTCCAGCTCAATCGGAGAGAAAAAGTGCTGACCCCCTCTCGGCAGCTATCTTCCAACTTTGGTTGTAGGGATCGTAGAAAGTCGTGCAATAGCTCGTTTGAAAGCTGGCAGTGAGAAAAATGCAGTGGAAGACACGGCTTGTTCCTATCTGCCTTCGTATAGATGTGAGACGTCAGTGAAAATTTTAGACATTGGCGAAAAAACGACAGAGTTAGAATTTTTATGAAAATCGCTCTATCGGGTGAACGACGCCTCGGACGGGAAATCAGAGACCAGATTTGGAATCAGCGTGCAATTCTGCATCTAGAGGGTGAGTTTCAAGTCAATCGGAGAGAAAAAGTTTTGAGAACGTCTCCCCCCTCTGGAACGAGACTTCCAACTTTGGTGTTAGAGATCGTATAAAGTCGTGTGATAGCTCATTTGAAAGCTAGGAGTGAGAAAAATGCAGTGGAAAGCTCAGTTTGGTCCAATTTTCCTGGGTTGGGGGAGAAAAATGGCACGAAAACGTCAGAGTTGGAAAAGGGCGGGTTTTGGTGGTTTTGGGATGAGAAAAGTCGTTTTTCGACATGAAGGAGGTCTCAGATGGGAAAACGGAGTGCAAATTCGGACGTTTTGGCCAATGTTGGGTCTAGGAACTTCTTCCCAGCTCAATCGGAGAGAAAAAGTTCTGACCCCACCTCTGGAACGAGACTTCCAACTTTGGTGTTAGAGATCGTAGAAAGTCGTGTGATAGCTCATTTGAAAGCTAAGAATGAGAAAAATGCAGTGGAAAGCTCAGTTGGGTCCTATTATCCTGGGTTGAGGGAGGAAAATGGCAGGAAAACGTCAGAGTTGGAAAAGTCAGGTGTTCGATGTTTTGGGATGAGAAAAGTCGTTTTTCGACATGAAGGAGTGCTCGGATGGGAAAACGGAGTGCAAGTTCGGACGTTTTGACCAATGTTGGGTCTAGGAACTTCTTTCCAGCTCAATCGGAGAGAAAAAGTTCTGACCCCCTCTCGGCAGCTATCTTCCAACTTTGGTTGTAGGGATCGTAGAAAGTCGTGCAATAGCTCGTTTGAAAGCTGGCAGTGAGAAAAATGCAGTGGAAGACACGGCTTGTTCCTATCTGCCTTCGTATAGATGTGAGACGTCAGTGAAAATTTTAGACATTGGCGAAAAAACGACAGAGTTAGAATTTTTATGAAAATCGCTCTATCGGGTGAACGACGCCTCGGACGGGAAATCAGAGACCAGATTTGGAATCAGCGTGCAATTCTGCATCTAGAGGGTGAGTTTCAAGTCAATCGGAGAGAAAAAGTTTTGAGAACGTCTCCCCCCTCTGGAACGAGACTTCCAACTTTGGTGTTAGAGATCGTATAAAGTCGTGTGATAGCTCATTTGAAATCTAGGAGTGAGAAAAATGCAGTGGAAAGCTCAGTTTGGTCCAATTTTCCTGGGTTGAGGGAGAAAAATGGCACGAAAACGTCAGAGTTGGAAAAGGGCGGGTTTTGGTGGTTTTGGGATGAGAAAAGTCGTTTTTCGACATGAAGGAGGTCTCAGATGGGAAAACGGAGTGCAAATTCGGACGTTTTGGCCAATGTTGGGTCTAGGAACTTCTTCCCAGCTCAATCGGAGAGAAAAAGTTCTGACCCCACCTCTGGAACGAGACTTCCAACTTTGGTGTTAGAGATCGTAGAAAGTCGTGTGATAGCTCATTTGAAAGCTAAGAATGAGAAAAATGCAGTGGAAAGCTCAGTTGGGTCCTATTATCCTGGGTTGAGGGAGGAAAATGGCAGGAAAACGTCAGAGTTGGAAAAGTCAGGTGTTCGATGTTTTGGGATGAGAAAAGTCGTTTTTCGACATGAAGGAGTGCTCGGATGGGAAAACGGAGTGCAAGTTCGGACGTTTTGACCAATGTTGGGTCTAGGAACTTCTTTCCAGCTCAATCGGAGAGAAAAAGTTCTGACCCCCTCTCGGCAGCTATCTTCCAACTTTGGTTGTAGGGATCGTAGAAAGTCGTGCAATAGCTCGTTTGAAAGCTGGCAGTGAGAAAAATGCAGTGGAAGACACGGCTTGTTCCTATCTACCTTCGTATAGATGTGAGACGTCAGTGAAAATTTTAGACATTGGCGAAAAAACGACAGAGTTAGAATTTTTATGAAAATCGCTCTATCGGGTGAACGACGCCTCGGACGGGAAATCAGAGACCAGATTTGGAATCAGCGTGCAATTCTGCATCTAGAGGGTGAGTTTCAAGTCAATCGGAGAGAAAAAGTTGAAAAGTTGGGTCTCCACATGAGATTTTTTCCTGAAAATGTTAAATTGTGGCCACCTTTGGCGATGAATAGCGGAGGATTGGAAGTGAATGAAGTGCTCGGATTTCTTTTACGGGCAAGACGGCACTTCGTTCTCTAGGATCCTACCTTTTCAGATGCGTGGAAGGTTTCGTTTCCAAATGAGAGCCTGTTGAAAATTGAGTTTTTGCGCATTTTCCAAGATTTTGGAACTTTTTGAAAAAACGAGAGATTTTTCAGCTCGGCTTCTGGTCATCGTAGAGGGTCGAGGTATGTCTTAAATGAAAGGGGAGAGCGAGAAAACATAGCACTCAAAATTTGAAATCAATCGGAGCAGTAGAACCGGAGATAGACGGGTTTAAAGTTTTTGGATGATGGGTATTACGTCATCAGCTGATCGCCACAAACTATATAAGCAGGGAACCGACAGAGACTTTTCATTTAGAGGAGAGCGATTGTCAAAGGTAGGTCGTCTCTCTGAGCTCCGATGATAGCTTCAGACATTCCAAATTCCGGGTTTCTGTCCGAAACCGACTTAGAAAATTTCATTGCTGATATCAGCTAAGGCGTCAGACTTAGAGGTTCGCCAGGAGATGGCCTTCGTCTCCAGGCCATAAAAGACTCCAAAACTTTAAAGGCTCGTAACTTTGCTTCTACAAGTCCGTTTGACTTGATTCAAAAAAGGTTCGGTCGCTATTGACCTGCCCTAAGTGATAGACTACTTATAAAATGTCATTAGTGCTAAAAAAGATGAAAAATTTAAATTCACTATTTTTGGAGGTTTTCTGGGGTTTTCGACCCTGCTGAAGTCAATGAAAGGATTTGTAATGATGTCTGAGCCAGTCTTCTCATGTCTTACCATGACACAAACGAGCAAGACACGGAGAATTTTGCTGTAATATTCCACTGACAGGGTGTTCCTTCGGGACGGCGGATGATGCCGTAGTGATAAGTGTGGCAAGGGAGTGTGTCATATTTTAGACCGAAACCGCTGGGGCAACTCATGTTGGGCATTTGACACAGTTCTCAACGTAGCACTTTGAACGCCAATCGGTTGAGTCTTAGCTATGTTGTTATGGGTGGCATCTAAACATCTCCATTGCAAAACGCTTGTGAATCACGGCTTGCTATCAAGCTGATCAAAGCAACGACTTGGTATGTTTCCTCTTGTAACTAACTCCTCCGGTTTTTATGTCAAAATCGGGGCCCGGATACCAACACAGTGACATGACGCACGTTCTGTCCGCCCGAGGTTGGATTTGTGGGTCGAGGCCTTGGAGCTGGGATAAGATCCCCTCTGAGTAATGCCTGTAACGGATTCAAGAGCTTAACACCTAAAGGGTTGCTGGCTTGCTATCAGGCCTTTGTGAAATCTCGTCTAGCCTCAGTAAGTCAGGGTTGGCAACGTCTATCTTTTGTCATTGTAACTTGGTAAAAATGAGACGGTTACTGCAGGCATTGACGTCAAACCTTTTCGCGTCATAGGGTAACCCGTCTTTGTGTTGGGAGTTGGTAACTGAAAGCACGGTGACTGCCGATGCCCATACATGGTAAAAGCGTCGTTGTCAAGTCAAAAGCATGGCCAAGTAAGGAAGGTCTGAATCATGGCTTTGCGTCAGAGGGGTATTATATACCGCGACTTTTCTCTAGTCTTCACTCCTGTTTCAAGTTGCAAGACGAACGGTGAGTGCTCTGACAAGGTTTGCTATCAAACTTTAGGTTTTAGGATAAAGCTAGGAATCATACTCTTTAAATTTGGTTGACGATTTTATTCCGACGTTTGCTATCAATTGTTTGATGACTTAGTTTTTCAATGCATATCAGCAAGTAGTATCCTATAAGCACTTGCTATCAAATTTTACTCAATCTTCACAGAATTATCATAACTAAAACTCCGCGTTTTATCATTACTCAATGCTCCTGCGGTAGATTGACAAGGGGCAGCGAATACCGCAAGCATATCAAAGAGGGGACGCTGGACCAACATGAGAGAATGCATGTTTTTAAGGTCTGTGTTCATCATAGGGTGGTGTGTGATGAGGATGATGTTGAGGGTTTCCGGAAGGCGCACGAATCTTGCCCATCCGGAAACATTGGAGCGCAGTCGTTTCGTGTGTGGATGAGTGAATTAATTAAGGCGAAGGAGGAGTTGAATGCAGCAGTTAGAAGTATTGAGGGTGCTGTAGCAAAGGATCGGGAGGTAGTGGTGAGTGAAGAGGAAGTAGAGGTAGAAGGAGTGATTGAGCGGGCGAGTGATGAGACTAGGAAGATGATGCTCTCATTGTTTGGTAGTGAGTTGTCTGACAAGTTGGATGGTGAGGTGGCTGAGCCTGTAGCGACCTCATCGCCTAGGAAAGAGGTGCATGATATGGAGGCGTTTGTGAGGTTGAAGGATCGTATGATGGATATGGAGAGTGTGAATAGAAAACTTTTGAAGGAGAATGAAGAGCTGAAGGCTAAGGTTGAGGGTATAAAGGTGATGAGAGAGGAGTTGGAGGAGATGCGAGTGAAGGAGCAGGAGTGGTTGAAGGAAAGGAGTGGAATGATGAAGCGAGTGAAGGCGGTTGAGGGCTTAGAGTCGGAGTTGATGCGTGAGAAGAATGAGGTAGAGTGGATGTTGGGTGTGGTGAAGGAAGTGGAAGAGACGAAGGTGATCAACAGACAGTTGGGGAGTGAAGTGGAAAAGTTTCGAGAGGTTGAGAGAAGAGTGAAGAGGAAGAGGAAGAGAGTGTATGAGGTCCACCTTCCCCTCTTTGAAATTAATGTGTGCGGGAGTGCTACGAGGGCGACGCAGTCCAATGTCTCCACATGAGTATGGACATTACCGGTCAGCTGGAAGACTTCGTCGTCCGAAAATTTAGGAAGAAAGTTCCCAGTAAGTTACTTCAACATGATCATTTCCTTGCCGCCTCTAATCTCCTATTCTTTTTCTTTCAGAGTTTTTGCAATAGTCGATGAAGAGAGTAGTGTCGGTGGACGGAGAACGACCCATGGGCTCTTTTAAGGGCCAACCTTCTAATGCAGCTAAAGCGGTCCCAAGCCCGCCACATATCTTCGGATATGGAATGCAGAGGGGAAGAATAAATGATGAAATGGAATGAAATGGGAGGTCACCCTTGCACCACATGCAACACATCAGACTTCTCTCTTCAGTAGTGAACAAGCTCTGAACGTTACTTTACTGTATCGCAGTCGATTGCTATACAAGTATTGAAGAAAACGTAGGTTAGTAAAATCAGCAGAAAAACATAGGGAGACATGTGATGTTCCAAATATAGTTATTTCGAAGATTGATCTCAACATGATAAACCATTGATGAATAATACTACCACGAAGGGTAACAAGTCTATCGTTTATAGAAATCAACTACATGGTATCAGTAGGGACTCGTTACCTCTGTATATTATAATAATATAATATTATAATAATATGGTAAGTATAGTTAGCAAAAAGTCGTCATGAAAAAATACTTTATTTGGTCTTTGATTTAACATCATTGAAACCCACTTTACTAATAGCAATGACAATATGGTTTATTTTATTCAGAAGCAAATGATCGCCGTAACCATGAAAGTTGTCCATCCGAGAAATAATCTTCCGCAGATGTCGGGTATAAAACTCAGAAGCATCAGTAACATATTCTTGTCCGTAGGAACGAAATTGAAAGTCAACACTTTCCGCTACTTAACCTTGTGGAAAATGAGTGTAATTGACATGTGCAATTAAGTGAGCCTTGATGAGACTGTCTTTGAAATAAGATATCAACTCCGTAAATATTTCTCGTGTGTAGTCTAAACATGCTTCCAGTTCTGCCTCCTCCCTTTGAAACTCAAGGATGTAATCTTATATTAAGCCTCCGAAGCACTCTTGATGAAAACGAATCGTGCAATCATCATGTTTCAATGCATTGACTTCAGGTGCCATGGTTGAGTCTATTGCTAAACATCATATTTGCCTAAGACGATTTCAATAATGCGTTACAAATGTGTGTACCCACATCGGGAACTCTAGCTCTTCTGTGATTGGACGAGAGGTCTCATCCGTTCATCGCTTAGGAAAATCTTATAAAAGGCAGTGCACCAGCTCTGTTCTTCACATTTATCTTTCACAAGGTGAGTGTCGGTGAGCTCCTGCTATCCGGTTGTTTTGACTTGCTATCAAGTTGAATAGTCTCTTGCTATCAACAGATTCACTTCTGCTCATAAAACATATCATCGCTGTAATACCTCCTTTGCTCGAGCGTTCCTTCGGGACGGCGGGTACTGCCGTAGAGGGATTGCGTTGGACGGGTTGTTCGTCGCTTGTTAGAGCGAAACCTCTGAGCCGTTGCTCATGTTGGGCGTTCGACTTCATACTCAACGTGATGCTTTTTCTCGCCAGGTCAGAGTACTTCAGCCATTCGACAAAGGTTAGTCTTTATGATATGGAGTAGAGTGAAATGTAAATCATTAGATGTCACTTCAATGATTGTTCCCATGATAAACGTTGACTAGGCAAATGAAACGATTCTCATCTTTCCTTTTCAGTGATTGAAGTCATACTATTCAGTATCTATTATCAACTATCCGACATGGAGTTTACGAAAATTGAAAATTATCGCATTGCTGCTGAGATGGAGAAGGCCACCATCGAGCAATGTAAGTATTTGTATCAAGGTTGATTCTATTACTAACATCATTAGGGCAGACATCCTCATTAAAATCAAGAGTCCCTCCCTTATTTTGTTCATGTTTAAACCGATTCCAAATTTTACCTCTGCTTATCTTTGCTGCCATTCTTTTTCAGTGCATGAATGTATTCGTAATGGGGAACCCGTCCCCCACGGAGTAATCGGGGAAGCCTATGAGCGGCTTGGCAAGTGTAAGTATCTTTAACATCTCATGTTTAGACTGCTTCAGATCCTCTGCATCATCCTTGTCTCATTATCTAATCTCTCTTTCCTCTCTACAGATATGGCCAAGATGAAGAAGTGGGAGGAAGCCGCGAAGCGGAAATACCGCGAGGAATTTCCGGCCCTACCTTCCCACCCGTCTACCTCCGCCAAGGTGCGACTCCTCTCTCGAGCTCGGGCATCGTCATCGCCCCACCTCCACCGCCTGCTCCACTGCCTGCACCCGTCCCTGCTTCTCGTCACCACGTCCCTCCGACACCGAAGCCCAGGATCCTTCCACCCTCGGCTCGTGTCCCTCTCCTACCTCCTCCGCGTCCATCGGTGTTGCCGGAGATAAATTCATTAGATGGTAAGTATCGGTGATTGGGAAATAGGGGGATAAGACTTCAAACTTGAAATTATGATCATGTTAATAATCTCTTTTCTCTTTTTCTGAACAGATCTTGCTGCCTACTTCCTGGACGGCGACGTTCCCTCCCGTCCCATCATCATTCCTGCATCGCCACCACCACCTGCAGCGACCGACCTCCCTCTCCTCTCCGTCAAGTCGGTGGAGAGACTGTTGGAGCAGGAGGAGTTATAGATAGTGGGAGAGGAGAGGGAGATTGAAGTCGAAGAGGAGAAGGACTTTCGATGCCAGCGGTGTGACAGGGTCTTCGCCTCAGCCTACAGTTTGAGACGTCACACCGCTGGCCATGCCTGCAGGGGAGGAAAGCGCCGACCGATCCCTCAACGGCCTAAGTGTGAAGGTTGTGGACGCACGTTCTACAACAACACCAACTTGCGAGTCCACATCGAAGGCGGTTCCTCTGGCAGTGTTAGGCAACCACCAACGTCATCAGGTAGGAAGCATCCTTCATCGCACGTCGGCTTTTCCTGTTCTTCGTGTCAGAAGACCTTTCCTACAGAGTTTGTTCTCTCTTCGCACACACTCTGTCACACTCATCCCACTGAGCTTTACACTGACAACAACGTCACTCTAAGGCTGAGCAAGTTTTCCCTTGAGAGGCTCGTTCGCGACTATGAGTTAGAAAGCTCTGAAGCTGTGGAAGATATTCATCCTTTCTTGATGAATAATATAGGCTTAATTCATCAAATGTTGGCGAGCTTGGATAGATTTTTACTCAAAGGCATGTTCTATCTCACTGCTCGTTTCAATAAGGTAGACAGTAGCACGGGAGAAGTAGAGTCCACTGTGACCATTAGGATAGTCTCCTGTGCTGCTGATCTCATAGGTGATGTAAACGAGTGGATAGAGAGACATGCGACCTATCTCGTCAGCAACTTAAATAAATTTAATGAAAGAGACAGCGGTCTGGTTTTTGATGGGATAGAGAAAGTAGACATTAAAATCAATCTTTTAGAAAATTTGCAAGGGAGCGGTTGTTTCACCCTCCCCAAAGCACTGGCTAGCGAAAAGGCTGTCATCAATGTAGAGTGTCAGTCCCAGTGTTTCAAGTATGCCGTCCTCTCCATTCTTCACTATAATGATATAGGTATACATCTCCAAAGAGTCGCCAAGTATTGTGAATGTGAGGATGAGCTTAAGTTTGACGGGTTAGATGTCAACACAGTAGATTTTAAGGGCATCGCCCAATTTGAAAAATTCAACAACATTAAGATCGTCGTCCATCTCTGGGAAAAAGGTCTGAAGGGCGTTAGGTATAACAACCGCCAAAGTAACTTCGACCGGGTTGTCAATCTTCTCCTAGTGTATAGCGACAACCATCCAGAATGGCATTATTGTGGCACTCCTAAAATTTCAAAGTTATACCATCATCAAGCAACCTATGGGGATAATTTTTATTACTGTGATCGCTGCACACGCCGTTTCACATCTAAACCATATTTTGAACAGCATTACGAGTGGTGCTGTCGGGGTAAGCTTCAAATGGAAGTCATGCCCAAAGATAAATTTTATAGGTATGAGGAAAACGGCAATGAGCTCAGTCCCATATGTACCATCTATGCGGACATTGAATGTTATATTGAACAAGAAGACCTAAGTCATGAGCCAGCAGCCATTGCCTGTTATGAAGTTTGGCATCCATATTATAGGAATCAAAATGAGATGCATGTGTGGCAAGGCGAGGATTGTGTTGAAAACTTCCTCAATTTTTTAGATAGGAAAGCCCGTTTTTATCAACGCTATGAAACGGAGCTGACTAGGAAACCCATGTGCTTCACAGAAGCCGATAAAATCAAGTTTGATAGGACCACGGAATGTCCCCGCTGCTGTTCATCCTTTGATGATCAGCAACATAAGAAAGTGAGGGACCATTGCCATCTCAGTAGTAAATTTAGGTCTGCCTTATGCAGTAAATGCAATATGAAACTTAGGCTCAAACGGCGAACGCTCCCCGTCATCTTCCATAACTTTAAATGTTATGATGCTCACATCATCATTCGCCATGGATTCGGTAAATCCTAGTCATCCAAAGTGATTGCACAAAGTAAAGAAAAATTTATGTGCATCACTGCCAAAATACAAGTCGATAAGACGAAGGAGGGGAAGCCTGTCTTCTATGACATAAAGTTTCTAGATAGTTTTCAATTTATGTCTTCTTCCTTATCCGCGTTGGCTAATAATTTAGAAACACTTCCCCTCACTCAACATTTAAAGAAAGACTATCCCAACATAAGTGACAGTCTGATGCGACGGAAAGGGGTATTTCCTTATAGTTATTTTAGTTCAATGGACAGATTGAAAGAAACATCCCTTCCTTCCATCGATAAATTTAAAAATGATTTGACGGGTGAGGACTGTTCGCTGGATGACTATAGGCATGCAGAGCAAGCATGGTTAGAATTTAGGTGTCGCACTTTTGGTGACTACATGCTTGCCTACTTAAAATTAGACGTCTATCTGTTGGCTGACGTGTTTGAGACTTTTAGGAAAGTCACATTAGAAAAGGACGCCATAGATCCTATCCACTTTGTTGGTCTGTCGGGCCTGTCCTATCAGTCAGCCTTCAAGATGACGAAAGAGAGAATACATTTACTGCAAGATGCAGAAATGTGCACGTTATTTGAACGTGGTATTAGGGGTGGCTTAACATTTGTCAACAAACATGTTGTCAACAGCACCCAAGACATAGGATCGACCACGCATTTAATGTACATAATCCAAAATAATTTGTATGGGAGTGCATTATTCAAGCCTTTGCCACAGTCTGACTTACAATGGGTAGAGCCCCATGACATTGAACACTTCTCCAATCCAGCACACATGATGGCACTGGGAGATGAGGCCGACATAGGTTATTTATTTGAAGTCGACCTCATCTATCCAGAATGTATTAAGAATAGGACAGTTCATTTTCCTCTCGCAGCCGAATCTGTCATAGTCAGTCCAGATATGTTCTCCCCCTTTATGGAAGAACACAATAAGCAATATGAGGCGGAAAATGACTTGAACTATAAACCCACTAGGAAGTTGTTGCTCACCCAATTAAACAAGCAGCATTACATCGTGCACTATTCCATCCTCAAATTCTATCTAGGTATGGGGATGCAACTTGACAAAGTCCATCGCGCTATCCAGTTTAGGCAGAAGCCCTTTCTAAAACCGTATATAGAATTTAATGGTAAGAAACGGGCTGAATCCAAGAATCCTTTCGAAAAGGACTTCTTTAAATTTAGGAATAATGCCCTCTTTGGTAAAACCATGGAGGATGTAAGAAAGCGCATGGACTATCGTATCGTAACTGATCCGGAAATGAGTATCAAGTTATGTCGCTCGCCGTTGTTTTGCCACCATGATGTCATTTCTGAAGACATCACTGGTTTTAAAATGTCAAAATCTAAAGTAGAACTTTGCAAGCCCATTTATGTTGGTCAAGCTGTCTTGGATTACTCCAAGTTAGAAATGTACAAGTTGTTTTACCACACCTTTAAAACGTGCCCATTGATCCAACATGTGGAATTAGTAGGAGGCGATACAGACAGCTTCTTCCTAGCTTTGACAACCACTAGCCAAGTCAAGCAGGAAGACATTTTAAAATATTTAGCACCCAAGTTTGATAGTTCCAACTATCCCACTGACCATCCGCTTTACTCTACCACAAATAAAGCGAAGCTTGGCTGCTTCAAAGATGAGTGTGCCGGCAAACAAATATAGGAGATGATCTTACTTCGCCCCAAGATGTACTCCATGAAGCTAAAATCCTCATAGCCTTCTATTAAACGGGCGAAAGGCATCTCGAAGTCAATCGTTAGAAAAATGACACATAGGGACTATCAAGATGCCTTACATTCACTTAAAATTAAAAAAGTAGAAATGACCATATTAAAATAAGTCGCATCAAGTCAGAACAACGACGTTTAGGAAACGAGGTCTCTCAGCTTGGGAAGACAAGCGATGCTGGATGAGTCCTAACCACTCATTACCGCATGACCATCCAGACACTCATCTACCTCCACCCAAGAGACAGAAACTTTCTCTTCCTTCGTCCGGCGATGTATGATGATGAATGCTTCCTCTCTGTTGTGGTTGATGTTTTGCTTTTTCACTCCATGGCGTTTTCTATGGGGTGTTGTGAGTGAGTGCCTTGTAACATGCGTCCAACTCCTTATCACTTCATATCATCGATGGGATATCTAGTGCTTTTGCTGACTTTGTTTTCTCCCTGCACATGAGTGAGTTTGTTTTCTCCCTGCACATGAGTGACTTTGTTTTCTCCGGTGATGCGAGCCATAAAAACTTTGTTTTCTGCCACCATCAGTATTAACTATGTGCGGTGCTATGAAAATCGGTTGTGATGATGAATAACATATCATGTACATACTTTGTCGTTTTCCTTTTGACATAAAGATGGGATTTTCACTCAATAGACAGAAGTAAAAGTTTTGATCATTTTCTAAGATGGGTAGGGTTAGAAATAAAGTTGATGATTGTAAAGTTAGAAATAAAGTTGATGATTGTAAAATTTGATTTAATGTTAAAATCATTTCACTGTTTGTACAGTTTGTAAGATAAGTAAAATATAAAATGAAGTCATAAGTATTTCACTATTTGCAAGATAGGTAAAGTATAAAATAAAGTCATAACCATGTTTGAGTTTGGAAGTTAACATCCTCACCAACGAATGTAACATCATGACAATTTCATCGGCTTAGGAAACATCAACCACTGCTGACTCATGTCTATAAATAGCTCTGACTCATGAAGTGGTAAAGCGCCAGTCAGTTAGATGAGAATCTAATCAGTCTTGTTCAACCTTTTCACCGACACGTGTGTGGGCATCATTTCATGTCTATAAATAGCGCTGACTCATCATAAAGCGAAGAACCTTGTTGATGACTTTTTCACGGACACGTGTGTGGGCGATAGTTCATTGCGATGACTCATTCAAAACGCATCATGTGATTTACACGATTCTATTAACTGTGACTCATACAGATAACGCATTAGAGATTTAACAATGTCAGCTACTTTACTGATATCACGTAAACCAGTCATGACACAATGTCCGTTGTGAAACACTGCAATATGTACAGGATGCCACTTCCGAATCAGGAAAGAGCTCAGAAGAGCAGCAGGAAAGAGTTCAGTTTCATTAAATATACAATGATTACTGGTTTTAATGTTGGCTGGATTCACTAACATCTTCAATTGAACAGACACTACTATATTCTTCAATGTCAGGGGACTGAGGCGTAGATGAGGCATGAGTGTTTGCATTTTCTTGACGACTTCGTAACACATGGACTGCATCACGAAATGAGAAAGGTTTCCTAGGACTTGGATCTTGCCGCAGCGAAAGATTTAAAGATTTCGACCGCTGCTCATGCGAATGACCAACAATTGCGGACGACCGCGATGATAGACTGAATCGGGAAGATGGGTATGCAACTGTTCTAAATCGATGTCTCTTCTGAGATTCATTTCGCGCATGGCGTTGATGATGCGGATGGGGAGCATGACTCACAAATGACATGAGGGCTGAGTGAACTTCCCTTTTATACTTTTCCCATGAGGGTTTTGGAATCACGATGTAGCAGTGATCATTATGTAGAATCATCTCTTGAATGCGAATAAATACAATGCCGTCTCCTACGTTAATGACACGGCAAGAGTTGGATAGGATTGCGCGATGCAACCTTCGTAGTTGAAAGCGTTCTAGAGTTATCTGAAGTTGACGTTTCGTATCATGAAATGTAACACACTGACGTTTCCATGATACATAGAGGCATGCTGATAATTTCCACATGTTTAAAACCTGAGTGAAGAATGGTATGCCTAAGAAAGAAGGAGAGAGTCATGTTCATGTGTGGCATGGTGAGTGTACATTTTCTTTCTTGATACAGTGGCCGTTAGGCCGTGGTCTCATAAAGACCGATGGTGCGTTCTCAGCGTGTGGAGAGTGTTACTGTAGTTGATCATCATCAACATGGACATCATTTTTAAAGGTGATGGAGACAAGATAGGGATTCAACGTAAACAACCTCCCGTCCCTGCGCGGGCCCATGTAGATGGTTTGAATTTTAATTTCGAAGGAGTAGAATCCTTTTCCCAAAATGGGGAGAGGTTTGCAATTGAGTAAGTCGAATTCGCTGCCCTCCTTTTCATGGATGATGAGACAGTGTCTATCCATATGAACATACATGTATCGTCTTTCCATGATGGGAACTTGTGACCGCTTCCCATTGTGTCGAACAATTTCTTTGGGAATGGTGAGATTTTCTTTCAGGAATGTTTCAAGAGTATTGAATTGTAACCGTGTCCAATAGTCTAACGGCACAATCGAGGCTGATCTTCCCAAGGATTTTATTTTATTGTGCAGTGATCTTCTCGTGAACCGTCATCAATATGTGAAGCTAGGACATTGTGCGAGCTCTACCACCCCAGTTACTTCAGGTATTCCGCAAGGAGGAAAGCTTTCTCCCTTTCTTTTCTGCACCCATATGAGATCATTCAAAGCTCTACACCCACATGCCTTGACTTCTAAATATGCTGACGACATTGTGATTGTTCTACCTGCCTTTCGTTCAATTGATATCGAACTCCAAATTCGAGACGAAATCCATCATTTAAAAGACTGGTGTAACTCACATGGACTAGTACTAAATTGTGAAAAAACCCAATGCATGTTTATCGCTAAAAGTCAGAATTCTTTAGTGCCTCGTGATATTCATTTTGTAAATAGTGTAAAAAATTTTGTAAAATTCTTGGAGTCATTTATGACTCAAATCTATCTTGGAATACCTTTGTAGACAATTTATGCAAACGTGCCAACCAGCGTCTTTATGTCATAAAGCGATTAAAACAATGCCTTTCTGTGTCCTAACTCATTCAGATTTATATTGCTACTGTCCTTTCAACGCTGGAATACAATGCTGCCCTCCTCGTTGGACTGAACCAGCTTAATATTGAAAAATTGGAAAAGGTTCGGCGACGTTCTCACAAAATTATTTACGGACCAAAGTGCAGTTGTGATAGCTTTACCCCCCTATCCCTGAGAAGGGAAATATCTGCCCTAACAGTTTTCAGAAAAATGTTAGAACCAAAACATTTATTGCATAAAATCATGCCCCCCAAACTTTCAAGATCCCGACATTCCCTCGCTGTCTCTATCCCCTTTTCAAGAACCCAACAACGCCAAATGTCATTTATTCCCAGATGCTCTATTTTGCATAACTTAGCAGAAATATGCTAACTAATGTATTTCCTACAGCTACTGTGCATGTCCTCTGTATACTGTACAAGCTCTGTATTTTTCATCTGTGTATCTGCAATGCATGATTTCCATTTCAAATGAATAAACACATACTACTACTACACACACGGCCAGTCCATACTTTGTTGACATAACCTTTAGATAATCTATCCGATGACTTGGAGTTTTTATGGTCACGGCTTCTCCATGATGAGTTATCTTTTGATTGAAAGAATTTTTACCCAATGCTAAAGTAAGGGAGTTCAGTGTACCCAGTACGAGAGCAGAGGAGTTGATGGCTTCGAGCAACTGCATGGTTAGCGCAAGGACAGAAATGATTGCCATGAGCTCAGTCGTCCGTTTTATAACCAGACCTAGCTCCAATCACATGCGTTTCCCTTTTCACGTTTTCCCTGTCTATGTTACGTGACAAAGAGTTATCACACGTGAACGTTTGACTGCGTGGGTGGAAACCTTTCCTATTTATACACAAAGTCGTTCTAGTCCTCACAAAGACTTCAGTGACACACCCCTTCAAGCGAACAAAGACGCATTCATTTATCTAACAAAGAGCCCGATAGTAATGCACAAAGCGCAATGACTCATGTTGTGACACGCCCCTTTTCTCGAACAAAGACGCATTCATTTATCTAACAAAGAGCCCGATAGAAATGCATAAAGCGCAATGACTCATGTTGCTCTATACACCATTACAAAATACTCAGTGAAAAGAAATCTTTATTGCATCTACACAATGTGTCGACCATCAAACAAAGTCGTGGATGTAAACACACTCAGTTGAATCATGATATGTTTAACAACGTACGCATTTCCTTCCAACGTCTCTACTATTCTCTCCATAATTTTTTCCATATGATGACCATAAAATTGAACACTAAGAGTAATCCATTCTGTGCAATAAGATCCAAAACAAAATGGTTTTTGCAAATCTTTCAACTCTATATAAGCAACGAGTCTACCCTTTACATCTTGAGGTTGTAAACTCTCTATCAATCTTTTGAAGAGAGGAAGGCTTTCAGTTAGCGCTACTTTCATATCATTCATCTTCATTTTAAATGTAAGTTTCCAATCTTGTAAAAATCCATCGAATCCTTGTTGATCAAGTGTCAAATGACACATGTGGTTACTTAAGGTACGATGCGCCATCATAAACGTTGTGACTATAGATTTCACATTGCTTCAATGACTTCCACTATGAATAAAACAGAATAACAATCATGTTCCACTGTAATTTTATTCAACACCAGACAAAATTTACAAGTACAGAATACACTTCATAAAATGATTATCACTCATTCACAAGGAGTAAAAACATGTTTTACATAGACCCATGCTGTTGACAATAACATAGATACAGTTCATAAACGTCATAGAGACTACAATGCCAGCGTGAAGAGAGTTTTGCAATGTAGGTAGCTATATTTCTAGTATTACCATGGGATGGTGACTGTAAAGGTGAATACTCTCACCGAAACATACAGCCATATCAAAAATCATTTCATCTCTAAACTTCTTTTGATCACAATGCATATGATTGTCTTGTCTTACACGATCTACCCAACATGGTAAATAAAAATTATCAATGTGCAACTGAAGTGTTGCTGCTTCTCGTTCAGAATCATTTCATAATATTTTAACAATATGAAAAATTGACAGCCACCGTTTGAAATCACTTATCAAATACGTTTCATTTACAAATCCAATATGAATCAAAATAGAAGGATCAAGTCCATGCACATGACACCGTGACCATTCGTCTTTGTGTGGAGGACAGTACGTAAATCTATGATATACACTAACAACAGTTTGATCACTTTCTCTCATTGCAATAGCACTCAATTCCTGCATGGGTGTTCCCTCACTGTCTATGAAGATGACAACCTACAATATCAAAAAGACTTAATTACAAGATAATACATTGAGCAGGAACTTTACAAGGATGTCTGTCCTTTACATAACAAAAGATACATACAACATGATAACAATGTTTTATTTGAACATAACGCGCAAGATCGCGTTTTCCACATTCACTACATACTAACTGATTACAATACTTAAGATTTCTCTTTGGTAACACCATCTTTCTTTGTTGCGCGACGACGTTTAGGTTTGGTGACAGGTTCTTGACACTCTTTGACACAAGAATCAATGACTTTCTCAATGTGATCAAGACCTGTTAACTCAGGTTGATGATGAATTTGAGCAATGCGCAAATTGAGAGAAATCAAATTCCCGTCAGATTGATGAGGTCCCACATAAACAGCAGGCACCTCAATATGAAATGAATGAAAGCCTGCACCTAGCGATGGCAATTCTGTTTCAACTGACTGTTCAACTGTCACTCCTGAAGTGACTTTACAATACTTGCTTTGCAAAATATAGCAGCGAGTACCGCGATACAAAGGTTTATAATAAGAAGTTTTCTTTTCTGGCCACAACTGTAATAGTTCAGTAGGAATAAGAGCCTTTTGCCTCACAACGTCTTCTAAAATGTCAAGCTGCTGACGCAACCAATTATCAATAGGGATACTCAGGTTTTGACCGCAACGATTTACTTGCGTATCCACTTTTGGTAAGTATACCTCCGGCGTTTGAAGATAGAGTCGAACACCGTTGTAGCGCACTTGTTGTTTGTAGGTAGGATAGCCGTGAATTACCTTTTCAATTTTCGGATTCCACAGCTCTAGATGTTGAGGATTCAGTGATGCAGCAGTTGGAGTAGGATTCATGGCCATGGCAGTCTGTAACGAAAGAATACCACTAAGTACATTCATGATCATCAGAGAAAACAAAATTGTTAGCTTAGCAGTGACATATGAGGTGGGCCTTAAGAGGACCTTTTGGAGCGTTCACATGATTTAAAGCTTATCACCAAAGTCTAAGTCTTCGTCATCGTCCAGTAAATTAAATGTCTTGGGCTTAGGACCCGAATTAAGTTTCAATTCCCTAAAAGACTTAAAGGTAAAGCGTCTAGGTGGTGGAGGCGGTGGTGGTGGTGGTGATGGTTCAACAAAATGAGCTTGTACAATCATCGGCCACACACTCTCCTACGTCTCTCTTCTAAAATGCTGGTAAGGTTTAGGCCACACCGTCATGACACTCACTTGTAAATTTGCAAACAGGATTGAATCAGACAAATATGAGACGGAGAATGCCTTTCACAAGTCACACACGCCTTCCAAGTCAAGAGAATGAAATGAAGAGAAAATGGGGAGACGTCTGCTTTTATAGTCTCCTGTGAATCCACATTTGACACTATGAGAGCCAGTCAGAGACCTCCGTTTCTCCCCTGACTTCGTTGCGGCAGGGAAAAGGAGGCATGCGGACGACTGACTCATGAATGCTTTTCCCAAATCTTGTAGTCAAATCTAGTTTAGCACATTGAGTTGAATGTGTTTTATGCGACATAGGAGCAAGTTGGATCCATGCTCATGAAATGAATGTAGTCGAGATGCAATTTTCGCCATGTGTCGCTGATAGAAATCTTTGGGATCATGTATCGTCTCTGCAGAATAGGATGCAAAATGAAACACTACACGCTCACCTGCATGTTCATCAGTCACTTTCTCAAATTCAATCTCTGCAACTAATCGTCCTTTCACATCTTTATTTATCAAACTGTCCATGAGCTGTTGGAAAACGAAGTAACCTTTAGCGATAGCAAATTCTATGTCTGCCTTTTCATGATGAAATGAGATGATGTAGTCCCTAATCACACCACGAAGACTTTATGTCGATGAAAACGTAGTGAACAAAATTCATTCGTAAACTCTACTGCTTCTGTCATCTTTCTTCCTATCACTTTGGAGACATAGCATGAATGACATTCAGGTGTAACATGGCACGCTGATTCCAAATCTGATCTCTGATTTCCCGTCCGAGGCTTGGTTCACCCGATAGAGCGATTTTCGTAAAAATTCTAACTCTGTCGTTTTTTCGCCAATATCCCAAATTTTCAATGACGTCTCACCTCTAAATGAAGGCAGCTAGGAACAAGCCGTGTCTTCCACTGAATTTTTCTCACTCCCAGCTTTGAAACGAGCTATTGCACGACTTTCTACGATCCCTACAACCAAAGTTGGAAGATCGCTGCCGAGAGGGGAGGTCAGAACTTTTTCTCTTCGATTGAGCTGGAAAAAAGTTCCTAGACCCAACATTGGCCAAAACGTCCGAATTTGCACTCCGTTTTCCCATCCGAGCACTCCTTCATGCCGAAAAACGACTTTTCTAATCCCAAAACATCGAACACCTGACTTTTCCAACTCTGACGTTTTCCTGCCATTTTCCTCCCTCAACCCAGGATAAAAGGACCCAACTGAGCTTTCCACTGCATTTTTCTCACTCTTAGCTTTCAAATGAGCTATCACACGACTTTCTACGATCTCTAACACCAAAGTTGGAAGTCTCGTTCCAGAGGGGGGGAAGTCCTCAAAACTTTTCCTCTCCGATTGAGCTGGAAACATCCTTCCTAACCCAAAATTTCACGTAGATTCCGAATATGGCCTCCGTTTTCCCATCCGAGGTCTCCTTCATGACGAAAAACAACTTTTCTCATCCCAAAACCACCAAAACCCGCCCTTTTCCAACTCTGCCGCTCCACCCCTTGCCTCTCAGGAAAACTCCTCCTGCCTTTCTTCCCCACCCAAAATTTCACGCAGATTCCAAATCTGATCTCCGTTTTGACATCCGAACCCTCCTTCATGACGATTTCCAACTTTGCTCATCCCAAAACGACCAACACCCACCCTTTCCTCACTCTATCCTTTCGAGATTCCACCCCTTCCCTCATCACTCTTCCTTCTTTCCTCTCGCCAGAGGGGGGGGGTAGGGACCAGTTTTCTCCTCTCGGACCCATTCCTCCCACCACATCCTTGGCCACCTCCCTCACCTTCCTTCCAGAGGGGGGGATGAATCATCGTTGCAAATTTTGGACTTGCGCCTGGGATGGGATTACTACTAACAGACGAGTATATTCTCCTGAAATTATCCTTGCAGCGATCGAAGAATTCAACACAATAAACATCATGAACTTTTTAATCTTATTTTGCACAGTGATTTTAGACCCTATATGGATAATGCATATCAGTGGCGGCTCTATGGATTTCTGTTAGGTCATGCTCATCAATTTTTTCGCATCATGAGGAAAAAAGTATGTGTGACAGCTATCATACTAGGATTTTTAACCATGCAACTGATGTAGCATAATGTAGCTTAATATCATGCAACTTAAGAAACAGTTACGAATTCGATGAACAAAATTTTAATCTCATTCCATTTGCATTTGCCCTTTCCTAATTATAATTCAAACATGCAAGCCGCCTACTTTTCACATCAGGTAATCCAGTGAATATGGTGTAGGGCTAGGCATAATTCTAATGATCTACATACTGCATCAGCCAAAATACGCTTAAAATAAAATTCCAGGCGTAGGCTACATGCTTTGTATGTTTGAGTACATCCGATGATAATCTGATGCATGCATAGCCTATTATACTATTTGCTCCTAGACATATCTACATATGCAAGCATGTAGAAGACCACGGCTAAATTTAATCACCAGATAATGTATATTAAATAATATTCAAGTTCTAGTTATTTGAAGCATGCATTTAAGATAGTAAAAACACCGTCAATCGCACAAAATCACAAGCTGTATTAACATTGGAAGATATTGAATTACTTATAAAGGACGTCAATTCGATGGGGTTTCAATCGTGCAACTGAGACTCGAGACATCTCATGATCTCACTACACCGATAAAATCAGCAGATTGCTGTCCAATCAGCTACCGTTAGTTGGTTGAAACGAGCTATACGTATCATTTGTGCTTCCCGTCCACGGCATGAGATGGAGTATGAAAATCGTCATCCGCAGATTTTGCTATTGTTCTCCCGTCAGATGATCCGGCCAATAACAAATGAGGTATGCTCGAATTGACTTGCGTTCCCCTGAATTTTTTAGAACAAGTTAGCTACTTGATAAATCTTAATTGAGTATGACCTTAATGTCACAGCAACATGATCTGACATAGTAATCAAATGTTGTCAAATGTAATCAAATGATGTTGGAAGTTTTTTTGTTGATTCAAAACTTTCCCTTTCTTGTGGTTGACATCGTTGATTTGTGTGGAGGAAAATTAGACAAAATACTTCGTCATGCTGAGCATGAAGGGCATGATCGCTAAAGCCGCCACTGATGCATATCTAATAGGATAGATCATGAAATTTCATTAAGTGATTCAAAAATAATACAAGTTTGCAGTGCTATTGCATCATCTTCTATCACACAATCGAAATGAGCACCCTGTATGGATATGGCTATTTTTGAATAATATTTATAAAATAAAGAGCTCGATTCTATCCTGGTGCATGTTGCATCAATATTCTGAGCTTCTATGCGCCACTATCGCATTAAAAGCAAAGCAACAAACAGATGTAGTGTTTTCTTTGGTGTTGGTTCTTCGAAAGTTCCCGAATGAATAAAGTCATTTCAGGAAGTAAAACCAAAATCAATAACCAATCCACGAATCAACGTAGCACTTTGTGTTATTTGATGTGCTGCTTCACTTGGAAAAGGGAAGATATGACCTAATATTTGTAAAAAAGTGTAAACCTGAAATGCCGGTTTGTTTCCATAGGATTAATTACTTGACTTTGATTATTGATTAACTCTCTTTTAAAGTCTTAACGTATTCGTAAATAAATTCTGTTGGCAACACTCCAATGTTTTATCTAATTCAAAAATTAGTAGCCAGCAGATCTATGTGAATGACATTGATTGATGCATGAATAAGTTTCCCCAGATAACTCATTTGCCAATGTGCAAAATGCGACTGAAAATTCTGATCAGTCTCACCAATGGCAAAGTCAGACTGAAAAGGAGACTATAGGAATTATACTTCAAAACGGATGTAAATCGGCATGATCTTCCAGATATAGTTACACATTATCACGAAAATTAGTCAACCGATACATGCCTAAATGCACCAATATGAAATATGATATCAGCCTCATCTCGTACTCGTGCTATTTTAGATATCTGTCCAGATGCTGTATTATAGAAGTCCATGGATAATCTAAATTCCCTTGAGATTGCTATAGTAGATTAAATGACCTACAGACCAGGAGGTTTTTAATTTAATATTTAATCTACTGTAGCGCTAGTATAAAAGAACTCACAACAATTATAATGTATTAGAATGATAACAAAGCTTACTGCAGAAGAAGTCAAAAGTTATATTCACTGAATGTGCAGTTATTAAACACAAATGTATTTGATGTAGACTCGTCTGTGTTGTTTGACTGTTGATTCACTTGTCTTGTAACTGATGAATATTCTCCGGAAAGAATGTCACTCATTTGTCTGTCCATTGAATTTTGTGCCACATATACTTCGTCGGAATTGGAGATGTGGCCAATTCTTTTCTTTGTGACTTCTCGAGGGATCCCGGCCTCAACTAAACGAGTCTTTGCAGTTCTTCGGAGACTTGTATTAGTGTAATAACCTTCTTTTTCTAGAGATTTCATAAGTGTCTTTGTAATTTTTTCGATCGAATGTATGCCGAGAGGTTGATTCTTGTACCAGACAGTTGACTTTGGTGATACGATGCAGGCCAGATGAAATTCAGTTCTGTCGGTTATTGGTCGATGCGATACATACTCCTTGTATAAGTTTATCGAGCACCTTTCCTTGAACGTTTTTCTTGGGAATATCTTCATAGATTTTGGTTCCATGCAAGACTGCTTGATCCAGAAATTCCTGGATTTCGAAACGGTCTCTGTCAGTGGCGGCTTTAGCGATCATGCCCTTCATGCTCAGCATGACGAAGTATTTTGTCTAATTTTCCTCCACACAAATCAACGATGTCAACCACAAGAAAGGGAAAGTTTTGAATCAACAAAAAAACTTCCAACATCATTTGATTACATTTGACAACATTTGATTACTATGTCAGATCATGTTGCTGTGACATTAAGGTCATACTCAATTAAGATTTATCAAGTAGCTAACTTGTTCTAAAAAATTCAGGGGAACGCAAGTCAATTCGAGCATACCTCATTTGTTATTGGCCGGATCATCTGACGGGAGAACAATAGCAAAATCTGCGGATGACGATTTTCATACTCCATCTCATGCCGTGGACGGGAAGCACAAATGATACGTATAGCTCGTTTCAACCAACTAACGGTAGCTGATTGGACGGCAATCTGCTGATTTTATCGGTGTAGTGAGATCATGAGATGTCTCGAGTCTCAGTTGCACGATTGAAACCCCATCGAATTGACGTCCTTTATAAGTAATTCAATATCTTCCAATGTTAATACAGCTTGTGATTTTGTGCGATTGACGGTGTTTTTACTATCTTAAATGCATGCTTCAAGTAACTAGAACTTGAATATTATTTAATATACATTATCTGGTGATTAAATTTAGCCGTGGTCTTCTACATGCTTGCATATGTAGATATGTCTAGGAGCAAATAGTATAATAGGCTATGCATGCATCAGATTATCATCGGATGTACTCAAACATACAAAGCATGTAGCCTACGCCTGGAATTTTATTTTAAGCGTATTTTGGCTGATGCAGTATGTAGATCATTAGAATTATGCCTAGCCCTACACCATATTCACTGGATTACCTGATGTGAAAAGTAGGCGGCTTGCATGTTTGAATTATAATTAGGAAAGGGCAAATGCAAATGGAATGAGATTAAAATTTTGTTCATCGAATTCGTAACTGTTTCTTAAGTTGCATGATATTAAGCTACATTATGCTACATCAGTTGCATGGTTAAAAATCCTCGTATGATAGCTGTCACACATACTTTTTTCCTCATGATGCGAAAAAATTGATGAGCATGACCTAACAGAAATCCATAGAGCCGCCACTGGTCTCTGTATACAATAGAACCTCTTCTGAATTTTCTTCTATAAGCTGCAGTTGACTAGCAGCACCAAATCGCAATGCTTTGTGCTCTGTGGCTGTTCGCAAACCGAGCTGAACACCGATCAAGAAGATAACCAAAGGTCCTCTTCGTCCGAAAGAGGAATATTCTCGGCTCGTTTTGGAGGTCTAGCATTGCCTTCACCTGCACTGAGTCGCATTTCCGCATCAAGTTGGTTCCTCGCATCATTGAACTCGGGATCTTTAAAAAATGACCAGTTTCTTTTACAGTCATAGTTCATATAGTGTTGTATCATAGCAAAGATTTCTTTTAGAGACTTAGGGGGATATTTGGACCCATCTTGCTTTCTTGCATCTGCGATGAAATATTTCAAACAGTATGATAGATCTGAAACACTCATGTATTCCAGGTCATCGTAGATTTTCAGCATGCCATCATCTCTCACTTTCCATTCTGAGTGCCACATTTTAAAAAGTCTTACACATGGTTGCTGTTGAACTTGTCGCAAATCTTTTCATCTCATCTGCGGATGTTGTTGCTTGATCTTCCATTTTTTATTTTATTTTTCTCTAGAACGATTGCGTCAATGTGCTGGCTAATTTCATGGAATGCAAAAATTGCTATTATATCAAGAAGAGAATCAAATTTTAAATTTCAGATCTATGGTAATAGTTGATTTTTGCATCATGCACCATCGAGAGTGGTGCGTGATCGCTGCTGTCTCGCTGTGTTTTTGATATCTGTGTTTGCCGTCGGTCCTTTCAACCTATTCTCGAAAATTTTTATATCATTGGATTCCGCTCGTTCTCGTTCATCTTGCTACGCAGGTTGTGTTGGTCATCATTGTCTCCTTCGTCGCCTATCATCGAAATAAGGAATATACACGCCGTTTGTCAGTGATCTCCTCTCACTTCCATTGCTTCGCGTCGGTGACATTGTCCAGTGGTTGGGTGGTGACGTTTCGTGAATTCTTTCTGTAATGCACGTGATTCTCGGCAATTCGGAGTAAGTGCGTCTTTTGACAGGACTTGCTTTCGTGCTGCGTAGTACTGTGGCTAGCGTTTGGGACTTACATCTCTGTGGTAACGGGTTCAAAATTGAGGACGAACTTTTGCATCATTTTGCTTCTCTCTTTTGATGATGGTCACTCCAAAGCCTAATACACGCTCTGGTGCTATCTCAATGTCTCAGGCCGATGAGTTGAAAAAGTTGATCCAGGAATCTCGGGATTTTGTAATTACTGCCTTGAGATCAGACCTCCGTAATTTAGAAAGCAAATTGTCATCCCGCATCGATGCGATTGAGGTCTCAATAACATCTATACGGTCAGATCACACAGAGTTAGCCAATGATCTCGCTCTAATGAAGCGACATGTTGGTGAGGCAACACAGAGCGTTTTTGACTGTTGCTTGGAAGAGGTTCAAAATCGTACGGTGAGAATGAACAGTTTGATTTTTCACGGCATCCCTGAGAAATCTACTGGGACCATCCAAGAAAGGACTGATTGGGATAAGTCAAAGTTAAATGCAATATTTAATGAAATGAACTTTGATGTCTCTGATGACGAAATATCAGGCCATCGTCGAATTGGGAAAAGTCGCAGTGACGGAACTCGTCTCCTCAAAATACAAGTCCATGACCCCATTAAGAAAAGTGATATTCTGAGAAAGTCCAAATCATTACGCAACTCAGCAAATTTTCGAAGAGTGTATGTGCATCACGATCTCACTCCTTTACAGCAAGAAAAGGAAAAGTTTTTGAGAACTGAACTGAAGCGACGTCGCGAAAATGGTGAGGATATTGTCATTTATCGCAATAAAATTGTGGCTCGTTCTCAATTTCAAAATTTTCATTGAAAGATTTTAAAGAACATCCAATCAGTGACATTTCCTTGTTTCTGTGCAATATACGTTCCCTTCTTCCCAAGTTCGACGATCTGAACCTTACACGACTAAGTCTAAAACCGGGAGTTTTGATGATAACCGAATCTTGGCTTACAGAAAGCATTATGGATGCACTACTTACCATCCCTCGTTTCATTTTGTATCGTATGGATCGAAGAGACCGAATAGGCGGTGGTGTCTGTATGTATGTGAATGACAGCATTAACTCTTCATTGCACACACCTACTGCTGAATGTCCCTCTTTCTGTGAGATCCTGTTTGTGAAGTTGCATTTTCGTTACCACTATGTCCTTTGCTGTGTCTTGTACATTCCACCTGGCTTAAAGAGAGATGAACATTGTAAAATTTCTGAATTTATTTTGAATGAAATTGATCATGTACTTCTCTCCAATCCTGATTGCAATGTCATAGTAGCTGGAGATTTCAATGACTTTTCTTCAGAAATTTTTTATCAAGATTTGGCTTTGTCAAATAAAGTGCATGATCCCACCAGGTCTGACAAAATCCTGGACAAAATTTTCATCGATGCCGAGCTATGTGAATTTTTTGAGCAAAGCGCTTGCGTTGGTCCGCCGATTGGTAATTCAGACCACAATGTTGTTTTTCTGAGATCTTTGTTTGAGGCAAGTAATGTGTCTGTCAGGAGTTTCCCCGTTTGGGATTTTCGCGAGTCTCACATTCAGGAATTTATTTCCCGTCTGTCATCCTCTGACTTTTCAGAGATTGAAAACACGCACTCCATTGATGTAATGTGCAGCAAATTTTATGAAATCTTGTGTAAGTGTGTATCTGTTATCCCTCGTGAAATGGTTACTCTGACGTCTGAGGACAAGCCATGGATTACTCCCCTTTTGAAAATGCTCATCAACAGGCGTTGGGAGGCTTTTCGAAGCAGGAACTGGCCAATGTACGAGCATTACAAGATCAAAGTAAAGGACGAAATAATAAAGGCCAAGATACAATGGGCTAATAAGCACAAGCAAAGTACCAACGGCTTATGGAAGATTGTTAGTGAGATTAAGGGTACCAGATCATCTGACTCGTTCCGCCATTTGCAACATACATTTACTGACATCAGGGATATGTTGAACTGCTTTACGTCTGTCTTCAAGTGCAATTATAATGCGTCTGACGATGTTTCATTGGCGGCGATTCAGAATCAACGTTGGGATTTTCAAATTTCTCCCTATGAAGTGCTGAATGAATTAGTGCATCTAAATTCCCACAAAGGCATCGGCGCTGATGGTATTCCAACTAGACTATTGGTTATTGGTGCATATCTTCTTTGTGAACCTTTGTGTTGGATATTTAACCGATCCATTCAAACTAAGACATTTCCTATGTGTTTTAAAGAAGCTATTGTACAACCCATACCAAAGAAGAGCAGACCAAAGCTTAATGAATTTCGCGCAATATCCTTGACATCGGTTATTAGCAAAATATTCGAACGAATCGTATCGCGTGAAATAAAATGCAAGCTTCTTCCACTTTACGGAATCAACCAGCACGCTTACCGACCTTTAAGATCTACAACCAGTGCTCTGGTCGCCATACAAGACTCCATCACACGATCATTGGATTCGCCGGAAACGATAGCTGTTCGTATCATATGTTTGGACCTGTCAAAGGCTTTTGACACATTACAGTTCAATCGTCTGTTGAATTATCTCAATCGAGCTGGTCTGAACCATGGAATTTTGAGTTGGCTTCAGTCTTATCTGGTTGGCAGGAAGTTCAGAGTTCGAATACATGGCTGTTTTGGCCCTTGGGAAGACGCAATTTCAGGAGTTCCTCAGGGTTCGGTCCTCGGGCCCTTGTTGTTCGCGGCTTTTATGGGTTCCATCAATTTTGATGCTGAGTGTATTCGATGCATTAAATATGCTGACGACATAACCATCATTGAAGAGATCACAAGGAAATCAGTATCAGAACAGTTTTTGTCATCTCAACTCATTGAGGAGAAATTTACTGACAGCGGGCTTAGACTCAATTCTGGGAAGTGCAAGGAACTGCTTTTACAAAAGTCAGTGTTACCGGAGAATCAAATTTCGACGAGCGTTTTCCCCAGAGTTGATAATCTACGTATCCTCGGTTTCATCTTTTCCGACAGATCATCATGGAACCATCAAATCAGTGAGACTGTTAAACGTGCATCTTGCAGATTGTACATTATCCGCTGCCTGAAGCCAGTTTTGTCAAGAAAGGAACTTATTATTGTCTACCATGCTGTGATTACATCGTTGATTTTGTATGCCTCGCCGACGTATGGAAATTTACCTGTTGGCCTACTTTATAAGTTAGAGTGCTTTCAAAAGCGTGCTCATAGATTGATTTGTGGGCACGGATGTTCATGTGTTGAGTTCCGTGAGTTGTCAATTGTATTCAGAGAGTATGGTCTAAAATTTCTGCATAAATGTGAGTCGAATCCTTGTCATCCTCTTCACCAATTTGTGCCCAAACGCCTCATGAGGTCGAGTCATTATTGTTTGCCTTATTCAGCTACAAGTAGGCGTTTGAACTCGTTTTTCCCATGTTTTTGTGCTGTTGCCAACGGCGGGTTTTTTATTTGATGAAACTTTTCTTGTACTTCAGAAGCTGTTGTTAAATAACTTGTATCTGTGCTCAAACATGACGTTTTGACTTTGTCTTTTAATTATTTTGAAATTAAATGTATCTGTGATTTTCAATTCATGCAAATAAACGATTCTCTCTCTCTCTCTAAAGAATGGACATCTGTTAACGACAAGACATGCTACTGACACCAGACATGACACAAATGCATTAATTTCCCTGCATAAACCATAGAATTCTAAAGTAATAGCACTATAGACATCTACATGTAACATAGATAAATCATAGATGTAACAGAAATCATAGATGTACTATGTCATTGATGTAGGAATAGAAATACGGATAAATCACTGAATCTCTGATTTAAACATAGAAGTGGATAATAGTACACTAGAATGGAAGTTTGATATCTTGCCTATGTTCAATGATGGCACATGGAAAAATCTATGGTTTGTACCATAGATTTCTAAATTTCTCTGGACAGATAGGTTGAAATTGGTTTATACATGTTCAGGCATGGACTCCTAAATATAGATTACCTTGCAAATAGACTGTCAATAAGCATAATCAACATTTTGGAGAACAGGTTGCCTGCCAGCACAGCATGTATGTATATTTATGTACATTAGGAGTTAGGACGCATGAGCTTACACATGCTTATGCGCTAAACGCATGTGCTACACCTCCGCGTCATTTGCTAATTTTGCAATTTTCTTCCTCAGAACTGAGGCATTTGAGATTTTATGCACAAATATCTTGCACATGCTGTTGAAAAATGTCATTGAAATTTCGGAAATCTGATTCATGTGCGTGCGAACAGCGGGAAATTACGAAGTAATCGGAAATGTGATGATATTCATCGATAGTCTGAGCATCGTCCTTTCATTTTTTAAAGAAAGATACTATCTTCTTAGACAATTATTCAGTTTCAGTTATGACTTGTATAACCTGGAAAAATGGTTTTTCTTCGCTATTCTCACAAATAAAGTTTTTACATGAAAATTAAAAACTATTCAGTTTGATCTCATACCACACTCTCCAGCAAGGAATGTATAGTTGAAGCACAGATACGTTTGGTGGAAAAGACTTCCCATGATAAATTTTGCTCAAAAACTTTGCAGCTTCAGGATGTCGAACATTGCCAACTCACTATTTGTGACATTACACTCACGACAAAAATCACATTTTTTGCATTTCAGGAGTGAAGGGCAGCAAGCACCACTTATATCATCTCGATTTTTAGGATTCATATTGAAATCAGTTTTTGTATGCAAACATTCTCCTGCATACACATCATCTTCTGTGGTTGACTACATGATATTTTATCATCAACACTTCTCAGACTAAATCCGGAAAACTTCAATAAAGTTACTGTTTTCATTTTCTTGTCATTCTCTGTAAGGTAACGAATGGAGATAAAATAATTTTTGCACCAGTCATTTGACGCATCCAACCAAAACCCTTCTCAATGTGATCCGGCTGTGCTTTTCCGAGCATTGGTCATTGGTCTCAGAAGAGTAGTCTCCATCACAGGTCGGATCGCTTGATATGTTCAGACATCCTTATAGAAGAAGCTGATCAGGTTGTAAATGCTTATTGTGTCCATCATGATTGTTTTCATGAAATTGAATGCAAAGAAGGATCTCCGTATAGTTCACTTTTCTGTTCCCCCTCATTTCAGGACATTCGTAGTGTGGAAATCGGTGGCTTCTCTTTTCCTCTCGAAACTGACCCTTACATAACAATGGTCAATGCTTCGGTTGGATCTTCCGTCCGCTGAATTCGGCTTCACGGAGCTTTGTCAGTCTTTCCCAAGTATTACATAATTGAATCCAATTTCGAATTTCTATTACTGACTGGTCATCCAGAGATTATCCAGAAGTCATCAGATTGACAACTTTGGAAAACTTGTGATAGATGATAGATACTCGTACATTATGTGCTGCTTGGAATGGATTTCTCTCTGTGATAAATGCAAAAACCTATTCGCAGATTTTTCGACAGTCAATGATGCGACGATGCTGTGGGGAAGATTTCAACTTATGATCGCCATTTTTAGTCCATTATCGTCTTGAGATGTCACAAACGCAGGTGGAATGGTTTCTTTCTAAATTTTAGAAAAAATTGTCATAACAAGAAATCTTCCGATTGTGTTTCCATTGCCAGGACATGTACTTGAAAACGTGGCCATACCGGATCGCAGCTTTGTAGTTGTTTGGAGAAGCATCTAGACAGATAAAGGAATTTCGATGGCACTGTACTTTAGATCACGCTGTTTCATTTCTTCAATTTTTCTTCATTGCTTGCCATGATGATCCATGTCCTTCGTGGTAGCATTTGTCAGATTCATGGAATTGAAGGTTACACAAGACGTCACACAAAGTTGCACAAGAATATAATACTTTCAACTAAATCGATGCATTCACAAATTCAAATTTCTTTGTTATGCAAGTAGAGGAATGTATTTGTGTTACACCGTCATTGCATTTCGGTTCACAGCCAACAATGGTATACTGCATTTGCTTGCATTTTGCATTCAAACAAGCTGCAAAATTCGATCTTTTGCAACACGAATGTTGGTTGGCCTGAACATGTATAAAATGATTTCAAATTTTGCTCACCTATCTGTCCAGAGAAATTTAGAAGTCTATGGTTTGTACATACGAGTATATCAGCTTAGATCTAAAACATTGCATCATAGTCAAACTATTTGCCAATTTGGTTGTGGAAGTTGTTGACAGCAAATTACAGGATTTTCATGAAGAGAATTTTAAGTGAGATGGCAGCATTGTTTCATGTGAAGTATTAGCTTACTATTCTATGGATTAATATACTGTGTCTATTTGTAGCAGTCATTGACAACCATTTTCCAATTTTTCAATGCTGGATTGCGAATCAAAAATTGGTTCAGAGTCATAAGCGAAAGTGGTCGCTGTACTGGTTGTAAGAATATCTCAAGAATTCAAAGATAAAAATTCTAATTATTGGATAATTTCTCCTTCTAGCGGTTAAGAAACCTAGAGCTTTCTGGAATAGACACATTGAAAGCTGCTTTACCGACAGTCATTTCTCAGATAAATGAAATGTCGCTGGATCCTTTTAATTAATCACGAAATGACTTATGTGACATAGTGTGATGATATTTTGGAAGCTCATATTCGAAAGCATGCAAAGGTTTTGAAAATTGTTCAAATATATTGAACAAGGAAACGCTTTTAAGGAAATGAATACTCTGAGATTTCTTGGCCTCTGATTTCAAGCTGGAGCAATGCATGCTCTGTAAATCGACATTACAAGTTGCGCATGTGTCTGATTACACTCTTGATTGATTATAGGAGCGATATTTCAAAATGATGAATGTACAGAACGTTTTACAGGATTTCCTTCTTTGTCATCCTGTCGGTGCACTATTTTGTAAATTCACTATTGCTTTTGTGTACATGATCTTTGGACAAGGGGCAACAATCCAGTTCACAAATCGACTTGATAATTGAAAATACCAACCCGAAAACAAGAAAGCCAATCCGCAAAATTTGCTTTTTGCCCCAACTAAGTTCCCCTGGAGTGTGCCATAATTTTCATGCAATTTCCATTCTAGGACTTTCTATGGTATTATTAATTTCTATGGATTTAAACAGTGATATCAACTCGTCTTCGCTTCGCTCAGACTCGTAGATTATCACTGTTTAAATCCTCGATTCAGTGCTTTATCCTATACTTAAAGACTGCCAACAACTATGCTGGTTGAGACAACAGCGCTGTGGCAAAAGGCATAGTTTCCTGTCCAGATGTTACATATCTAGGATTCCATGCTGCATCATGGATATCTAGATTAATACCTAGTTTGGAAGCAGAAATGTCACTTTCACATTGACGCACTCATGAGAGCAAGAAAATTCGAAAAAAAGGAATATAATTTGGTGGGCGGAGAATTGGTAGATGCTATACATCGCTACCCATGAATCTCTTATTTTACTGATATTAATTGTACAGTAATCTCACTTATGTTAATTAATTATTGCAACTTCTTAATGCTACTTCACATATCATGTGCAAACCAGTCCTACAATAACGCAAGCTTTTTAACATCTTGATTGACGAATCAGCAAAAACAGCTACCGCATATTTCAAGTCAATTGATGATAAACTAAACATAATTCAACATTCATCAGATTTCGAATCAAATTCAACATTCAGATCTTCATACCTAAGGATGTTGTAACCTGATGGTAACTGACATGCAACTGACATTGCTAGTCTCCTCTCTTCTTTTACTCGACGCGCAGCCGAAGTCGCGCAGTTAGTGCGTGTCTTCTTAGTCTTGCTGGGTGGACAGTCTATGAAAATTGTTGGAATAGAGCCTTGTTTCAATCTACGATAAACTGATGTCGTTGATGCAGGTCGACATTTATTGGAGTCAACTGATTTAGTCAGCTGAAAAATGCTTTTCACACAAGCAACCGTTTGGACCTGTTTCAAAGTTTCTTTTACAAGCTCTTATCCATTCTCGCCGACACTCTTGGATTTTTTGCCATTTTTGGAAAACTGAATAGCTGAACTTTATCAGGATTTGATTTGTAGCCTGATGTGCATCCGAAAGTTGCACCTGTACGAGGCATGGCAAAGAGGCAAAACTGATAATCACGACAGATACTAAATTGTCTTGATACAAATCATAAAATGATACTGACTGCTAGATGCAAAGCTGTATAATTGAGTACGTCAATGTAGAAATGTACGTCCAATCCAGGTATTAATCTAGATATCCATGGCTACATAATGTAATACTGCAGTTCAGATATCTGAACCGCAATATACTGTTGGGCTGAGGGCCGTCAGTTATCCATTCTCTTATCGTCAGTAGCCATCATCATCTTAGACCCAATGATGTCAATAAATTTCTTTGCTATGGGGCCAGGCATACATGAGGTCTCGAAAGCCAGAGGCTCATATGTAGAAGTCGGTCAAGGACTGGTATTTCCTCCTTTTTAGATGTTCAGCTTTTTCAGCTGCTCGCCCTGATTGAATGCTTGTGTCGTTGACGTTTGACACAGCAAGGGTGTCTGTCACCGTAGCATCCCAAGCGAGACATTTACAGGAAGAGCAACTGGTACTGAATGGTCATCGCGTCATCAAGTAATGCCACAAAACCCAGAGTTCTAGAAAATGTGGGATTCTGGAACTTTATATCACTTGCGTCAGCCAGTTTACGAGGTCCGGAACATCAGTAATTCATCTGAAATTCTATCATCATACGCTCCTTTTCAGAATGGCAACATCATCTCTCACATCAGCAGCTGAATATTCAACATCAACAATTATTTCTACGCAACCATCATTTTCATACAAGACGATTGGATTCTGTGGTAAGTGTAACATGGTAGTGAAAGAAATTGATATTTCGCTGAAATTTGAGAAATGCAGCTTCATTTTCCATACTCATTGCACTTTACCTCCTAATTTCGAACTGCTGAAATACTTCAAGCATTATAAAAGGAAGTACTGCTGCAAAACTGTATAAAAAGTTTGTATCCTTCAGAACTGGATATTTTTTCACAATCCTCCCAAACCATGACAAAAAAACATGTGACACACACAACAGAAACACGGAACACGCAAGCCGACACAAGCAAACAAAGAACTCGAAAAAGAAAGAAGACAGCAAGCCGAAAAAAGAGATCTCATGCAAGCGATAAACACATTCCAAAACGAAATGAAAGAACAAGATGAACAAATTTGAACTTTGAAAGCGGAACAGCAGAATATTAATCGAAAAGACGAAGAAATTAGATCACTAATACAAGAATTAAAAGAAAAAGAAAGTGAACTACTACGCAAAGACCAAGAAATCGAACAATTAAAGATAAATGCAAGAAAACAGGAAAGTTGCATTTTCCTTTTGAATGATGGAAGCAGCGATGGTGAAAGTTTTCATGAAATATTGAAGAAAATCAAAATCTTGGAGAGAGAAATAAAGAAAAATTGTGAATTTATATGACAGCAACAGCAGCGAGAGCTTCAACAGGATGATCAACATGAAGATGCTCAACACCAAATGCTCAACACCATCATCAGCAGCCATCACAACAGCAATCACAAAGATTGTGGTAACAAGAAGTTCGCAGCAACAGAGTAATAACCTGTTTTCACTGTGACAAAAGGGGTCATCACATCAGACATAGTTATCACGCGCCATGGAATCGACGACAAAGATATGCCAGCTACAATCACAACAACCAAAGCAAAAGCATAAATACCCAAAGAAGAAATTGATATCAGAACAACAACAGAAGAAGATATGAAAATGAAAGAAGATACGAAAATGAAAAAGTGAAGAAAATAGACGATACGACTTTGAAAGAGAGAGAAGAATGCAAGATGAAGATCGATACAGAATGACAAGAATAGACGGTGCTGGTGCAAATGGACGTATGCAATATACACCAACACGCATGCTACAAGCAGGACAATGCACACCAATAAGGCCGTACGTTTAGCACACCCAGTGAAGGAGAGGACGAGGAGCAAAAATGTTATGATCCTAACAAATAGAAGATCAGTTATATTAATGTAAACGGCTTGAATGATTGCAAGATAAACGATGCTGACATGATCAAGGAGTAGGACATGGATAATGCAGACACACTTTGCTTTAGTGAAACTCATTTAAAGGATGAAGTTGATTTTCCCATGATTAAGAATTATTCAGGTCACCATACCACTGGAAAGAAATCTACAAAAGCGGCCAGAAATATTAAGGGCATTTCAGTATATACAAAAGACAATATGAAAAACCTTAAAATTGAAAATATCGTAAATGAAAATGGAGCAGCTATAATTAACAAGATGAAAGGTATGAAATGTGAATACTTATCAGACTTATATTTAATAATTTGCTACAGAAGCAATAGAGAATCAAAATATAAAGATACAGATTTTTTCCTAAATATCAAAACATATATTCTTGAATACAATATGGAAAACATTATAATCATTGGAGATTTAGATGGAAGAATCGGTTTAGAAAACGACAATGACAAGTATGGCTTCCCGAAGAGAAAATCTGAAGACATGACACTAAACATATATGGTCATGATATGCTTACTTTCTGTAATGAAACTAAGTTGATAATAGCGAACGGTAGACATGAAAATACAGATTGTTTAGGAAAATATACATTTTACTGTATTCAAAACGGCGTTATAAGGAAATTTACAATTGGCAATCCCGTATTATACACGGATCATTCGCAGATAAAATTAAAACTAATATGTGAAAATGAAATAAAGCTATCGAATCCAACGCCTCTAAAAATAAAATATTTCCTTACAAATGGACAAAAGAAAATCGCTTAAAATTCGATGGAACTGAATTTGATAAACAATCTTTAGAACTATGTAGCAATCCCGTCCCAAATTCAAGTCCGGTGCGGTGCAGTGATGAGTCATCGATGAGTCATCATGCTGACTCAGCCCCCCCCTCTGGAAGGAAGGTGAGGAAGTTCGCCAAGGATGTGCTGGGAGGAATGGGTCCGAGAGGAGGAAACTGGTCCCTACCCCCCCTCTCTGGACGAAACTTCCAACTTTGGTGTTAGAGATCGTAGAAAGTCGTGCAATAGCTCATTTGAAAGCTAAGAATGAGAAAAATGCAGTGGAAAGCTCAGTTTGGCCCTATTTTCCTGGGTTTAGAGAGAAAAATGGCAGGAAAACGTCAGAGTGAGAAAAGGCAGGTTTTGGATGTCTTGAGATGAGAAAAGTCGTTTTTCGACTTAAAGGAGGTCTCAGATGGGAAAACGGAGTGCAGATTCGGACGTTTTGGTCAATTTTGGATCTAGAAACTTTTTTCCAGCTCAATCGGAGAGAAAAAGTTCTGACCCCACCTCTGGAATGAGACTTCCAACTTTGGTGTTAGAGATCGTAGAAAGTCGTGCAATAGCTCATTTGAAAGCTAAGAATGAGAAAAATGCAGTGGAAAGCTCAGTTTGGTCCTATTATCCTGGGTTGAGGGAGAAAAATGGCAGGAAAACGGCAGAGTTGGAAAAGTCAGGTGTTGGATGTCTTGAGATGAGAAAAGTCGTTTTTCGACATGAAGGAGTGCTCGGATGGGAAAACGGAGTGCAGATTCGGACGTTTTGGCCAATGTTGGGTCTAGGAACTTCTTTCCAGCTCAATCGGAGAGAAAAAGTTCTGACCCCCCCTCTGGAACGATCTTCCAACTTTGGTGTTAGAGATCGTAGAAAGTCGTGCAATAGCTCATTTGAAAGCTGAGAGTGAGAAAAATTCAGTGGAAGACACGGCTTGTTCCTATCTGCCTTCGTATAGATGTGAGACGTCAGTGAAAATGTTAGACATCGGCGAAAAAACGACAGAGTTAGAATTTTTATGAAAATCGCTCTATCGGGTGAACGACGCCTCGGACGGGAAATCAGAGACCAGATTTGGAATCAGCGTGCAATTCTGCATCTAGAGGGTGAGTTTCAAGTCAATCGGAGAGAAAAAGCTGAAAAGTTGGGTCTCCACATGAGATTTTTTCCTGAAAATGTTAAATTGTGGCCACCTTTGGCGGTCAATAGCGGAGGATTGGAAGTGAATGAAGTGCTCGGATTTCTTTTACGGGCAAGACAGCACTTCGTTCTCTAGGATCCCACCTTTTCAGATGCGTGGAAGGTTTCGTTTCCAAATGAGAGCCTGTTGAAAATCGAGTTTTTGCGCATTTTCCAAGATTTTGGAACTTTTGAAAAAACGACAGCTTTTTCAGCTAGGCTTTTGGTCATCGTAGAGGGTCGAGGGATGTCTTAGATGAAAGGGGAGAGCGAGAAAACATAGCACTCAAAATTTGGAGTCAGTCGGAGCAGTAGAACCGGAGATAGACGGGTTTAAAGTTTTTGGATGATGGGTATTACGTCATCAGCTGATCGCCACAAACTATACAAGTGGAAACTCTGCTTGTGGAAATCAGTTCTCCTCCCGACTGGGTTGGGGTAGGTGAACTCCGGAGCTCTGATGATAGCATTGGAAATCTCTGAAAACCGGGTTTCTGTCAGAAACCGACTTAGAAAATTTCATTGCTGATATCAGCTAAGGCGTCAGACTTAAAGGTTCGCCAGGAGATGGCCTTCGTCTCCAGGTCATCGAATCAAGACACGACACGTTCAAAAAAATTTGAAGGATCCAGGAAACGGAAGATGCCAAAGTTAAACAATTACCCTAGTGGAGAATCCTGTAAATAATTAGGTAATTAAAAGTCACGAACGAATGAATATAAATTAATACTGACAACATAGAGCAACCTACTCTAGTATAGAGCAGGTACTGAAATACGTATAAAGGCAAGTCTACTCAACTGAAGACGGTAAGGGAAATAAATTAATACTCATAAACGATTTTATTTTTATCATATAAGAACTGAAATAAGAGTTCGTCATGGACCTGACGAGAAGCTAACTAAAAATAACAAAAGGTGTAAATTAGAAACCTAAAAAACCAAAATTAAGTTTGCTATGTATGGAGTTATCAGGGAGGAACCATGTGGCTGCATGAAGCAAGGTTTCGGCCCCTAACCTCCAACCTATACCACATGGCGGGGCCAGGCCAACCATATCGAATGTACGATATGGAAGGTCTCTCCAAGCCTGAGGAAACATAGCAGAACCTAACCGAAAATAAAATTTTTTTTATATATTAGGACAAAGGACGCACTTGAAACTAGAAGAGGTTTTCTTAGCCCAACATGCCAATGATGGATGGCATCTGGCGGGGCGAAAAACAACCAAACTTAAAAACGAGGAACCTATTCTTGGAGAAGGACTTAATGCAAGAATTAACCAGCAAATTATTCTTATAACCCCGTCCTTTAAAGATATCAAAAATGCCCTTAGCTCTTGATGTGAAGGCGGAAGCATCAGATGAAATCCTGGCGAACCTGATGAGTTGGGCAGCAAAGATGTTTAAGCCAGTGTTCAAAGGCATGTTACTCTCGGGGAAAGTATACAGCACCACTGGGAAGCTGAACTCATCAACCTTATGGTAAACCTCTGTGATGTATTGGCCACCATCTTCGATCCTGATTTTAACATCCAAATAATTAACACATTTGTTGTTGTCTCCGCTTCTGCTAGCTAAGAGATCTACCGGGTAGATTTCAGGAAGGATCTTATCAAAATGTTTGAAATTAAGCACACAAATGTCATCGACATACCTAGTGGTACGAGAGAGAAGTTTGGCTAAGCCAAATCTCTTACTCGCTAGGAGCCCCCTCACAAAATTAAACTCCCTGTAAGCCAAAAACAGGTCAGCTAAGAGCGAGCTGGAATTCCCACCCATAGGTATGCCTCGAATTTCCTTGAAGACAAGTCCCCCGAAAGTGACAAAAGTGTTATCCAGGATCAAACTTATTGCATTAAGGAATTGGGTTTTGGACCAGGAGTGATACCCTCTGTATTTTTTATTCGAGAAGAAGGTTCTATAATAGCCAATGCAAATAAAGCTCTTGGAACTGCTAAAAATTAACTCACATAAGTCTTTCAAGGACTCCATAACCTGGTCTAAATTAAGATTCGTATAGAGTGTGGAGAAATCATATACTTGTAAGGAGTGGCAATTCAAACCCGACATCCTGTCAAGGAATTCCCCAGAAGAGTTAATGCTCCAGAAGGCGTTCACACCTGAATTATGCTTGATGGAAAGGCAATAACTACTAAACTTGTCCCGGACCGATTGCAAACCTTTGTTCACAAGTATGGCCAAATCTTTGGAAGTGCTGTTCCTGGCACCAGCTATGAATCTACTCTTATACGGATTTTTGTGCAATTTAGGTATCCAGAAAAGTTTAGGCAAAACCATAAACTTATCTTTAACCGTTATGACAAAGGAATCCTTGAGGGCGGTGCAATGTTCGGCAATTATGTCATTAATGGAAGAAATTACTGGTGCGTAAGTCTGATTAAGTAAGTAAGTAAGTAAGCGTTTTATTTCAAGTTGAATGAAAATCAAGACAGTCATATACACAAATCATATACACATTACATAGTCATATCACAAATTTTCACATACACAAGTAAAGAAGACCGAAAAATAAATGCATACAAACTGAGGTCATTTTACATCTACATATCATTTAAAATATCGTTAAAGTGTACACACAGTTGCTGAAGTAAAAATGGGAAAAAAGATCTGGCATATTTTTCAGTACGGATACATGGGAAAACGAATCTGTTCGACCGTTGAGATCTTTCAGGCAGAAGGTCTCTCAAGATGTGATTTTGGTCGTTTTCAATCTGTCTGAAAAGTTTCAAAGAATGTTGCAATCGTCTATGTATAGTATCGTCACACTTAGTACACTTTGAAACACCATCATAAATTATACGATGTGCTCGGTTTTCAATAGTTGAAAGTATTTTACAATGCTTTTTTAGAGAACCCAACAAATGTTTCACATGCGTAGTCTAAAACAGAGCGGATAATGGTTACATATACATCATGCAATTGATTTGCAGAAATAAGTGACTTTAAACGTCTGATGATATGCAAGCGTCTGCTACACTTTATTCGCAAATAATCTACGTGGTCGTCCCAAGTTAACTTATTATTCATACAGACTCCGAGATACTTGATGGACTTCACGTAGTTTACAGAGAAAGAAAAATTGTCTAAGGAAACAGGAGATCGAGAAACAATCATCACATTAGACTTTTTTGTATTTAGTCTCAAAAATTTTTTTGCGCACCACAATTCAACATTCTCTATTTCACGATTAACCGTAGAGCGAATGTCATCAATATCGTTTTTTGGTAAAGGAATGATTACACCTATATCATCAGCATATTTAAGCATTACATTATTCACTGAGGTACTATGTAAGTTACTAACATATAGGCAAAAAAGAAAAGGGGCTAAAACGGATCCTTGTGGTACTCCGCAAGTAATGCTCACAGATCGGGAATACACATCCTTTAACTTCAGGAAAATGGTTCTATTTTCACAGAATGATTTCAACCATATAATGAGCTCGATAGGGAAATTCAAAGTCTGCAATTTCTCAAATAACACATTGTAATTTACACAATCGAACGCCTTTGACAAATCACAGCTCATGACTGCGCAACCAAAATTCTGCCTTTCATCGATGATGCGTAATGATGTATCTAGTAACTTCAAAATGGTTGTTGTAGTCGAGGCACCTTTCCTGAAACCATGCTGTTCGAGGCCATAATTTATATAGAACATGTCTGCAAAACGATTGAGTACAATTCGTTCCAAAATCTTCGCTAGAGGAGGAAAGATCGAGATGTATCGCAGATTGTTTATATCAGGCGGTTGACTTTTAGGTATTGGGACTGTGACACTAATTTTCCAACTCGCAGGAAAAGTCAATGTTGACAGTGAGCAATTAAATATATGTGTTAACGGTTCAGAAATAACGTCCGCCAGAAATCTATAAATTCTAGTCGGAACTGGATCAAACCCGGATGATTTTTTGAGAGGCATATTGCACAGCATTTTTCTTACTTCTGAGGCATCAATTGTAGGATACCAGCTTTCGGACGGTGCGGTATCAATGAATCGATTAAGATTATTTTTAGGGAATGGGCTTGATAATGAGTCTGCCATTTTATCAAGAAGTTGAATGATACTTCCATTTTCTTCAATTAGTGTAGTCCAATTATCTACCGTACTATTTTTGCCATCGTTCTTGTGTTTCGCTACGACTTTCCATAAACCTTGTGAGGAGCTGTTCATAATCTTGTTTGCCCAAATTTGTTTTGCAGTTAAAATTTCTTGCTTTACTTTCATTTTCAATTCATTATATCTGTTCCAATTTCTTGTCCTATAGGCATTCCATTTCTCATTGATTAGGTATTTAGTAAATGGGGTCATCCATTCTTTGTCGTTCTGGGTTATTATCACATCAACAGAAGGGATGTAAGTATTAATGAAATATATTAGATGTTCCTGGAAATAGTGAGCTTTTGTATTAGCATTGTCTGATTTCTGTAATAGTCCCATCCAGTCAAAGTTGCATACTTGGAAAAATAAAGCATCTAGGTTCGATTGTCTGAAATCATAAAGCTTGTGAGACTGCACATTTATCTCATTAGGCTTCGAAAGATAACATTTTGAAGGATAACAAGTTAACATTAGATGATCAGAATTTCCCAGTGGGGCATTGTACTGTACGTTTTTGGCATCATATACTTGAGATATGTCATTTGAGATCAGCAGGTGGTCTAAGATAGCGTTTTGCCTAGTCGGATTGATGATTATATCGCACATATCCATATCAGAACAAAACCTTGTCACGTCAAAAGAGTTCAAATCACCAGCCAACATTAAATGATAATGAGGCTTAGTTACACAAAAGTCGTCAATCAACTTCACTAGATCGTTGTATATGTCATTCAGTTTTGAGGCGTTTAAACTTGGTGGGATGTACAAGCATAATAAACATAACTTGAACGAGGAAATATCAATAATCAGATATTCAGATTCATTTGGTAAATGGTACGATTCAGAAATATTAGAGAATGAAATATTCGATCTGAGAAACACTGCAACTCCACCACCTCTTCGGCAGGATCGGTCACTCCGACATGAAGTATATCCTGGAATATTGATCAGATCTGAATTTATTAGACTGCTCAGCCAGGTTTCTGTCACACAGATTATATCGGGAAATTTTAGAGAAGCAACAAGTTTCAGTTCGTCAATTTTTGGTAGTAAAGAACGTGCATTCAGTAACATAACAGTAGGATATGTTGAATCCTGTAAAACCTTTACCGAAAATTTGCATTGGGATCTATCGTTACAACTTTGTTATTGGGGATGGTAACTTTTTCGCCAAGATCACGCCTTGCTTTCAATTCTTTTCTCAATAAAATATTTCTGTCCCTTTCCATTTTTGTATAGTCAGGATTTATGGACACTTTTGAATATTGAGGAAAGTCTTTAAGATTTCTCGCCTTTCGGAGAAGAGCAGTGCGTTTATTTTCATCAACACATTTAAATCTGAGAAGTCGAGGTTTATCAGTATCAGATTTTCGTCCAATGCGATTTGAAGATTCCACCTCAATATTATCCATTTCAAGAGCGTTACATAAATCGTTAATGGCTTCATTGTCTTGTTTTATTCTAGATTCAAGACTACCAGTATTAGGTTCAGGAAGACCGGTCACAATTAGGAAATTTCTTCTATTCAGTCTTTCCTGCAGCTCGCTAAACACATCCTCACACGAACCGTTTATGGCATTTTTCATTTGTTCATATTCATCTTGTAGCTTGTCATGTTTCTTTTGCAGATCTTCGTGCTGTTTGATGAGCATATTAAACTTTTCAGTCAGAGGACAAATATATTTTTGAAGTTGATTCTCAATAACCGCTGAAATATTATCAACATCGATGGAGTCATTCTTCTGTTTGATATTTTCTATTGTTAGGTATCTCCTGGAGCTAGATTGTGTCTTTAGATGCAACATAGCTCTGATGACATCTTTCTTCGTGATAGAAGATTTAGATAAATCATTTTCTGGCAAAGCAAGAAGTTCCTCCACTGATAGTACCATGGTAACCTGAATGTAACTACACTGCCAAAAATAATTGTCACCACAGGGTATCGAACCAAGAGACAAAAGTACTAATCGCTGTCCAGTCGAGGAACTAGACCACTAGACCACACAACCAACTTGAGCTAGAAAGATTGTCACTATTAAGTTAATTCAAGAAACCGTGAAATCACTTGTGTGACGTAGATAATTCAGCAGTTGGTTTTGATCGAGGCAGCAACCACAATCAACCGATGAGAATCACTCACTGAATTTTATGGTGAAAAGGAGAATTTTCGGTATATCAAGAATCCCGTAGAGCGACGAGAAAAACTGATATCATATCCAGAACAACGACAATTAGATGGTTCCAACGATGTAAAATTTTCCAAATTTGAGTGGATAATGTCAATATATGAAGCAGATAACACTATATGCACTGGCAGACGCGAGAGACACGACCGATCACTTCGACAGTTGACTGGTGTGCAAGTGATTACCAACAGCATTGAAACTACTAAGGTCAAAGCCTAGTTCGTTCAAGAGGACAATGAGGTAATACAGTCCGTTTCATAAAAAGTGGATCATCCTAAAATTTGACTAAATAAAACATAAGTATGATACAGAAAGCATTTTTCATGTTATTTCATGTCCCTAATATATGTAAATGTCCTGATATAATCTGATAAGCTATGATACAGTAACGGTTCTTAAGAAGCTAATATTTTGTGGCCCTACCCTTATTGTCAATGACATTACCAATTCGTCTAGGCATTGATTCGATGATATCGTTGATTTTTGACTGATCTAACTTTCTCCACTCTCTTTTTAACAGTGACGAAGTTGTGATACGCCATCTGTAGGTAGCAGTGAACGACGAACGTTACGTTTTAGAATACTCCATACATTTTCTATGGGATTCAGATCAGGAGAACGAGCTGGCCAAGATAATGTCCTAAGCCCTAATTGAGACTTGCATAAGTTGACTCTACTACTCCTGTGACACGTAGCATTATCATCCATAAATAACCAAGTCAATGGATCACCAAGTTGATCTGTCATTTGGCCAATGTTCATTCGTAAAACATTCACATAGCGTTCAGAATTCATGGTTCCTTGCTGTATGTGAAGTTCAGAGCGGCCATTGGTCCAAATGCCAGCCCAAATCAGTAGAGTCGCACCACCTTGTACCCGGGACGATGTAAATGTCTCGGAATTTCCTGATCAGATTTTATCCATAATCTCAATCGACCATCACTATCCTTCAGACGGACTCAATAAGTCTTCTACGAATAGTGGACTTAGAAATAGACGAGACTAGTGCAGCCATCTCAGTTAACGAGAGACTTGGATCAACTTTAACAAATCTCAAAATTAGGCGGTCTATACGTTTGGATGTTTTGCGCGGACGGCCAGAGCCCTCTTTACGACAGAGTCGAAAATCATCATTATGCCATCGATGCACATTTGTGTAAGGGACATTTAGTCGCTTGCTTGTAGCTCGCAAAGAAGACCCTAGTTCTAGCAAGGCTGACACTTTGCCTTTTGTGAATGCGATCTCGCTATTGTTCATTTGTGCTTTGTATTGTTTTCAACCGGTAAGAGATAGATTTCTAGCTGAAAGCAATCAGGAGTGCTGCCAACACCACCGCAACGAAGTCAGGAAGCTATGGAACATGAAGTCCAGTTAATCACATGTAGCAGTTACATTATTGTTGATGAATAATGGTGCTATACTGGCTCTGATTGACCGATTTTCTTTATTTTTGTTTTGCTTGATAGCTTTTGGCTTGTAGAACAACATATAACATAACAAAGGAAACAAACGTAATTTTTTAAGAGTGAGGTATGATTTTATGTAACATTGCTAAATGAAGATCAAATTATCTACTACTTTTTTATCTATAACAGGAAAACAACTCAATATTCATGCTTGAAATTTCCAACAATGATATTAGTAAGCACAACTGACATATCTTCCAAATTTCAGAGAAATTCGTTCAAGTTTGGCGGAGTTAGACAAAGTTGAAGTTAAGGCGATGTTTAAGGGTGATCCATTTTTTATGAAACAATTTGTACTTCCTACACACAATGACAAAATTGTTGGCGGCCTTATCCGCCGGAGTAATGACGTAATTCTTCTGAAAGTTTGAGATGAAGTTTTTACACTCCTTAGATCTTAGTATCTCGTGCGAATGCAAAGATGGAAAGCTAGAACTTAGGAAAGAAATGCGATTTTTAATTATCTTAAGGACAGCTTCCGACCAATCCTGGAAGTCAGAATTCTTAAGGGCGTATTTTCTGCAAGACTTTTCAATAAAAGCAACTAATGCATTTTTAACACTGACTCTAACAAAATCCCAAGACTTGTGAATAGGCTCTCTATAATTGGTTCCCTTAGCCATCAAATCCCTAAGTTTAGGGTTGGATATAATATTCAAGTCACCAGTAACCACGTGTGAAGCGGGCTTGTAGCAGAAGATAGAATCAGAACAAAGACAAGGCTTGCTAATAAATTCTCTGATTTCATCAATAGAAGCATTCTTCAAGATCTGGTTGTAATTGAAGAGCTTCCGACCAATAGGGGTGGTGTATTTGAAGAAAACCTGTAGTGGACATTTACAACGAATTGGATTAGGCAACATACTGTTAACATGTGAATCGGCGAAAATTGAAGAAACTTTTAAGAGATCTACTTCTTTGCACTCAAAAGGGATAATAATAACTTCCCTTTCGACCTTATCAACGGAATCTTCGACTTTTAAGAATCTCGAACAGAAGGATTCGACTAGATACGAGCAGGTACCCGGCTTGCTAAGAGTAAAAGCAAGAAGTTGTTTCAGTGTGGTACGACTAAGAGATTTCAAAGTGATGTAAAATTCGAAAAACATGTTGGAAAAACAAAGGCTATTAATTTTATCGTAGAGAGACTCCAAGCATTTAGTCAAGACATTTCTCTTATTACTGTGAATCCCATGCCCTCTATGTCTTCTAAGGACCGGAGAACGACCAAACGTGTTGATGACCTAGAAATGGAAAATGTATCCTTACGAGACACCTGCAAACGAGTAGGAGATAACATAACGGAAAGTGTTTTGAAAGAATGTGAATTGAGAAAGAAGAGGGAGGCTAATGTTGTTGTCTTTGGTATCACTGAAAGAGTTGATGGGTCACTTGATGAAAGAAAGGCCCATGATTTTTCCAAATTAAGCGAAATGCTGAATGAACTTCAGATATCTCATACAACTATATCTCAACATCGTCGACTTGGGAAAGCTAACTCTCGGTCCGATGGTAAACGACCCATAGCTTTGAGTTTCACAAGTGTTGAGTACAAAAATAAAGCTTTAAAAAGTGCGTCGCTACTTCGAAACTCTAATAACTTCACTAAAATTTTCATAAAGCATGACTTAACGCCTTTCCAGCAGACTCGTAGAAGAGAACTTCTGCAAGAAATGCATGAGCGACGACAAAATGGAGAAGATGTTTTTTTATATAGAGGCCGTGTTGTTTTGCGTAACTCTATTGAAACAAATTTTCACTGAGTGTTTTATCAAATAACCACGATATCTGCAGAAGTAACTCATCTAAACGAAACGATATCTTGCCTAGCTTGGCAGTTACGAACATTCGATCGATCTTAATGAAGATAGATGATTTACAGGCCTTTGTAATGAATTGCAAACCTGATATACTATGTATAACAGAAACATGGTTGAATGATTCTGTTTCGGACTCTTTGATACGATTACCCTTTTATTCTGTACTTAGAGTAGACCGATCAAATCGCATCGGAGGAGGTGTTTGTTTGTATCATAAGAATAACATGCATGTTATTCAGATGTCCGTACCTAATCATCCTTTTTACTTTGAGTCAATCTGGGCTGTCATTCCAACTTACAGAATTTTACTTATTTGCTTGTATATACCTCCAAATCTGACCGCTGGATTAATGCAAGAAGTTGAGAATTTCATCATTTCGAATGTTGACGAGTTTATTGACAGTAAACGTGGACAGTATATTTGTATAACTGGTGACTTTAACAAATTTCCTATTTATGATTTGTCATCTAAGCTTGATTTAATTCCCATTGTAAAGGAGTTCACAAGAGGAACAAATATATTAGACCAAGTGCTTGTTTGTCAAACTCATGCCAACATGTACTCGTGTTCAGTAGATCCTCCTGTTGGTGGTTCCGACCACAACACAATTTATTGTCATGTTGACAGAAGTAGTGTCATGGTCAATCATTTAACGTGTGGCACGAGATGCAAAACTGTACTTGATCTTCGTGCCTCACACATTTCGAATTTTCTTCGTGCAATGGAAAGTGTAAATTGGAATGAATTTTATCAAATGATTTATACAGTTGATCAGAAATGTGAAATATTGCATGAGATAATTTGTCTGTGTATGTTCGAAACGATACCCGTTAGCCAAGTGCAAATGTCAGAAAATGAGAAACCTTGGATTACACCTGTGATAAAAAGTCTAATAAACCAGCGTTGGACTGCATACAGACGCAAAGACTTTTCCCTGTACTGCCATTTAAGAGATAAGGTCAAAGAAGAAATTAAGAAGGCAAAGTTAAAATGGGCCTCAAAAGCCAAGAAGTCATCCAAGAAACTCTGGCAAATAGTTAACAGCGTGTGCAATAAGAAAGGGGATGACGCCGTAAATCGACTTATTGCCAGCTACTCGTCTGTGAATGAAGCTGTAAATGATATGAACAGGGTATTTGCGTCTGCCTTTACACAGAACAGTGCTGTCCAAAAATTCCCAATCCTTGATACAGACACGCGCCCAATTATTTGCGTCGAAGAAGTTGAGAAAGAATTGATAAAACTGAAACCTGGTAAAGCCTTTGGTAATGATCAAGTGCCTACTATACTCTACAAAGCTGCAGCAAGGGTTTTGGCTCCTCCTCTAACTCACTTATTTAATATTATCATTCAAGTTGATACTTTTCCACGCATTTGGAAATACGCTCACGTAGTGCCGGTACCGAAAATTTCGAAACCAACTATTCACGATCTAAGACCTATCAGTCTCTTACCTGTTCCCAGCAAGATATTGGAAAGGTTGATAGCAACTCAACTCACTGACTATTTCACAGTTGCTGCTGGCGCCAATCAGCACGGAGGAATTCGTGGTTCATCAACGACAACGGCCTCAATCGTAATCCATGAACAAGTAACGAAAATGCTAGATGACATTGATGTGACAGGAGTTCAAATAATGGCGTACGATTTGAAGAAAGCGTTCGACAGTCTTGGTCATGCAGTTATTCTAAAACGTCTTATAGATTGTCATTTTCCTCCATATTTTGTAAATTTGATGTCGTCCTATCTTTTTGATCGCACGCAAAGTGTTCGTGTCGACACCTCTATTAGCGAAGTTGTTCACGTTACGTCTGGAATAAGTCAAGGATCCGTTTTTGGTCCTTTGTTGTTCAACGCTGTGTGTGGTGGCCTCAAACCACTAAATTCAAAGTACTTAATCATCAAATATATTGATGATATCACAATTTGTGTCCCACTGTATAAAGACTGTAGTAATGACCATGTGTTGAATGAGCATTATAATATAATGAAATGGGCTGACGATGTAAACCTTTCTATCAATCATATAAAATCTAAATGCATTTTTGTGAAGAAGTTGTCAAATTGTGAACCAATACCCTTACCGGGAATTGAATTTGTCGATATCCATACTATTTTGGGTGTAACGTGGTCAAGTAATTTAACATGGAAAACTCATTTTGATAACATTTCGAGAATTTTTGTTCAAAGAACTTATTGTCTACGAGTATTAAGAACTTTTCTCCCAAAGGAAGAACTATTTATTGTTTATAAAAATCTTCTACGGCCATTGCTTGAGTACTGTGCACCACTCTTCGTTTGCCTACCTGCCACTTTGTCTAATGAAATCGAAAAACTCCAACGACGAGCTCATCGAATAATATGTGGGAAAGACTGTTGTGAGAAGTGTCTCGAGCCTTTAGATGTAAGACGAAGGAACATCTCTTTGTCCTTGTTTAGGAAAACAGAAGACCCTTTTCATTGTCTCAATCAATTCTTACCAGTTCACAGTAACCGTTCTGAGCGTTTCATAATGCCGTCATTCAGGACAACCCGACGAAAAGCATCTTTTTTTGTGTTTATGACTTTGCTGATAAATGACCTTCATAACATTTTTTGATATCTTGTATTGGTTTTTTTAATTAAATGACCGCCCCATTTAAGTTGTAAATTACTTGATTTTCATTTGATTCAATATACGATTATGAATGAATGAATGAAGAGAAGTACTGCTTATGTAAGGAACCTTTGGAGACACAACCAAAACCTTGAATTCTATCGTTCAAGCCAAGTGGGAAGATTGTACATAGTGTTTTAATCTAAAAATCCTCCTTCTTCAGAAGCTCCCTATCCCTAAGGTCAGAATTATCAGAGAAGTTGGAATCTACATGGTCTATAATTTGAAATTTAATGTTGCAAAAATTATGACCATCTTGCCTAAAGTGTTCATAAAGGAAAGTAGTGGGTTTTGAGGATGCATGGTGACGGTGACCATTCAACCTTGCATTTAGAGATTGGGTGTTTTTGCCAACATATTGGAACCCGCATTCGCTGCAAGAAATGAGATAGATTACAAAGCTGGATTTGCAATCGAAAGAACCACTTAAATCTACGTCATAAAAGACTCAAAAATTTAAAGGCTTGTAACTTTGCTTCTACAAGTCCGTTTGACTTGATTCAAAAAAGGTTCGGTCGCTACTGATCAGACCTATATGGACAGACTACTTATAAAATTTCATAAGTAGTGCTAAAAAGCTGAAAATTTTAAATTCACTATTTTTGGAGGTTTTCTGGGGTTTTCGACCCTGCTGAAGTCAATGAAAGCATTTGTAATGATGTCTGAGCCAGTCTTCTCATGCTATAAGCGGCTTTTCACTGAAAGCGAGCAAGACACGGAGAGTTTTGCTGTAATATTCCACTGACAGGGTGTTCCTTCGGGACGGCGGATGATGCCGTAGTGATAAGTGTGGCAAGGGAGTGTGTCATATTTTAGACCGAAACCGCTGGGGCAACTCATGTTGGGCATTTGACACAGTTCTCAACGTAGCACTTTGAACGCCAATCGGTTGAGTCTTAGCTGTCTTGTCATGGGTGGCATCTAAACATCTCCATTGCAAAACGCTTGTGAATCACGGCTTGCTATCCCTCTCTACGGCTTGCTATCAAGCTGATCAAAGCAACGACTTGCCAACCTCTTGTAAATAATTGTAAATAACTCCACCGGTTTTCATGTCTGGCTATCAAGTCATTGACGGTGCAAGTTACAGAGATTTTCGGTGTCATATTTCCTGTTGGTGGGCGTTCTTTCGAGACAGCGGTGAAGTCCGTAGCGATGAGTACTGCACGGGACGTGGGCAATGGTAATCCTTGTGAAACCTCTCTGCGTCATGTTTCCAAGTGATTGCCTTTCGTCTCAACGTTGTACTCTGACCGCCAGGACGACATTTAGCTATCTGCCACAGGTTACCTCATAAAATCTCCATTGCACTTGTCTCCCGACAGTTGGCCAACCATGGGAGAATGAACCATGCGTTTTGCTCGCCTCTATCACCGAGGCTAAATGATGAAGGGATGAAACGGGAGGCCACCCTTGCACCACATGCAACCATACGCTCATTTCTCTCTTCGCTAGTGAACAAGCTCTTGTAAGTGTAGTCGGAAACTTTATCATGTCGTACAAAAGTTTTACTGCAACACACGTTGATGTATAGTTAGAAAGTTTGATCATGACGTTTTATGAAACACAAATGTCATAAAATGTAAGCGCTAGTGTAGTCAAATAATTTTATCGCCACGCACGTTTGTGAAAGTAAAGTTTGATCATCGAAGTTTATTCGTGAGTGTCATCAGAAACTGTATCATGGTTTGCAAAGTTAGTGTAGTCAAATAGTATTACCGCGACGCATGTTTGTGATAATAAAGTTTGATCATCGAAGGTTTATTCATAAGTCTAGTCAGAGAGTGTATCATGGTTTGCGAAGATAGTGTAGTCAAATAGTTTTACCGCGACGCACGTTTGTGAAAGTAAAGTTTGATCATTGAAGTTTTATGACTGACCGAACTCACCACAGCACTAGAAAGTTATATCGAAAAGGTTTTACTGCACAGTGTAGATTGTCTTGTAACTTACTTTCACAGCACTAGAAAGTTTTATCGAAAAGGTTTTACTGCACAGTGTAGATTGTCTTGTAACTTACTTTCACAGTGTTAGAAAGTTTTATTGGAGACAGTTGGCAAATGTTCCCCTATTAGAAAATTCAAACTTCATGACTGCTAGATTACTGAATACTTCATCAGGTTTACTAAAACCAGTATTCTACTGCAGTGAGACTGAGAGTTTAGAATGTTATATGAAAACAGCGTTCACCACGTCGCTAGAAAGTTTTACTGCACTGTGCAGATTGTTTCACAGCGTTAAAAGGTCTTATAGCAAGCGTTGAATGTTTCATAAAACAAGGTAAAGTCTTGTCACAAACGTTGAGTGTGTGAGAGCTAGTTCCATGACATTGAATCTCGTGGGTCGTAAAAGTCCATAATCCAAGGGTAGGCTCCTCTACGGTTGGATTTAGGGATTTATATCACATGCGTTAAAAAACTATGTACACACAAAGAATCATAAGTGCACTCTGTCGCTTGTCTGTCGCGCTAGCCCTCAGCAGATAGAGTAGAACACAAAGATGTACGCTCTCTCTCTCTCTGGCACCCGTCTGTCACATTAAACAGAGATCTATCGCATCTGTCCCACGAGCAAGGATGCAGGAACGAATCGTCATCTCAGACCTCCCACCTAGCTGATTCCCACACAGCTCATTGCTATCGCGCCGGAAGGGAGATTCACGCGATAAATGGATCTAAGTTTGTTGAGTAGTTGAAGATGGTAGTCAATGAAAATATGTCTTCCCTTTTCTTCCTCCAACCATAAGTTTAGGGCAATATGATTGCGAAAACCAGACATTTGAAAGGCTGTATCATTCTCATATAAAGCAGAGTCTCTTGCATTTTACTATCATGGTCATGTCTGAGAAGCCGACAGCGTGTGTGATGCCATTTCGCATCATACACCGCGGAGATGAATTCCAGTGATATCTATGGTGAGGATATCACTGTGGAATTTGTGAAGTATTATTCTTACTTCAGCTTGAATGAAGACACGAGCCGTCGACTACGGCAAGAGACCGAGACGGTGGAAAGTGAAGCCGAGACGGTGACGAGCGAGGCCGAGATGAAAACGAGCGAGGCCGAGACGTTCGAAAGAGAGGAGATGATGTGGAGTAAGGACTCGGAAAGTGAGGAAGTGGAAGCGAGTGAAGATGTCATCGTGATATCAGATGATGAAGTAAGAGTTTTACACATGCATACGAATGGCTGTCATCTCAACTCGTTCATGCTTTCTTTCAGTGATGGAGTGAGTGATGGGCGTTCTTTAGTTCATGAAATCATCCTGCACACATACAGCACACTGTTTCACCACATTTCCTCGTGAATGCATCATGAGTTCTTATAAGAACTTCCTTCTAATGCAGCTAAGGCGGTCCCAAGCCCGCCACATATCTTCGGATATGGAATGCAGAGGGGATGGATAAATGATGAAATGGAATGAAATGGGAAGCCAAACGTGCACCGCATGCAGCCACAAACACATTTCTATCTTCATTGAGATGACATTCAATCACTTGAATTCTAATGTGAGCAACACATCCTTAGACCTCAGTACAGTCAATTCTCTAACGTGCTTGTTAAACCTATTATCTCTAACTTTACAAACACTGAAATGATTCTAACATGATTTCAAACTTTACAAACATCAACTTTATTTCTAACTTTGCAAACAGTGAAATGCTTGTGACATTTTTTATACTTTACCTATCTTACAAACACTGAAATGCCTGTCACTATATTTATACTTTACCTATAAATTGCTAAAGTCCATCATCTATGAGGATAGGGTTAGCTACGGTTGGATTTAGGGATTTAGGGTTTTATATAGCACAAGTGAATGTTAACCGTTAGTGTATAGTAGATTTATTGACTTAACCATTTGTGAATGACATTATTCCTAACATTACAAACAAGTACTTTAATTTCTAACTTCATAAACAGTGAGATGATTCTAACTTTATTCTTCACCTATCTTACAAACATTGAAATGTCTATGACATTATTTCTAACTTTACAGTGACATGGTTATAACTTTATTTCTAACTTAACAAACAGTGAAATCGTCTTGACTTTATTTTATACTTCACCTATCTTACAAGCACTGAAATGATTGACATTATTCCTAACTTTACAAACAGTAAAATGGTTGTAACTTTATTACTAAGTCAATCCACTCTGTTGAAACGAAAAGAAAACGACACAGTATGTACATGATATGTTACTGAAACCCACACAGCTTTTTGTTACACTTACAATTCATTTCATGTGTTCTATCATATACACTCAAAACCTGCAACGACATTTATTCTATTACACCTGAAATCTATTGACATGTGATACATTACATTAAATCTTCGATATCAAATACTATCATGAAACAACTAGCAGTACCTGACTCTAAACATGCACTGATTCCCACATTTATAACATTAGTAATATTTCTATCATGTGTTACTACATGCTCATCAATATGAAAGGCTTGGAGTGACTTAACTCTTAATGTGTCCATGTCAAGCTTTTGGAAATAACTTTTCATGTACGGTTGACATGCAATCTATTTCAACGGATGCTCCAGTCATAGCATGTTATTCCTGCTTTCGCACTCATGATGTCATGCTGCATCAACAAATTGCTTCTATTTAACTTTTACATGAATAAGCCAAACGTCCTGATGCTATATGATTATGTCTCGATATGCTATTGTTGTTTCTTTTAACTATGTCACTGATTCAAACATTTAATTACACTACCTATTCATTAAACTTTGCAATCTCAATCTTTGCTATCATCGAATATGATACTCTAATTTACATACAACAACTATGTTATGTGTTTTATCTCATACACTCAACCAGTAGAAACATTGATTCTGTTATATCACATAACACATTCACATAATCTCAAAACCCTTTAACAGCGCCTGTCTTCAAACATATGCTGAATCCCACATGGCTTGTTTGTTACACTACCAATTCATTTCAATGTGAGCTAATCTTGAATCACTCATTCCATGTAACACAACTTTTCACTTTAATTATTCCTACAATGTTGCTGCAGTGGTCTCAACACAATCCCTGCCATGTATTCTAACACTCCAATCACTGTGCAATGACTGTTGTGAATTGTATCACATTCATGTACATGACTCAGGCTTGTAAATTCCTGTTACTCAGGTGTGAGAAGGTTATGAGAACCTAAGATGCTTCAGTTGTTCATTTCAATTTACACGAGTAACATTTGATGTCTTCATGTCTAGTAACATGTATGAGTTACTTCAGAACTCTAGTTTAATGGAGACTTTTATTATTCATTCTTAGCTCGCTGAAGATGAGTGTTTTAAAATCATCACACTGTGAAGAGAGATTGCAAACTAATGACTATAGAAATTTGATTTCTGTATACGTTTGGCGTGTGAGTGGCCATCCTTTCATCCCTTTCATCAATTTTCAACCCATCCTCTGAGTTCAACGGGCTTGGAACCGTCAGAAAGTGAAAACACTTTCTGGCCTCATTATGGGTAGCCTCATAAAGGCTGTTTGGGACATTCACTAGCCTCATGAAGGCTGTTTGTGGCGTTCTCCGACTCCTCTCTACTTTTGCTCGAAGATCTCTGTAAGAAAGAAAAATGGTGTTAGAATTGATTGAGAGGCAATGACGTTCGAGTAACTTACTAGGAATTTTCCTCTTCACTTTTCTCACTGGAGAATCACACAGTCGACCGTCTACCTCCATACTGATATGAATGCAGGTGACCCCACCTCCCTCGTAGCACTCCTGCGTGGTGTTTAAATCATCTGTAACAGTAGGCACGTCACATACTTGGTTTCTGTAGATTGGCAGGTGTACCTCTACGTGTCTTCTCTTCATTTCCTTGTTGATGTCTTCAGCCTGACTAAGTCTCCTCTTCAGGTCATGATTTTCTTCTCCCATCCTTTGACAGTTCCTCTCTATCACACCAAGTCTGTCAACCTCCTGCCTCTGATGATTCAACTCGGATACTACTTCCTCATAAGCCATCTCCTTCTCCTTCCATTCCCGCCTCTCTTTCATTAATGTTTCCTCTCTCCTCTGCAGCTGTAATACTTCCTCCTATAAGACTTTCACCGTTCCCACTTTAATTTCTAGTTTGGCTATGTCCTGCACCATCTCTTTATTTTGTCTATTCACGGCCTCATAGCGATCTTTGAGCAGCATGTAATGGGCTTGATGTGATGCCTTCGCCTTCAACTCATCTCTATCTAGAGCTCTTGTTTGTTCGCGTGTACCGCCTTTCTTTGGCGTAGAAGTGTTAAGCGGCTCCTCTACATGTTCAGATGCGTGCTCAGATACATGTTCAGATTCCTGTTTACCACTAATGAAAACGGCTCTCACCTCCTGTACTTCCCCTTCCTCCTCACTGCTGCTTGTATCGCTGAGGAAATGATCGCTCCCATCATCATCCAAGTTGACAATGTGTCTTACAGCCGCCCTCTCCTCCTGCCTTCGTCTATACAAGTCATCAAACCACTTTTTGAAGTGGCAGTTAGAAATAGACGCACTAGGACACTGGTCATGTCTTTTCCTAAATTCGACAAAGTCAGAGTCTGCTTCCACAGCATGATGGACACATGTCTTTATTTCAAAGACGTTCTTATGCTCCCCAATGTGTTCCACCTGTCTCAAGAGCTTTTTGTATTCGGTCCCTCTGTATACTTTATCGCATGAACATCTTGTGACACTTTATGCCAATGTCCAAATTTGGTCATGTCTCCTTCAAACGATTTCATCTCACCATATTTGGAATCTCAACCGCTGATTTTCTTGACTGACGCAGGGAGTCAAGATTATCATAAATGGACATTCTCGCTTCGATGTGACGGAAGGGGAGTGACGCGCGACTCACGCTTTGTGATAGCGGTCTCTTTATCCTGAGTGGCAAGTTTGTATGACCCTCAAGTGAACTGAATGTATACGAAGATGAAAAAGATGAAAATATTGAATAGTTCCTAGCGTGTGATAAAATACATGGAATGACAAACGCACAGATGCTCACAATGATACTTAGGGGCTTCACACCATTTGAATGTTTTCTTATATCATTATCATGCTCACTTTCGAAGAGGCTTGTTTCAATGTTTCAATCGAAGGATGCTTGTAAAGTTCAATACTGCATTCCCATGACATTTCAATTTTATGTGTTTATACAATTGTATAAGCTTTCACTGGACTCGCATCGTCTTATAAAGTGTTCGTTTACGCAGCGCACAAAGTTATATCTCTCAATAATGTTGAACTCAATCTCACACACACACACATTGTCACTTTAAACATGACTGGAATACAGTTCTCGCACATCAACTTTATTTCTCACGTTACAAATGCTGAAAGGATTCTAACATTATTTTATACGTCCCCTATCTTACAAATACTGAAAGGATTCCAGCATGATTTCAAACTTTACAAACATCAACTTTATTTCTAACGTTCCAAACAGTGAAATGCATGTGACTATATATTATACTTCGCCTATCTTGCAAACACTGAAATGATTCTGATATTATTCCTAACTTTACAAATTAACTTTATTACTAATTTTACTAACTACTACTACTTTTTTATACTAATATTACTAACTTTATTACTATTACTACATTGTAACTTTATTACTAAGTCAATCCACTCTGTTTGAAGCCCAACTTTATGTGAAAAGAAAACGACACAGTATGTACCTGATATGGTATTGAAACCCACACAGCTTTTTGTTACAATAACAATTCAGTTCAATGTGAGCTAGTCTTGTATCATTCATTTCATATGACATAACTTTTCACTTTACTTATTCCTACAATGTTAGTACTATGTGTTCTAAACTTTATGAGATCGCTTTCACTTCTATCTCACACTTTCTTCATCATCTTACCAAGTGAATGAAATTGATGATACATTATCTGACTAAACGCATTGAGTCACATTCTACACGAACAGATATTGCTAACATGGATCATATAAAACTAAGCTATGGTCTTAGTGATTTATCTATGTAACTTACACTTTTAAAACGCTAAATCTCTAAATCTCAACACAGGGACACCTATCCTATGGATTTAGGGATTTAGGAGTTTTGCTGTATAATTTAGTAAACTTATGTCTCTGTCAGCATACGACTTTTAAAATACAACACTGATTGATGAATGATGTTCATATATTCCTAGCTTGGATAACAAGAAACTTTTATGTGTTGACTATTATATATTTTCCTCATCCATTCTTTACACACTTATGATTCCAATCACTAAGTTGCATACAACTATTCTATTGAACATGCATCAATCAGCTTTCAGCTGACCACATCAAATGTAAAGTGTATAACATAATGAGCATGTAATGAGCATCTCTCATCAACGATATGAAATCTGTCTTTTCATCATGAAATTGAGTCTTGCCTTCAAAGTCATTTTGTAAAGCGAACATGCGCATCACGTATTCTACACTAAAAGAGATCGTTCATTTGTGTTATCCAAAACGCTAAATCTCTAAATCCAACCGTGACTGTCATTGCCTGCATTACTATAGAACATGTTGCTCTGATGATTCTTCCACCACCCCTACTATTTCCATTTGAGGGGTTGTGAAGAAGTAAATTCATGACTTCAGGCCAAATCCTCTCTCTACACACGTTTATATTTCACACCATGTAAAAGATCCTTGCTACTTATTATAGGGACTTTGAACATGATGATTTCATGGCAGTTAGGACTTTGAAGATGTATGTTGGAGAAGTTTAACACTTGTCATGAAGTTGCTTTCTCATCAGATGAATTTAATAAGAGCTTCTTCATTTTCTAAGAAAGATAGAGATCCTTGAATCTAGTGTTTGTGTGTGGCACAGTCTGTAACTTTTCTTTGTTAATAGGGTGGCCTCCAACGAATCGGTGACCGGGCCCTCGGAAGGACCGATGAAATACTTCGATTACTCGACGTATTCCGGACGCTGAGTTCTCAGCAACGCCAGATATTCTAGCGCCATATCCCTAAATAAAGGGTTTTTCACAAGCTCATGTGGAATGAGGTGGACTGGGCAGCGAATTGCTTCGCCTTTCTCCGCCTGCAAAGGAGCCAGGAGAAAGACTTTCCCCATCTTCACTCTACATCCACAGCGGAGCTCAAGGGTTTGGCTCATGTCAAAGAAAGCGATATCGAACGACATTACATCAAACGACTTGTATTTGATGAATGAGTGTAGACATCTCCCTTATATTTCTCCCACATTTTTTGTAACTGGGCAGCAAGGCATTGAAGCCTTGAACAAGTCGGCAGTGTGAATGCTTTAACAGCAAATGGTTTCTTGCGCGTGCGGAGTGTACAGTAGCGAATTTTCAACGTGAGAATCCTTTCAGTCGCCCACAATGATCTCTCCGGCGCGATAGCAATGAGCTTTGTGGGAATCAGCTAGGTGGGAGGTCTGAGATGACGATTCGTTCCTGCATCCTTGCTCGTGGGGCAGATGCGATAGATCTCTGTTTAGTGTGACAGACGGGTGCCAGAGAGAGAGAGAGCGTAGATCTTTGTGTTCTACTCTATCTGCTGAGAGGCTAGCGCGACAGACAGGCGACAGAGTGCACTTATGATTCTTTGTGTGTACAGGAGGGGAACATCTGTTTCACTGATAGGTTTTATGACAAACATTTTAGCCGCTTTTGAATGGCAGCGTGTTGAATATTGCAAGCAGTGTTAAATGTCAATCCGTATGTCATTTTTACTTCGTCTGCATTCGCACAGAAAATCACTTGATGCAGGTTTCAATGTTGATTCTACAAGCAACGGACGATGCGTTTAGAAATGAGACACGGTTTCATTTGTCAAGCACATGAAAAGCAAACTTTGATTCTAACGTTTAATGCTCATGGTAAGTCCTAATGTTCGCTGTTTCATACTCATGAAATAATTCCACTGACACAGTCTTGATCATTCAATGACATGACATGCTTTGCTGTTTCCTACTAATGAGCGTGTTAATTACACAGACGTGTTCATTTTGTAAGTTCAATGGTCGAGTCGTTGAACTGCATCTCAGACTTATGCGTTTCTACAGGTTTCTAAACTTTAAACGCGACTGCAATCTATGAAAGTTTTACCAACATAAAGTTGTTGTCATAAAGTTTCTTACACCGCGGTTCATGTTTACGAATTTCATTTGAATGTCAGAAAGGTAGACTATATGTTCATCTGTCCATGATGAGTGTAAACGTTCTCGCTACACAGTTCTCCTTTATTTCCCGTAAAATAGTTGTGACACTTTTGTGTTTCACCTCATCTAGTAGTTGATTTTTATCTCACACATGCTTTGAGTGTTTCCTAACTCATATGCAGTCGATGCAGAGTGCAAACACGCTGTCTGTCTTTATTTACAAAACAGTCTACACACGCAATCAATTTGATAAAGACAAACAACACATTTAGTAAAGCTGGTACGCGAACGACTGTGACTGCAGAAACATTTTATAAAACTTTTTTTGACGTTTGCGTTTAGACTTGTAAGCGAACATGTGCTTCACGTATTCTACACGAGCGGTTAACGCATGTGATATAAATCCCTAAATCCAACCGTAGAGGAGCCTACCCTTGGATTATGGACTTTTACGACCCACGAGATTCAATGTCATGGAACTAGCTCTCACACACTCAACGTTTGTGACAAGACTTTACCTTGTTTTATGAAACATTCAACGCTTTCTATAAGACCTTTTAACGCTGTGAAACAATCTACACAGTGCAGTAAAACTTTCTAGCGACGTGGTGAACGCTGTTTTCATATAACATTCTAAACTCTCAGTCTCACTGCAGTAGAATACTGGTTTTAGTAAACCTGATGAAGTATTCAGTAATCTAGCAGTCATGGAGTTTGAATTTTCTAATAGGGGAACATTTGGCAACTGTCTCCAATAAAACTTTCTAACACTGTGAAAGTAAGTTACAAGACAATCTACACTGTGCAGTAAAACCTTTTCGATAAAACTTTCTAGTGCTGTGGTGAGTTCGGTCAGTCATAAAACTTCAATGATCAAACTTTACTTTCACAAACGTGCGTCGCGGTAAAACTATTTGACTACACTATCTTCGCAAACCATGATACACTCTCTGACTAGACTTATGAATAAACCTTCGATGATCAAACTTTATTATCACAAACATGCGTCGCGGTAATACTATTTGACTACACTAACTTTGCAAACCATGATACAGTTTCTGATGACACTCACGAATAAACTTCGATGATCAAACTTTACTTTCACAAACGTGCGTGGCGGTAAAATTATTTTACTACACTAGCGCTTACATTTTATGACATTTGTGTTTCATAAAACGTCATGATCAAACTTTCTAACTATACATCAACGTGTGTTGCAGTAAAACTTTTGTACGACATGATAAAGTTTCCGACTACACTTACAAGAGCTTGTTCACTAGCGAAGAGAGAAATGAGCGTATGGTTGCATGTGGTGCAAGGGTGGCCTCCCGTTTCATCCCTTCATCATTTAGCCTCGGTGATAGAGGCGAGCAGAACGCATGGTTCATTCTCCCATGGTTGGCCAACTGTCGGGAGACAAGTGCAATGGAGATTTTATGAGGTAACCTGTGGCAGATAGCTAAATGTCGTCCTGGCGGTCAGAGTACGACGTTAGACGAAAGGCAATCACTTGGAAACATGACGCAGAGAGGTTTCACAAGGATTACCATTGCCCACGTCCCGTGCAGTACTCATCGCTACGGACTTCACCGCTGTCTCGAAAGAACGCCCACCAACAGGAAATATGACACCGAAAATCTCTGTAACTTGCACCGTCAATGACTTGATAGCCAGACATGAAAACCGGTGGAGTTATTTACAATTATATACAAGAGGTTGGCAAGTCGTTGCTTTGATCAGCTTGATAGCAAGCCGTAGAGAGGGATAGCAAGCCGTGATTCACAAGCGTTTTGCAATGGAGATGTTTAGATGCCACCCATGACAAGACAGCTAAGACTCAACCGATTGGCGTTCAAAGTGCTACGTTGAGAACTGTGTCAAATGCCCAACATGAGTTGCCCCAGCGGTTTCGGTCTAAAATATGACACACTCCCTTGCCACACTTATCACTACGGCATCATCCGCCGTCCCGAAGGAACACCCTGTCAGTGGAATATTACAGCAAAACTCTCCGTGTCTTGCTCGCTTTCAGTGAAAAGCCGCTTATAGCATGAGAAGACTGGCTCAGACATCATTACAAATGCTTTCATTGACTTCAGCAGGGTCGAAAACCCCAGAAAACCTCCAAAAATAGTGAATTTAAAATTTTCAGCTTTTTAGCACTACTTATGAAATTTTATAAGTAGTCTGTCCATATAGGTCTGATCAGTAGCGACCGAACCTTTTTTGAATCAAGTCAAACGGACTTGTAGAAGCAAAGTTACAAGCCCTTAAAGTTTTGGAGTCTTTTATGGCCTGGAGACGAAGGCCATCTCCTGGCGAACCTTTAAGTCTGACGCCCTAGCTGATATCAGCAGTGAAATTTTGTAAGTCGGTTTCTGATAGAAACCCGGTTTTCAGAGATTTCCAATGCTATCATCAGATCTCCGGAGTTCACCTACCGCAACCCAGTCGGGAGGAGAACTGATTTCCACAAGCAGAGTTTGCACTTGTATAATTTGTGGCGATAAGCTGATGACGTAATAATGAAAACTCGATTTTCAACAGGCTCTCATTTGGAAACGAAACCTTCCACGCATCTGAAAAGATAGGATCCTAGAGAACAAAGTGCGGTCTTGCCCGTAAAAAAACCCGAGCACTTCATTCACTTCCAATCCTCCGCTATTGACCGCCAAAGGTGGCCACAATTTAACATTTTCAGGAAAAAATCCTGTGTGGAGACCCAACTTTTCAACTTTTTCTCTCCGATTGACTTGAAACTCACCCTCTAGATGCAGAATTGCACGCTGATTCCAAATCTGGTCTCTGATTTCCCGTCCGAGGCGTCGTTCACCCGATAGAGCGATTTTCATAAAAATTCTAACTCTGTCGTTTTTTCGCCAATGTCCCAAATTTTCAATGACGTCTCACCTCTAAACGAAGGCAGATAGGAACAAGCCGTGTCTTCCACTGAATTTTTCTCACTCTCAGCTTTCAAATGAGCTATTGCACGACTTTCTACGATCCCTACAACCAAAGTTGGAAGATAGCTGCCGAGAGGGGAGGTCAGAACTTTTTCTCTCCGATTGAGCTGGAAAGAAGTTCCTAGACCCAACATTGGCCAAAACGTCCGAATCTGCACTCCGTTTTCCCATCCGAGCACTCCTTTATGTCGAAAAACGACTTTTCTCATCCCAAAACATCCAACACCTGACTTTTCCAACTCTGCCGTTTTCCTGCCATTTTTCTCCCTCAACCCAGGATAATAGGACCAAACTGAGCTTTCCACTGCATTTTTCTCACTCTTAGCTTTCAAATGAGCTATTGCACGACTTTCTACGATCTCTAACACCAAAGTTGGAAGTTTCGTCCAGAGAGGGGGGGTAGGGACCAGTTTCCTCCTCTCGGACCCATTCCTCCCAGCACATCCTTGGCGAACTTCCTCACCTTCCTTCCAGAGGGGGGGCTGAGTCAGCATGATGACTCATCGATGACTCATCACTGCACCGCACCGGACTTGAATTTGGGACGGGATTACTACTGCTATCATATAAATTGAATGCTATCTCTATGAATTCTAGTTAGATATATAAAGAATTATTAACCATTAAAAGTGAAGCAGGCCAGACCAAAAACTAATTTCATAGATATAAGTACTTGGAAAATGTAACAAGATTAAGAGTAATTTATAGAAAAGAAGTCACAAGTTACAAGAAGAACAAAGTAAATGAAAAATTGACAAAATTAATGCAGTCAGGAAGAACTCTGCAGAAAGAATTAAGAAAAGAAAAACGAAAATTGAAGACCGATAGATTAAATGAATTGATGTTTGCGAAAGAGCATAATGATCATAAAGCGTATTGGAGTTTGATAAATTCCAAAACGAAAAAGAAATGTAACACAAGTAATCTAGAATCCGTCAATTTCCTAATTGTGATGTAAAATAATGATCAACTTGAACAATCCAATATTCCGAGAAATAATGAAGTTTTAGAAGAACAACATCCTATTGATTTCACTATAATTTTAGATGATGAAATCACGATCAACGAAATAAATAGCAACTTGATGAAAACTAATAGTTGCAAATCAAGTGGTCCTGATGAATTGGTAATAGACATGCTTAAAATATCGGGAAACACTTCATCAATACTTCAAGTTCTATTCAACCAACTTTTAAATTATAACGATGAAATTACTTTTCCTGAAAGTTGGATAATGCCAACATATAAAAAGGGCGACAAAAATGTTGTAACTAGCTACAGATTTATAAATTTAAGTTCAAATCTCGAAAAATTATTGACGAAAATTTTGAATGAAAGATTAAACCTATGGTTAAAGGAAAACAATGTCGCTCATCAATGCCAAACAGGGGTTCTGAAAGAAAGTTCAACCATGGATAATATTTACATACTTAAAGAAATTATGCAAACATATAAAAATCATAAACATCCTTTGTATATAAACTTCATAGATTTATCAAAGGCGTTTGATTCGATTCCAAAAAACGATACATATGAAGCGACTACATGAAGCACTTCCAAACAGTAACTTTCTCCATCTTCTAAAAAGATTGCTCACTGAAAAGAAATACAAGATCATAAACAATGATGTAGAATCTGAAACATTTAACTTACAAAATGCTATACCTCAAGGAGATAGTTTATCTCCAACCCTATTTTCCATATTTATGAATAACTTAGCAAAAGAAATTTACTTAAAAGCTAAAACCACAATTGTTGCAAACATAGGTGGTTTCAACATGCCACGTTTGATATATTCAGATGATATTTTACTGATGAATAATGACAAAGATGTTTTACTTAATCAAATAAGAATAGTGGAAAAGTTCTGCAATTCTAATTGTCTGAAAATAAATTACGATAAAACAAAAATTATGATACAAAATGATGCATATGAAAATAAATATATCAATGTCAATTTAAATAAGCAAATTAAGCAAATCGAAATACTAAAGGGATATCAATACCTAGGATTTTGGATCGCGAATATTACTAAGAAGCATCTACTTTTACTTACCAAAAAAGGAAATCAATCCGCTTACTTGGCGGCTAAGACATTGAAAGAATTTTCAGATCCCAATGGAAATATAGTGAAAAGTACTTTTGAAATGCTAACGCCATCAAAGATGCGATGGAGTGGAAAATTTTGTTTTTATAATAAATTATATGAATTAAACAAAATACAGTCTCAATTTTACGAACGTTTCTATCATTTGTCAGGCACTACAGCAAACTACTGTTTCATTGAAGAATTTGGTCTACTTCCTGTCGAATATTATTTTTGTGAGAGAAAATTATTTCTAGCAATGATAGCATCACGAAAATCTGCTTTTATCACATTTTGAACAACCTGAATAATACACAATACTCACATACATGGTGTTGGAGAGTAGAAGAGCTACTTAAACAGCTGAACCCATAGAGTAGGGATATGTAGTTAGAGTGTCTACTCAAAAAAGTATCTGTATACAATGAAAACATTTATATGAAAAGATTCAGTTTTTTGCGGAGATCACGTTAAGTAAATTCATTGAGACATCAATTGACGTCAGAACTAAGACATTGTTACAAGAATGACTGCACAAATGCAACTCTACTGCAATAGAAGATGAAACATCGCAATAAGGACTTCAGTCAAACTTTATATCACTTGCGTCAACCAGTTTGCGCGGTCCGGAACATTAGTAAATCATCTGAAATTCCATCATCATACGCTCCCTTTCAAGTAAGATTCTTTGAAGTGTTGGTTAAGTAAGTATTGCGTTTATTGTAAGAGAATGACAATCATAGTAATGTATATATGACCGTTCCAGGACAAGCAAAATATAAAAAAAATGAGGTGCCCCAAAAATGCAAAAAAAAGAATATATGACCGATTCAGGACAACTAAAAAAATAAGATACCTCCAGAATGAGTATAGGAAATATTTCATACACTGAAAAAGAGTATTATAAATAAAAATAATTTTAAGGATAAAATCAAAAAAACAGTTTTAAGCTCGTTGGAATTTTTTCATATACTGAAAAGAGGTTTCAAAAATTTCACGTAGTCGCAATTTAGGCAGTCGAAAATATCACGTGGTCGAAAATTGAAGTTGTCTCAAAATTTCACGTAGTCTAAAAATTTCACGTAGTCCAAAAATTTACGTAGTCTTTTCACATAGACCAAAAAATATCAAAATATTTATTAAAAAATGGAAGAAACGAGGAAAATGGAAGAAACTTCGACGGGGACGACGACGAGAATATATCCTTCGTTATCACAATTAAAAACAACTGAAATGGATAAAGAAAAACACAAAGATAGAGTACGTTATATGAAAGATAAGCAATATCAATTATTATTAAGATTAGAGCATTATGATAAATATCACGTGGTCTAAGTATTTCGAAAATTTCAAAAATTTCAAAATTTACGTAGTCCTCGAATTTGTCGTTCACTAGACAATGTTCAAGCGTCTGATAAACTCTAAGGTTAGTGCGTCCTGCGATTCATTTTATTTCTTGACTTCTCTAAGAATTGTTCATTCTCCGAAGAGAGGAACGACACTTTTGAACTGAAATAGGTCAGTTTTCATCAATCTAAGGAATTATACCCATGAAGACAGCAATGTGTAAGAATAGATGATTGTCACTGATTCTTGTCGTTTCATTTCTATCACATGTGATCTCGACAGAAATTGAAACATTGTTTTCTTACTCATGCATTTCTAATGCCTTCAAGTTTAGAATAGAATTCTCGGAAATCTTGTTCCAAGGATTCCCTGGAATTGAGACAGTAAACCAATCACACACTAAAGGATTGCAACATAAACACTTGAGTATTTAGAAGAATTGTAGGGAACAGCTGCTTCCCGCATTCATGAACCATTGCATTTCAGAACAAGCGGCTGTAACCGCACCTACAGATTAAAAAGACGTATAATATATTGCAGTATGTAGGAAGTAAGACTTCATTTTACAATTTCATTAATCATAGCTAGTGACTGTTTTCTTTCTTCATTACAAAATGCCAAAACGTACTGCCGCGGAAGCTTTTTCGTTTTACATGCCGATTTTACTAAACTTAATTAAAGAAGAGCACAAGGAAACTGCGAAGAAATATTTTGAAGAGTGGAAGGTGGAAATTCAATCGAGAAAGAAGAACAAAAATGTGGACTCTCAAAAACAAGTGGAGGATATTGCAGTAAAAATAAAACAGTATCTCACCACTACTGCAATTCCTCAGTTCAATGTTACGAAAGAACATTTCATTACCATCGAGGATAGTGCTATTATGATTTCAAAACTGATTGCAAGTGAGAAAGTACACCATGGGTCGTTGCTGAGAAGTGCTGCCTATCAAGGTTATGGGTTTAAAAGAATTCTGGAATTGAGTGACAATAAAAAAAGAGATTTGTGGCAAACTTGGAACTATTTAAAATTTCCTATAACAAAAGTTATTGTTATTTCTTGATGAACTTATCGGATCTAATTCTGCCACAAGTATTATTTTTAAATTCATCAATGCCCATTAGTTTTGTTAGAAAACATTTTAAAGAAATCAAAATTTATATAGAAAAATTAAATCAACCGACAACTATAGAAGAAATGAGGTTTGGTTCCCAAGATGAACATCAACTGTGTTGTTTCACGTTTAAAGATATGTACAATGTACATACATTATTTATGAACACTTTTTTATAAGTAGTATCGCATTTTAGAATATTTTGAAATGTAATTAAATTTTCTTTTGTTCTCGAGTCTACTGCCAGTAGACTCAAATTGTATAATTGTGTGATAAGATTGATTGTTGTATTATTATATTTGATGCAAAATACACTGCCGCTGTCTTTATTTTTCTGTACAGGAAGTAGACATTATTGCAGATAATAGAATTTATTCCCTTTAAAATAAATGGTAAAAATCTGACTCAGATATCTCCAGAGTCTTTGACTTGACCGAGTTCTTAAAACTTGAGAAGCAAACAACTAGGAATTTTGATCTTAAGAAAATTGCTAATCAATTGGGAATAAAGAATTTTCACGTATTGATGAGAAATGAATTACTATTGATAAAAGATGTACCTGAAGTGAATTTTGTAACAAATCTTCACACATCAGATCAAAAAGGAGTACATTGGTCTGCGGGGCAAAGAAACAAAAGCGGTTTTAATTATTATTTTGATCGCCCGGAGGCTGAGAACTATTGGTTCGACTCATATGGATTGCCTCCAACAAATGAAGTCAAAGAACTGCTTGGTAATGGAATTTATAATACATTTCAAATTCAAAAGCCAGGAACAACTTATTGCGGTCAGTTATGTCTTTACGTTTTATACAAATTGCAAGAAGGTGTACCATTTCTTGATATTATGTTAGAATTCAATAAGGGAATTTCATTCCCGAAACGTTAATTCCAATGGCTAAAGCTCGGTTTTTTGTAATTCATTTTTATAGAATCTACATGTGATTTCATCATCATCTAAATTTTTAATTTCATAAGTAATCGGAGAAGTTTTATTTGTTTTGCAAACTTCAAATATTTCTTTAGACCAATAACAAACAGAACCTTTCTCGAATTTATTTATATATTTGAATATCCTTACTGTATCTCCAATCTTGAATTTCGGCTTACGTTTCTGTAAATTCGGATTACTCTCATTCGAATAATAATTTTCGAATATTTTCTTTCGTATCAAATCGGGGTCATTAGAAGCATTCTTTGGAGTTTCTTCAAGACTTGAATGAATCTTATTGTTATAATCCTCAACAATTCCTGGTAATATTTTTGACCATTTCTGATTTCCTTGTTTTGTAAATTTCTTGAATATTTTATTCTTAACGTTCTATTAAATCTTTCTATTACTACGGCTTTTCCAGAATTTTCAGTGGAATAAACTAAATCAAATAATGGTTTAACATTGCTATTGTAAAACTCAGACCCTTTGTCAACAAACAATTTCTTTGGCTTACTATTACTTTCCTTGAATATTTCTTCAAACGCATATTTAACTGAGAGACCACTTTTGTTTTTTAAAGGCTTCACCCAAGCGTATCGTGTATATAAATCTATAACGGTCAATGCGTATTTATAATCTCTTTCATTCGGCATATGAATAAGATCAGCACTCCAAATATCATCTTTATTAAATACTTTAACTTTCAATAGATATTTAGGCTTTCTATATTCCTTGTGAATTTCGGAGGCATAAGTTCCACTATGCCGATCTAGGTCATTCGACATTTCGGACGCGTAGGTTTCAGTATTATGAGTTTTGTCTAAACCCTGACCGAACAATATTTTAGCTTGGAAAGCTTTCTTAACAAGCATTCTTTAAATTTTTCCTCTAAATGTAGGATTTTGAATACTATCTAATTCCTGAATCATTTTCTTATCTGCTTCATGACGAGATTTTAGGTCATGATTTCGATAAGCTAAATCGTGTCTATAAGCTGCTGCATCAATTCTGTTTATTGGTTCTTCACCTGGTTTTGGATTATTATTCTCATCTAGTCCTACATCTAATCGAGTTCCTGGACCGCTATATGAATGACCAGGAAGATGTTTTTCTTTTGAATATTTACTCCAAATAAAACCAGGAAAGTTTTCTAATGTTTTTTGTATGTCACCTCCGGTGTGCAGCCGATGGCCAGAATGTACTTTTAAGAGATAATTCAATAAATCTAAATTAGAAATTTTTAATTTAATTAAATTTTCGGAATTTGTAGAACTTGTAGAATTTGTAGAACTTGTAGAATTTGTGGAATTCATTTTTAAAGATAAAATAAATAAATGTTTTACCTAGTCATACTAGGACTTAGATATATTCCAGAACCATCTTTAGTTTCTTTTATTTCTATCAAGTCATCAACATTATGGAGAATATTTTTAACCCATTAGCAGCGACTGTGTATTTTTGAATAACACCTCCACACGCGGAAGGTCGGGCAGTGCCCGACCGTGAAATAACTCACTCACATGCGAAGATCGGGCAACGCCCGACCGTATGATAACTACCTCTCACGCGGAAAGTCGGGCTCCGCCCGACCAGAGCGTTATTACCTCTCATGTGATAAAATTATAAGGTAAATATTTCATCAATATTTTAATTATGCTGTAGGCCTAAATGTTAGGGTAGGCTGATGATATTGTCAATAATTGAAATGAAAACACTCCACAATGAAACATGAAAGATAAGTATAATGTAGGTGTTACATGATACAGGAAAGCCAATTGATTTGTTGTTATAAATAGGCTCATACATTTCACTACCTAAAACCTGTATATTATAAATTTTAAGGTGACCATTATCTAGGGATAAATTTCCATCTCATACAAGCATCATTGTAACTTTATTAAATTATCAACATCAAGCATCTTTTCACACAGGCGATACGATTTTATTTCGATCTACCAAATTCATCTTGTGTCATTTGCAAACACTAGCAAATTGGCGCCTTATTTCGCATAGACGACTCATATGTGCAGCGTCGGCTCTGTATGAAATCTAAGCAATGCGGTTATAAGCATAGATATATACTTGAATGACATTCATAATCGATGAGGAATAATATTTTGTAGATATGCTTGTTGTTTAGCGCCAAGCCATAGATACTGCTAAATAGAACCGGATTTCACATGGACTATGGATTTTATGACTCATTGATTCATAGTTCGACATTGTTTATGCATGATTTGAAATATTGTTGTTAATTTCAAGCAAGTAATCATCAAGTGCAGACATCCGGCACAGTTTTTAACATGGCTACACGAAGTGGTGCAAGATGGAGAAATTTGAGTGACGACTTCTCCGATACATCAAATGATACGGAATCTGAGGGGGAAACTGATGATGAAATTGACGCACAAAATTTAGAACAAATTGTTCCCAATCAATATCAAGGATTCACCTTTTTTGAGCCAGGACTGGATGACAGACCACCATTACCTGAGTTTCTCGGTGTACCTGGGATTAATCATTTTCTTCTTCCAAATGATAATTTGAATGATGAACAATTGATGAGACATTATATAAGGCTTTTGCTTCCTGACGCATTGTTTGATTTCTTGGCTGATGCCACGAACAGGAGAGCTGATATCTTCTTTTCTGACTTTGATGAGGAGCAAACTCCTAGACGGCTAAATGCATGGAAGGAAAACAGCGGTACTGAAATGCAAAAGCTCATTGGTATTCTGCTATATATGGGATTAGTGCAAAAACCTTCCATCGAGGATTATTGGACTGTTGATCCGATGTTGCAGAAGCCTTACCTGATGCGAATGGAATCTCTTTCAAGGGACCGTTTTCAAATTCTGCTCAGATTCCTCAGATTCCTCAGATTCGCCAACTATGATGAAATCAATATAATTGAACAAGACCCTCTCAAAAAAATTCGTCCGTTTTTAAACAAAGTGCGAGACATTTTCCGCAATACCTACCTTCCCTACAACGATTTAGCCGTCGACGAATCTGTTGTACTCTATCGTGGTCGCTTATTTTTCAGACAATATATTCCTTCAAAAAGGCATCGCTATGGAATTAAGTAATACGAAGTTTGTGATGCGAAGGTCGGGTATCTGTGGTCGTTCGAAGTGCATGTTAACAAAAATGAGCATGATACATTCGCTCCAGCGTTAGTTGATCGTGGCTTGACTGTGTCCGAGAGAATCGTCGTCCACCTTATCGAACCTCTTTTAGATCAAGGATACAGTTGTTGCCGATAATTTTTTACGAGTGTTCGTCTGGCACAATATCTTTTGACAATAGACACGTTGATGCTGGGAACTCTTCGAATTAACCGCGGTGCCCCCTCTGATCTGAAACAGCAGACTCTTCTACCCAATAACAATTTATTCATGCGTCAAAATAATTTGATGGTAGTGCGTTATTGTGTGAACAAAGCCTCAGGAATCAAGAATGTTTATCTTTTGGATTCCAACTCAAAAGCGGAACTACATTCTGTGCAACGTGTGCGACGTGGAGGAGTTGTAGAGCAGGTGTCAAAGCCAGGTACATGTAGTGTTATGGATTACAATCGACTGATGGGAGCAATAGTTAATGCAGATGCCATCATCGAATCATGTAGTGCGGCGAGAAAGTCCGGTCACTGCTGCACTAAACTTGGAATTCATTTGATCCAAAATCTTTTGCTTAACGCTTTTTTTCTCCATCGATATATGCATCAACAAAAAGTAAAAAATTTCACCGATTTTGAAAAGTTTGCTGTGAAAGTGTTGATTGAGGAGTCAGGAAGAGGGCGCTGCCATTCTCAAAAAATTAGAAAACCCGTAATCGCCCATGTGCCAACAAAGATTCCGGCACGGCAAAATCGACCTCGCCCCTCAAAAAGATGCCGGGAATGAGGATACAGGGAAGGGCGAAGGAAGGAAACGAGATATGAGTGTCAAGGATGTCCAGAAAGTCCGGCGTTGTGCATTGATTGCTTTCCATTGTGGCATTAATTGTAATGATAATTTGGGCGTTACATGGGTTGTCTTTTACATAAATTGTAGCTATGTTTTTATTCTGTTATGCTTTGATATTTTCTAATTATACTAAATTAATGTAACTTAAAATTACTTCTCAATTCATTAACAGTCGTTCGCTTATATGGTTGGAATAAGCGTAATTAATTCGAATCTTCCCGAAGCAGCATACATGTAACTATTTTGAAATTATGATATATAACGAAAGGCAGCTATATACTGACAGTAAATATTACTAAATTTTCCCATGATATGACGGCCTTTTCACTTTTGAAGGATTAACAAATAATGAATTAAGTCATAGGATTGTTGGAAGTTTGAAAAGCGTATTTCCTTTAACAGGCTGTGAAATTATGCTGCTGGCTAAAAAATTACTATTATACTAACATTATACTTGTATTAAAACTAACTTTATAATTTCAATGATTTGACTTCTACTTCCGCGTGTGGAGGAGTTATACAAATATCGCTAGTCGCGTGAGCAAGTGTGGTGATGGTTCATAGTTCCGCGTGGAAACGAGCTGAAACAATTTCTGTTGACGCGTGCACTGTTAATTTTTTGGGTCGGGCGCTGCCCGACCTTTAGCAGCTAATGGGTTAAGAACTCGTTTTCCTTCATCAACTAAATTTAATTTACTAATAACATTATCTACTACTCCTTGCCCTCTAGCAACTTTCTCTAACTCTCTATTATGACGTTTTTGTTCTTCTAATGCTGCCTTCTCTGATTTATTTTTATTTACTGCTTGGACAGTACCAGCTGTCCCACCTGCAACACTTCCAGCAGCTGCTATGCCACCTATTATTAGAGGAATTAATGGGAGAATTCCACCATTCTTTTCTTCTTGTAATTTAATATTCTCTATCATTGGTTTACTTATGTAATATTTCTTTTTATCAATAGTAATAGTTTTAGGTGTATTTTTGTCAACAATGTTACGTAGTTTTAATTCAACAGTTTTATTATTATTGTTACTTTTCGTTTGCGACATTTTTAATAAAAAAAATTTAAGGTAAGAACAAATTTTGAGTTACCAAAAATTTTAGTTAACCTATCCTAGCCATCTTTCCATTAAGAATTTCAATAGAATATTTTACATCTTCTAGCAGTAAACCATAAGCCATTATTGAAGTTGTGGAATCTTTCTTTTCAATATTAATTGTTACATCACCACCATTTTTAACAATATCTTCAGATTGTGCACTTAAATCGAAACAGAAAACAGGATATAAATGTCTCCAATCTCCAGGAGTTAATTGTGGTTCAACTCCAAATTCTATACAGAGATTTCTATAAGCATCATATCCTTCCATAAATTGATTACTGGTATAATCGAATCTGAATAGATCAATAGGATATCGGGTTTGATTTAAAGCAACTTGTAAACTTGAATTGTGTTAATATGGAAAAGATTATTGTTCTTATCAAAACTTGGAGAGTCATTTCTTTGAAAAGTTAGTAATAAATATCTTGGAGTATTCGAAGTTCTAGTAAAATGCCAGTTAAATCTTTATTCTGAAAAAGTGACAGAACTAGCAGTACGCTCTAGAAAATTTACTGGAATTGGTTTGTTAGTGTTTAATCTTTTTGCAATAGTTGATTCAACCTCTAAACTAGGAGTAATATGTTTTATCTACCATTCAAGTCTATCAATATTTAAATATGCTTTTTTTCCAGTCTTACTAAAAAAGATTAATTCATTATTTGCTGTGCGGTGAATTATTAATTTAAATTTTAATTGATATGATATTTTGTCATAATCTAAATATCCGAATAATGGAGACAATGACCAATTTACTGACTGTTTACTTTTCTTGTTAAAAACACGTCTTTCTTTATATGCAGTATTATTTGTTTTTTTTAAATGATTTGCAATATTTTCTACATCTTTGGCAATTCCTGCTGCATCAGTTCCAGCGTGAGTTAAATCATCAACAATTATACCATCATTATTATCTGGAAACCAACCTTCGATTTCATGCTTTTTATTATTTTCACCAATTGTCACAAATCGAAGCATTGTATCAATTACACCTGGAGAATCACTTATTGTTTCTATATTTTGAGTAGCAACATCTAAACGCATTTGTGTAAATAATCTTGGAAAGAAATTATTCTCTAATGCAATATTGTCAGTATCTGATAATGGTGTTGTCAAATTGGCATCACTATATAAAGAATATTCACAGTGTAAAAAGGAATCAGGTAAATATGAATAACTTTGCTGATTATCAACTTCAAAGATTAAATCTCCTCCAGTATTCACTCTACTAGAAGATCCGGGATTCATAGCAATTCTTATATAGTCATTCTTTTTTTGATTATAACTAACGAACGGAGGATCGTCTAATCTAAATTTACTTTCAATCAGGGAAGACATTTTTATAAAAAATAATTTGACTTTTTTTTTTGTTCTAAAAGTAGTTTTCTTGGGATTCCTTTTTAGAAGATATTTTAGAATTTTTCTAAACCAGTACCTCTCATTTCTTCAATTGATTTCTCCTCATGTTTACTATCAGACCATGCTGCTATATTAGGAATTTTGTTTTTTGTTTCCTCTGAGGGTTTTCTAAATTTTTTTAGTTCTTCAGAATCATTCTTAAGTGAACGAATAGTTTCTAGTTGTTTTAATTCGTTTTGAGACTTAACAGCATTTGATATTGCACTAGCTGTACTACCTATAGCAGCTGCTCCTTTTGCAGCAGATGTAATTAAATCTTTGTTATTTTTAATAACATTAACGATACTTCCTATACCAGAAAATATGCCATCTCCTTCTTTTTGAATAGTTTCTACATTGTTATAATGGTAAACAGATTTCACAGATGGTTCATGGGCAATTTTTTTATTTAAAGCAAAATGTTTAAGATTGTGTTTAATAATTATAGGCATTTTTTAGGATTAAATTTGACTTTTGGGAAAAATATTTACGTTTATGATCGGCTAAAGCCTCTGAACAAGGTTCTATTAAGATTTACGTTTGTGAATGGACAACACCGCGTGATAACTTTATTAATTTTCTGTTGCACTTTATCTATTGCGTCAAACAGCGTGTGATGTATTTTAATTTCTTTTGTATTAACTTGCATTTTCTGCTGATTCATCTTCAACGCCGTTTTAAGTGCATTCAATTGAACTTTAAGAACATCTAACTGATTTTTAACATCATCTAATTGCTCTTTATTTCCTTTATAATTTTTCTTTAATTCTTTTTCTAAATTGATTTCAAGAGCTTTCATTTTATCAACTTTTTGATTAAGTGAGTTTACTTCATTTATTATTCTATTCATCTTTTTCATTTGTTCAGTAATTTTAGAACTTAAATCATCAACACTTTTTTGGAATGTAGCTTGCAACTTATTTAAATTTTTAAAAAATTTTTTAGGAAGCTTTTCTAATTCATTTTCTAATTGTTCTTTCAATAGTTGTATCTGATGTTTATTTTTAATGACTGCAGATTTTAACTTTATAGAAAGTATTATTAAAACTTTTGATTGTTCTGAATTTTTTTAAAAAGTTTTGCTATATTTACTTCTAGCTCTCTATCCTTTTTATCAAGTTTTAACAATTTTTCGTTTAATGATTTGTCATTAAGTTTAAGCAACTTTAATTCATTCATCAGTGGAACCAAAACATCATTTATATATTTTTCTTTTAAGTCATTGATTTGTGTATCAACATATTGTTTATTCGTTAACTCTGTATTTTGTTGTGGAAGAATAGAAAGATGTAATGGGCCAGATGAAACGTCTCCAGTTTTCATGATATAATATTCTATTTCTATTTCTGATTCACGATTATTCGGGATATATGCACCTCCACCAACATTTGGTAACATCATTTTTTAAACAATAAAAAAATAATTTTTTTCTAATAAAAATAAAAAAGTGGAAATGAGTCAAATGTGCCAAATTATGAATCCTAAGTCAGAGTTCTATGATAGTAAATATCAGTGTACGGATTGTTTAAAAGCAAAAGTAATGTGTAGAGGTTGTCAAAAAATTATATTGAAGAAAAAATTTCCGCGACATGTAGCACTTTCTCCTAATCTATAATTTAGCAAATGCAAGTATATGATAAATATTTGAATATATTAATAGATACTGAACGTGAACTATATAATAACTCTCAAGACTTTGATATTAGAATGTCTATATCTAAAATTAAAACACAAATTTTTTCTTTAAAAAACAAATGATGGAAAATACCAAGTTTTATTGTGTCTTATGTAAAAGACAGTTACAAACAAAAAGAAGTTATCAATCTCATTTAAAAAGTAAAATGCATTTACAAAATGTAGATCGATCTGATGAAGGAAATATATTAAGATTAAATAATTACAAAAACTATCTAGAAACATTACCTACTGACATAAAAGTTAAAAAAATATTTGATGATTATTCACATTCGGAATATAAAATTTTTTAATAGTGAAGATTTTTTTGGGGAAATCGAAGGTTCTAGTACTTCGCCCGAAACAGATAAAAGATATTTATTCAATGAAACCGACGTAACCGACGAAGCTGTAACAGATATAAAATATTTATTTTATGAGTCTGTTGAACATAATGAAACCGATGAAACTTTTTATGATGTATTAACAAACTTCTATAATATATTTAAGAAATCTTTCAAATGTTTATGAATGTAGAAGTACTTTATACAAAAACTGGATCCGATGGAATGACTGAAGAAATAATACAAGGACATTTTACACAGACACAAGAAATTTACAATGTAAATGATATACAACCCATATTTGAAACAATGATAAATAAATTAAAAGGTGCTATAACTGAAGCTCAGTTGCGTAAATCTGGTTGAAGATTTATTGCAATACTATCTAAGAAAATAGTAATTGACAAATATAAAAATAATACTGGTGGTAGTTACATACCCCTTCCTTTCAGTTCTCCACAAATAATCAACATACAGAATGAAGATGAATATTGTTTTCTGTGGAGTGTTATAGCACATTTACATCCTGCAAAATATCACAAAGAAAGACTAAGTCATTATAATAAAGAAGAATATATAAATGAACTTGATCTCTCTGATGACTTAGATGAAGGTCCATATGATTATAATAAATTAATGAAGTTTCATAAAAAGAATAAAAATTTAATAGAAGCAAATGTTTTTGAATTAAATGTGAAGTATGTTTCTATTGGTGATGTTACTCCCTTATATCCCGGAGATATTGAAGTTAATAACATTGTTCATAACAACTTATAAGAATTTTATTTGAATAACAAAAATTTATGCCAAACAGAAATAGTATACAATGAAAGAGGAAATTACATGCATCATAATATTATTTACAAAGGAAATGTAATATGTACTGAAAAATATGAAATTATAAAAACATTATCACCAATAATGATTAATCATAATAATTATAAAGGATGTGGATTTCCCTATGAGTACGAAACCGAGCGTTCGTCTCTATTGTCAGAATATATACAGAAGTTAGAGATGTTACCGCAACTATATAAAAAACAATATCAACAAGAATATCAACAAGAGTTACAAATGTTACATAATCAATATCAACAAGAATGTCAACAAGAAGAAACTATATTATTTCACAAATATATTGAAAAGAATTGAATCTTGAAGATGAAGAATATTTAAAATTATCATACATAGTCTACCAACAATGTAATTCTCAATTTAATGAACTAGAATGTCATCCAAAAAATCTACAACAATATAAAGAATATTGTAAACAAAAAAGTCTACAAGAATATCATATGGGTACAAATATGCTACGCAAAGAATATCATGAACAATATGAAGAACAATGTCGAAAGCAATATGAAAAACAATTTCAAAAACTAGAACACTGTCAAGAACAGTTAGAAATATTACAGCAGGAATATCAACAAAAGTTAAAAATGTTAAAGCAGCAGTTAATGCAACCAGCACAAGCGAATATAGTATATTATCAAGGTCATTACATATTGTGTAAAGATATTTCTATATTTACAAAAACGTCAGATAGTGCTAATTTTCCCTGTCTGCAATGTATGACGAGCTTTAGAACTAAAGAAGAAATGAATAGACATTTGGAGAATTGTCAACAAAATGAAGCAGTTAATAATACTTTTACTAAAGAAGATTATTTGGTATATAATAAATGGTATTACAAAAATAAAGTACCCTTTATTATATATTGTGATTTTGAAGCATATAATGTTAACATGACACAAAGTTCTGGTAAGCATTTGCTTGAACAAAAACCATTATGTTGGGGAATGTACATTCATTCAAATTATCCTGAATTATTTAAATCAGAATATTATCAATACTATGGTGAAGATAGTTCAGAAATGTTTACAAAGAAAATAGAAGAATTACAAAAATTTTTTTCACAGTTGCTTAAAACAAATGAACCAATGCTTCCATTAACGTATGACCAATTAGTACAATTTGATAATGAAAAAAATTTTTATTACTGTGGAAAAGAATTTACAACTTATAAAGTAAAAGATCATGATCATCTAAATGGATTATATACAGGTGCAGCACATAATTCTTGTAATCTTAATGCTAATAAATTTAGATATAACTTTGTACCTTTATATTTCTACAATGGTTCTAAATATGATTTCCATTTAATAATGAAAGATCTATTCTCATCTGAAAAATTACAACAACTAAGAACAAACGTACTATGTAAAACAGAAGAAGAATATTTTTCAATGCAATTTGGTTGCATTAAAATATTAGATGCATTTAGATTTTTTAGTCCTTATTCATTAGAGGTCATGGGAAAACTTTGAAGCCTGGACAATGCAAAATATTAAATAAATATAATTTAAAACCTTTAAAAGGTATTTTTCCCTACGAATATTTAACTGGAGATATAGATAGAATAAATGAAATAATGCAAGAACATCAACTTTCTTAACGTGATAAATTTAAATCAACATTAAAACAATCACAACTACCTGAAGAAGATTATGCAGAAGCTGAAAAGAATTGGAGAGAGTTAAATTGTAGAACAATGTATGATTATACAATGAAATATCTTCAGATAGATGTGTTAATCCTTGCTGATCTTTTTGAAAACTTTCGTGATATGTGTATAGAATATTATGGAATAGATCCATGTTATACATATAGTACACCAGGTTTAACATGGTTGGCAGGATTGAAACATACAAATGTTAAACTTGAATATTATAAAGAAAGTTCTTATGATAAATTATTATTTTTGGAATCTGGAATTAGAGGTGGTGTTTCATCTGTTCTAGGTAATAGATATGTTAAATGTTATAATAAGAAAGTAAATCCTGATGATTATGGTTATTTAAAAATTTTAAATCCAGAAGAAAAAGATCAATTTATAAAATTGTTTAATCAAAATATAGAAGGACTTATATCAAATGAAGAGAGTCAAGCAGCAGTTGATGAATTCATGTGAGAAAACTATTTGTTATATTATGATTTTAATAGCTTATATTCTTCTTGCATGATACAAGAATTACCAACAGGTGAAATGGAATGGAGCACCATTCTTGAATACGAACCTCCATTAGATGGTGAAAATAATTATGGTTATATATATGAAATGGATTTAGCATACCCTGATTATATAAAAGGCGCAACAAAATATTATCCTTTCTGTCCCGAAAACAAAATTCCCAATATAGAAGATTTTTCAGATTATCAAAAATCTTTAATTCCTAAGAAATACAGGCCAACAAAAAACTTATGTTAACACAAAGTAATAAAGGAAAGTATGTTGTTGAAGGAAGAATGCTAGATTGGTATTTAGATCATGGAATGATTCTTTTTAAAATTCACCGGAAACTGGTGTATAGAAAATCTAGTTGGTTAAAAGATTATATAGAGTTCAATATTGAAAAACGTAAAATAGATAAAAGAAATAAAGATGATTTTGGAAACGTGTTCTTTAAATTAATGAATAATGCATTTTATGGTAAGACTTTAGAAAATGTGCGTAATAGACAAAATATTGAAATAGTTTATGATAGAGATAGGTTTCAAAATCTAACAAGGAAACCTACATACAAAAGAACTACTAGATTTAGTGATGAACTATGTGCAGTGCATCTAAGACGAAACATTATAAAACATGATAAGTTTAATTTTATAGGATTCACTATATTCGAATTAGCTAAACTATTTATGTATAGATTTATATATGATTATTTAGCACCTGTTTATGGTGAAAACTATAAATTACACTTTACAGATACGGATTCCGTTTTCTTAGAATTAACAATACCGTATAATTCTTCACTTGATGAAGAAATTAATAAAGTAAAAGATATCATTCATCCTTCTGATTTATGCAAAGTAAAAGATGAACTAGAAGGAAATGAAGAGTACATAACAGAAGCTGTATTTTTAAAATCTAAATGTTATTGCTATAACACAAATTCTAACACAAATTCAAAGACATCTAAAACATTAAAAGGAATTTCAAAGGCATCAGTGGCTAACCAAATAACATTTCAAGATTATAAGAATGCATTATTTAATAATGAAATAAAAACAGCATGTAATTATAGACTTAATTCAAAGAAAGATAAAATGTATTTAAAAGAGGAACATAAATTAGCATTAGATCCATTTGATGATAAAAAATTTTTTGAAGAAAAATTTTACCTGATGGAATAACTACTTTACCTTTTAAATTTTCTAATTTTTAAATTTCTAGAGATTAAGAAAAAAATAAGTTATTCGATCACTCCGCGAAAAATTTTCTATCGACTTTCAGTCGGGGCGAAGCTTAGTCAGAGAACAATTGTTCGATGACTCTATCATGTATTTTTTTATCAATATTAATTGTAATGAAGCCATAATCTTTTGACCAAGCATTATTACACGAATGTTTAAATTCATCTTTATCTCTTATACATAAATCCCTTAACAAATCACATAAATTTCTTGCATTTATTTCAAATAGTATAAATATATTTGCATTCTTTCTAATAACACTTCCATCTAATGAATACATACTTTGTGTTAAATAAAAAACACTACAGTTGTTATGTCTTCCTCTTGTGAAATAATTTCTCTGAACTGACTGATTTCTATCATTAACACAATCATCAAAAATTACACAATGTTTCATTCTTTTATCTAATTTACAAGGATCTTGCATATTACCACTATCATCTATTAATTGTATCTTTATGTGCTTATTTTTATTGGATTCTACTAATTGATTATTTTTCGCTGCTTCTTCACACCACGAAGTTATTTCCTCTTCATATTCAGATTTTTCATATTCTTCAAATAAGGAAGCAATTGCTGTTTTTTAAGATTATTTTCAAATCCATATTTTAAAAATTGATAAACAGGGTGTTCTGCTGTTGTTGTATAAACTATAAGATTTTCATCATCTAAAAAGTTTGGAGTAGTTAGAATTTTAAATAATAGATATGTTTTACCACATCCTGATCTTTCGCAAATAACTGATAAAACTTTATTAGATAGATTACGGTGATGATTGAATTTAAGTTTTTTATTTAGTGGGGGCACTTCACTCATTTTTAATAAAATAATTTCTATTTTTTAAGAAGAAGAAGGAAATCAAACTTCTCTAACCAAAAGATCTATCATAATCTCTTCACCTCCAAAATTTATTTCTTGTCCTTTCTCATCTGTTATTCTAATGGTAATTGAATTAATTGTTTTTCTTGTAATAGGGAAATATATTAATGTTTGTCGAAATACATTTAATCTATAACCAATAGGTACAGTAAAAGCTGGAAAACTGAATATTAAATTGACAGTTTACCATTTATATATCCTCCTTCAATAATGTCACAATGTACAACAATTGAATTTATTTCAGTTATTTTAGGAATCTTCTCACCTAAATGATAACCTTGACTATAGGTTTGTTTATTAAATCCCAATAGTTTTGATAATGATCTATCATGATTAAAATCAACTTGATGATTTTCGTCTAAAGTAAGAGAAAATTTATTAACTGCTGGTTCAACTGCGAAATGTAATTGTTTCTTATCTTTAAATGGTATACCTAAATGTCTCTTAATTTCATTTGATATTGATTCAACTTCGTAGGAACCAGGAAGAAAAGTTAGTACTTTCCACGTTTTGCCTTTATCAGTAGAATATCTAAATTGATCATTCACATCTTTGATAACGTTTTGAATAGTGTTAAATGTAGAGAAACTAGTTAATGCAATTTGATAATTTTTATTTTGTTCTAAATGTAGAATGGGTTCTAAATTACAAGTGTGTGATGAAGTAGTTGTTATAATTTTTAACCTCGTACTAAATTTTGATGAACCCAAAATCTCTGTTAAATTTTCTAAATGATTATTAATTTTTTCTAAATCTGCTGAACACAATTTTTAAATAAAAATTTTAAATAAGTATTTTGTATTAGATATTTTTTTATAAAAATTAAAACAGCATATTTCAGCTATACTTTTATAATCCTCTTCATTTATAATCTTCTTTTCTAATTTTTTTTAATATAGCATGAATTTCATTGAAACTAGAATTATGTCCTTCTTTTATTGCAGATATTAAAATATTTAATCTATTTAATAATTCTTGTGGATCATCTGGTAAAAATATAGTTGTTTCTGTTTTAAAACCTTTTCCTACCTTAACTCCCGTTGATAATAAATTTTCTAATTGTTTATAACGTCTAAGAGATTTTACTGCACCAACGCTACCAAAGATAGCTTTATATTTTATAAGATCTTCTACAGCATAATTTTTTAAATCTGCTCCTCTTAAAAGATCAACAAAATTTCTATCTAAACTAATAGGTGATTTATCTGGTGAAAAAATTGAACCCCGTAAAGGTTGTGGAAATATTTCTTTTCCGCCAAGATAAAATCTTGCAAATAATTTTTTATCTAAAAAGAAAGTAGAATGTTCAGATAACATATATTTTGGTAATTTTTTTTCTGTATTTGCTTTTAACAATCCATAATATCTAATAATGTTTTAAGTACTGGATCTGTTATATTTACTCGATTATCCTTATTTGTAAGTTCTTTTTCAAGAGTTTTAAATGGTTCAATAGTTTTTTCAAAATCAGTTTTTACTTGTTCGGTTTGCTGCACTTTTTCAAACATATCAGATTGAATACCAGCTTTTGTCATTCTATGCTGAGTATGATTTTCTTTCATAATATTTTTTTGTCTTATTAACTCATCTAATTGTTGAATTCTTTTTTGATTATCAGCTTTAATTTTATCCATTTTTTAAAATATAATATTTGAATTTTGTGGTAACATTGGAATACAACAAAAACATTTTACTGAACAAATTATTTTTTTATTGCTTTGTCGTCTGACATCTTTTCGTCTAAAGTTTTGTTTAATAAAGTTTTTAGTTCTTCTAAAAAATTTTATCATTTTCTTCATTAGAAATTTTACTATCACTAGAAATTTTACCAGCCTGTTTATTCTTGTCATTAACTTGTGTCTGTAATTGAATTGATATTTTATTAGCTTCATTAGCTATTTGATCAAATTTTTCAATCTCATCTAACGTAATAACATTATCATCACATACTCTTCGAAAGTGGTGATGTAATTTGTCATAAACTTCTTTAACGTGAGAATGTTTATTTTTTAATGATTTTCGTTTCTTAGTAATTAAAGATTTATCTAACATTGTAACAAGTGAAGTTGTAAAAACACCCGTACCTGTTAAAGCAGTAGCAACTACTGGAATTACTAAAACACCTGAAGATATAACAATTGTTAAAGCACCTAAACTTACTGTTATAAAGATTCCAATTCCTTGTGTTACATTCTTAACTTTAGACCATCTCTTTCTTAATTTATCATAATGCTCTAATCTTAATAATAATTGAGATTGCTTATCTTTCATATAATGTACTCTATCTTTGTGTTTTTCTTTATCCATTTCACTTGTTTTTAATTGTGATAACGAAGGATATATTCTCGTCGTCGTCCCCGTCGAAGTTTCTTCCATTTTCCTCGTTTCTTCCATTTTTGAGGTTTCCATTTTTTAATAAATATTTTGATATTTTTTGGTCTATGTGAAAAGACTACGTAAATTTTTGGACTACGTGAAATTTTGAGACAACTTCAATTTTCGACCACGTGATATTTTTCGACTGCCTAAATTTTCGACTACGTGAAATTTTTGAAACCTCTTTTCAGTATATGAAAAAATCCCAACGAGCTTAAAACTGTTTTTTTTGATTTTATCCTTTAAATTATTTTTATTTATAAAACTCTTTTTCAGTGCATGAAATATTTCCTATACTCATTTTGGAGGTATCTTATTTTTTTTAGTTGTCCTGAATCGGTCATATATTCATTTTTTGGCATTTTTGGGGTACCTTTTTTTTATTTTTTTGGTTGTCCTGGAACGATCATATATACATTTTTTTCTCGTTAGTTGTCCTGAATCGGTCATATATTCATTTTTTTGCATTTTTGGGGTTGCCTTATTCTTTTTATTTTTTGCTTGTCCTAGAACGGTCATATATACATTACTAATCATTTATACAAAAGTAAATTCACAACAATAAGTATAATGAAATAGAAAAACCGTTTGTTGAAGCAAAAATCTCAGAAAAAATAGAGGAAAAACACTATTTACAAGCTTGTTTCACTGTTCGCCAGCATGCATGACCATATGAAGAAAGAGTTTTGTCGGCGTGATGTCAAACACGTTGGTTACTACGTTTTGCGTCTGCTCAATGTATGTATATATTTGTTTCTAATGTGCACTTTATTAAATTCTCGTTCCGGACCTCGTTTATAATTAGGATGAAGCATTAAGGCGTGAAGCATGTTTTGGGATGCCATTGATAAATTTTTGATGCTAGGCCAATTACATTAATAAACATTCAAGATCTTCAATTGCGTTTATACAATTTCTGACTTGTGCTTTGATTGAATTCATGCAAATACCACTTCATATTGAAATTCAAATGTCCTCTCCTTCCAGTGCCTCAATTTTTATTTCTTTACATTTCATACATTTTTTCTTTCATCTCACGTGTATACATTTCATCGCTTTATGTAAATGTAGAATATCATCTTTACCATCATTTAGCATTTGTAAAAGTCATGTATCATCTCATGCTCGTGTTCTCTCTTCTGAGAAATAAACGATTTGATATTTTGTTATTTTGATTCTATTGCAGCTTCGGAACGATTGGAAACCTTGTTCGTAAGTGCCTTTAATCAATTCGCATTGGCAGGTTTACGTTTAGCGGCATCATCGAATTCTGGCGTTTGGCTATCTGCACTGCCAATTTCCCATTTAGGTACAGGATTGGACAGTGAGACATTCAGAATTGGCAACTGTTTGAGAAATGGTGCCTCCCTAATGCGACCTTGTAAGTGCAAGTATAGTACAATTGCGACGACAATGGCTATCTCTCTCTCTGTCCTGCAGACTCACTTCTGGAAGGATTACACGTCACAATGAAGTGAGCCAATATCATGAAAAGAGTTGTAATAAAACTTTTGCAGGGTATCCTGCCCTTTTAGAGATGGGCAGTGTGATTTGAAGGGATAGAATCAATCAGAGGAGTTGCTGCGTGGATAAATATGTTGGTGATATAATATATTGATGCAACTTGCATGTACATCTGAATGACAATTTGATACCTCAGTACAAAAGGATTAGTGAAATATGAGAACTGTGTGTGTACATCATGGTTTCACCTCAAGCTAACTTACAAATATGTAGTTAATATTTTCTTCAAATGGAAGGCGATTTGCCGGTACATTGATGTCGGTGACGGGATATAAATATAAATATCCAATATAATGCATGCTATTGTGTAGCTTTTATGTCTACAGGTTAATAATTCCAGGGATGTCTATGAATAATATGACATAGAACTCGGGATACACAACTCCCAAAGAGTGGAGAATTGACTGTGGGCTCACATATTTCTATGACAGTGGAACTTTCTATGTTTGATTTGAAATTATATGCATTGCTGCAATGTTATTTTAGTCTGATCTTATAAATGCCTCCCAAATGTAAAGTGTTGTCAACCGTTGAGAAAATATGGATTATCTGTGTAGAATATTAGAAAGTGGCTTGTATTGTTGCCAAACTTTGTCGTTCGAAAATTTTGCTACTCAAGTCTGGGATCTTTTCCACTCATTTCAATAAGTTGGCGTAAGTTTTGCGACAAACATGTATCTTCTGAAACATGGTTTAATCATGGTTACAGAATAAACATAGAGTTTCTGGACCTTCGATAAGACGTCGACAAGTTGAATTGACTGGTTTAATGACTGAAAATTCATTTCATTTTCTTAACGAGGAACTTGAGTGCAAAGTTCGTCAATATTCTTGTCGATTAACTCAACGAAGCTGTCAGTTAATTAAAAACATTTCTTTGATTTTCACGGAACATTTCAATGCTAGCCAGTCATATACATTTATGCAGAGTTGGAAGTGGGTCAACGAAACTTGACCCATGACCCACTTGACCCACCGACTTTTCACGAAAACATGACTCACGACCCACCTGACCCACAGGGTACCCTGACCCAGGACCCACCAGATCTTTGGCCCACTTTACCCACCTGACCCACATGCTGGAAGGGTGAATGATGCGAGTGCAATTTACTTTTCTGGTATCATCTTTAGTCTCATTTTCATTTAAGATTCTAGGTCTATCTAGGTAGAGGCCTCTCAAAATTGTTGTTAAGATTAGTTATGAAGAGGCAAGTGTATCACGTCACTTGTCACATGATAAATAGATATGTAACCTCATCAAAATTATCTTACAATCAAAGTTCATGCACCACAAATGCCGAAGGTTCTAAAAAAATTTAAGCGATTCTGTTTCTTGTTTTAATTCTTGACTATCCTTTTTAGTGCTACCTATTTAACTTGTAGAGAGATGATTATTTAAGTTGAGGGCCCTACAGACTAAATTTCAAATTTTACATTTCTTAATCAAATGAAGTCAAAAAATACGATTGCAGTAGGCCTAAATCATCTATTCATGCATTTGTTATGTGAGATACTACATGTGTGAAAACTATCCCAGAAAAATTGTCAAACTAATATTTTGTTGCTTCTGATGGCAATCGATTCAAATTTCATTAACTTCCGCTAATGTCAGATTTAAGTAGAAAGTTGTATATTTGATGTAAAAGTGACATTTATTGAAAAGTAAATGGAGTAATTATGCATAACGCGTGAATAGAAAATTGCACGAGGACAAGATTATAATTCATGAATTAGCTTACCAAGTACATACAGATGAACTGATTTATTTGAGTGGCGCTACATGTACGAGTGCGTTGTGAAACAATCATTGACATCGTGTGAATATTCCTATTTTTATTGATAACAAATCAAATATCAAAGGGAAATTATTATTGATACGAAGTGTCAAAAAATATCTCCTCACAGAGCTCTGCCGCAATAAGCTTGTGTGAAAGGGATAAGTCTATATCAACGACCGTCGCATGCATTATCGTATTTCAGATTATCATGTATCGAATGAGCAATGAGATGCATGGAGCATGTATGATGCGAAAGTGGATTGAACGGTTAAATATTTTGGATATGAAGCATGTAGTGCCCATATGTAACTTTACACTTAATATCGCCAAAGTGCAAAATTGATAACTTACATTCAATTGTTGCGATTACGTCGATAATTGCATTGTATATAATTCCAGCATAATACAGAACTTTGTTCACTCGGTTCGCTATCCACATGCGAACTTGACTGTGCATCATTTAATCTCAGTTGAGTGTTGACTACCCTAATGACATATCACAATTCTATTGAGGAAAGAATTTTTATTTTGGAAAAGAGTTTTCAAGGAGATGCTCCATCTGTACAGACAGCATTCGGTGAAAGATTTCCCGGTATGCTACCGCCATCAAGACAGACTATTCATGCATTAAAGAAGAAATTTCGAGAAACAGGCGGTGTTCATGATGATAAGAAAAGCGGTCGACCTGTGTCAGTTGGAAGTCCGCAGAATAGAGAAACAGTGGCACAATTTTACCATACAAACCCAAGAACATCTCAAGTTCAAGCCAGCCGTCAAATACAGATCTCCCGAACATCATTACAAAGAATTATGAAAGATCTAAGGCTGAGGCTGTGGAGACCGCGATTGGTTCACATGCTCAATGAAGATGACTTCGATCGCAGATCACAATTCTGCGAGTGGTATGTGAATGTTACAGAAGAAGACGCAAGTGTGGAAGACCGACCTATGGTCTGATGAAGCAACATTTCATTTAAACGGGCAAGTTAATCGGCACAACTCCGTTTATTATGCTGAAGGTAATCCTCATCTTCCGATGGAAAGTAAAAGAGTTCAATCTCCTGGAGTCTGTGTTTGGGCAGCTATTCGAAGTTCCGGTGTACTGGGACCCTATTTCTTTGAAGATACGGTTACCGGTGAGACGTTCCTTACGATGTTACGTGAATTTCTACTACCTCAGCTGCAGAATGAAGACCTTAGTCAGATTATTTTTATGCAGGATGGTGCACCACCACATTTCGCGATTATTGTTCGCACTTTCCTAGACGAAACTTTTACAAATTGGATAGGTCGCAGAGGGGCAATTGATTGGCCAGCACGTTCTCCTGACTTAACACCCTGTGATTTCGCCTTATGGGGTATTGTAAAAGAAGCTGTGTTTTCCAGAAATCCTGGCTCATTGCAGACACTGCGACAGTACGTACATCAGAGAAGAAATTCAAAAAATCGATAGGAACAAGCAACTTTGTCAGAAAATTTGTCACGTGATAAAAGACGTGCTTGCAATGTATCAGTGAAGAAGGTAAACACTTTGAACATTTAATGTAATACAGTGATTATACAGTGTGATCATAAAGTCACTGTGGGATTACAATTCACTATACATGAAAAGTGAATGAGTTTAAACGATAACTACTTATGAAAATGAAAAGAGCATGACTTAAAGTTTTGTTTTATGATATGAAAAGGCCGGCTGAATTCAATTTGAGGTTTGCGAGTTTTCAGGATGAAAAAGGCATTAGAAACCTATTATATGATCATCGTTATCAAGCACGAAATGCATGAATTTCATGCGCTCACATTGTGCACACAAGTAACGCAGCTACGTCTTGTTTGTTGTTCTTGTTGAATTCTGGTGCATGACACTGCGACCAATCAGGATTCTCCTGTTCCCCCTAAAGAATCTTTAATTCGACAGACTTTTTAAGGTGACTAAAATCAGTTCCAAAATGGATTTTCAGCGCATGTTGTTTTTTTATGGCAAAATTTGAATCCGTAAACCGTATATGAAGAGAATTAAGAAATCGGAAATAGAATAATGTTCCTTATGAGAATTCCATTAGAAACCTTTTCAAGAGATTTTGTGATACTGGAGGCGTTAAAGATGCAGAAAGAGGTGGTCGACCATCATTCAATGATGAGAAAGCAAATAATTTCCGAATTTATTCGTAAAACAACCCTCAACATCAATTCGCCAAGCAGCTTCAGCTACAAGCTGTTCTTACGGCTACGTTCACAATGTAGTGAGACATGATCTAGGGCTCTTTCCTAACGAATTGCAAGTAACACAAGAGCTACACGAAGAAGATTGCGAGTCAGCATGTGTGAGAGTTTACTGCAAAAATCCTAAGAAGATGAAGACTTCTTCGATAAAATCATTTTTTTCGGACGAATGCTATGGGTCGCTAGGTCTCCTGATCTTTCCCCTTTGAACTTTTTTGTTTGGGGATTCTTGAAAAATAAAGTGCTTGCCTCACTACCGAGAAGTCTACAACAGCATTTCATCATCAAGTTCAGAAATCACCTCTAAAATGTGCCGCAATGCCATCAGGTCGTTCCGAAAACGACTCCAACCGTGCATTGACAATCGTGGTAAGACCGTCGAACAACGACTTTATTTTGAAATTTCTTTCTTTTGGATTGAAAAAATTTAGGATCTAGATACATTGAAGCTTGAGAAAAGTGGAGTTTTACCGAAAGTTTTCATTTAGACTTGAAATGATCCATGGACAGGAGGTAATTATGTGAAATGTATGTATTTTTATCGGTTAAAATATTTAATTGAATTTAATTTGAATTTGGCAAAATAAATAAGTTGATAATACAATTTTGTGTTTTATTCATTAAATTTATGATACTGGTTAATACTTAATTCTTATATACACCCTCTAGGAGGTATTGAACTCTATTATATTTGGCAATTAAACCCTACAGCGACTTTATGATCACCCTGTATTTGACTGTGACTATAGTTCAACTGTTCAAATGGATTAAAAATTGTGTATAAATGAATTCATCTTTGTAATAAGTGTAAAGGTACTTATGGGCACCCCTGTATATTATCAAGATATTTTGATCAATTACATATTTCGAAAATATTTAGGCTCTGATCAATCTTTACCGGAGATTTACCAATCTAATCTCCACCAGAGGATATTTTATACGAAAGACCAACAAAATCAAACGAAACAAGCAAAACGAAGGTCAGCTGGCATTGCAAGAAAATTTTCAAGATGAAGAAAACCTCTAAATACCTGACTTCTTCAGTAGCTGTGAAGTCTCTGAAATCAAGGTCACACATCATTGGGCATCGTCAGACATAATGACAGAGAATCGAGCATGCAAATTTTACTCAAACAAATTCTTACTCAATTTTACAAAAAAAAATTCTTAGACAAATTTTACTGAAGTCATTCAGCAGCAATTGCTTTCGAGCCTTTAATTTGTGTGAATTCCTCCCCCTTTCGAAACTATGAGGCATGTGAAAGTCAATAATGTTGCATATTTTGACTGTGTGCATCCATAACCCCCTTTTAGTGACACTGACTCAATCATTTTTTCATGTATGATGAGAATACGGATAACTGAAGTTTACTGCATTTGAGATTGTCACATCTATCATGGGTCAAACTGGTTGGAAGTGGGTCAATGAAGTGTGACCCCCGACCCACCTGACCCATGACCAACTTCCAACTCTGCATATATGCGTGTAAAATATTCAGAAAATCATAATGAGCATTTCAAGTGATTCAGATAGAATATGACGACGACAACAACTTCAACTGAATTTTGAACCCAATGGACGAAGAATGTTTGTAGCCCACTATCTAAATCTAATTTTCGCATATAGCAACCCGAGTAAAATTACCGTTGTCAGTTTAACAAATACTTACCAAATACTTGGCATTAAAGTCCTAAACATTTAAGAAATATTTACGAAATATTTATCAAACCTAGTACATTTCCTAAACTTTTACTAAATATTTAGCAAACTTTCCAAACTTCCACAAAATATTTGGCAAATTTTCTGAACTTTTACGAAATGTTTAGTAAATATTTTGTAAATTTTCCAAACTTTTACAAAACATTTAGCAAATTATATCTAGCTTTTATAATATGTTTAGTAAATAGTAAGCAAATTTTATCCTACTTCATAGGCGATTACGAAACATTTGCAAGTTTGAATTCATGAAAAATATCTTCTTGTATGAAATGTTATATATTTATCAAATAGAAAACCAAAACAATCATAATTCGGCAAAAAGATAGCTAGTAAAACGCTCTGCTCGAATTATGCTCAAAATCGTTCAAAATCCGTACGGCATATAAAACTGCATGACTAGAATAAAATGACTGATCTTACTAAAATTATGCTTTGTACGATAACATTCATAGAGATTACAAAAACTGAGCCCTGCTCCCCAAAGTAAACAGCAGAAGGAATGGATATCCTTCAAAAATACAATTTTTCATACGTATTTGGAAAATGAACAGAGTTTTATATAGTAGCACACATCGAACGATCCGATACAAATAATTTTTATGAATATCACTTTTATCAACATAAAGGAAATTTCTCTATCTGGATTTGATCATTCTTCATTTGAAAATCCTTCCAACCAGAAAGCATGCCCACAGCCCGAATACGCATTTCACTTCATCTGAAACACTGTCATTTCGAGTCAAACACCGTCGCGCCGCTATCAGTTACATTTTTAAGAATAGAGGTGATATCACGAAAAATTTACAGTTCAACGGAGAAACAGTCACTACCAAATGAAGTTTGAAGCGATGATACGAGGTCACTGAAAAAAACATCTTCGCGGTTGGACCACAACACGGTTGTCCGAATCTGATGATCGCTGGGACGTTGCGAGCATGAGAGATTTATGGATAAAGAATAATTTCAGTAGTTTTCGGGGTTAATTAGCTCACAGGACAAGACGGAAAAGCAGCCGAATGTAGGTCAGGTATTGAGTCATCGATGGACAGATACACAGCCTCAGCAATCAACACCTGTAAAAAAGAAGACAAATCTTGTGCTGATGTGCAGAGCAGAATTATCAAACTTAACGGATCTTAATTAACATTCTATGGGTAGGCCTACTCCAAGTTCAGAAGATAAATAATTTATAGTAATTTTAGGTGTTACAGTAAAGACTATTAAGAAAACTGCTTTTGGATTATTTCATCTCTGACAATGTGGGAAGCGATATTCTTAGGAATTTTGATAGCAAATGAAGATATTCAAGAGTGGTTGAATTGTGATCATTAACAATTTATCAATTATTTTTTTAATCAATACTCTTAGTATTTATCAATAATTTTATCTTGATATTCAAGTACCGGTTTTTACAAAAAATGCAATCTGCAAATTAAAACAGAGCCTTACCGAGATGTAGCCTATTACCGACTGCTTGTCAACCGTTCATGCGATGAAGATATTCAGGAATGCTTGAATTTTTATTATAGTATTTAATACCGCACATGTAATTATATTTTGATATTTTATTTTATTTTAAACAATCTGTTTAAAATCACAATCTGCAAACACATACACACGTAATGTCATCTTGTCTACCGCTTATATGACAGCATCTCTGCAGGTAATTCATGGTGGGCCTACAACTAACATGTGAACATAATAGCTAGGCCTACGATGATATTGAAAAGTGCGAAGCATAATTTGTAATAAGTAAACACAAATTGAATAAAAGAGTAGCAATGAGTTTGTACTTTGATCGTTTTATATTTATCGTAAAGCATGAAAAATTATTGATTTTGCAAAACTAAACCTATTGTTGGACTGCAACGCATGACTGATCTTTATTACAGTGTGCATGTAGCCTACAACGTGCAGTCCGTCGTGTAGCATCTATGCCTTTTGTGTGCTTGATCATTTTTCTTATACTACTCGAAATGTCAAATTGATACCATTTTCTAAAATGTGGCAATTCTGAAAAAATTAATTGAATATCATAGGCGGTAGCTACAGGTTTTCAATTCAACATATATAAAATGGAAATAGTGACCTATTTAAACAAGCTTCCTTGATGGATCCACCTTTCAGAAAATAGATTAAATTGCATAACTTAAGCAGATATCGAATAGCTCAATAGTTTGTCCGCATTGATAAAAACATTCTCCATCTAAAATTTTTGCAGTCCTGAAATAGATCTTTATGACTTATAGCATGTTTGACTGTTTCAAAAATTTTTTCAATTATTTATCATCCAAATATTGATGCTATTGCACAAGTATACTACATATCTAAATATTGAAGTGCTAAATTAAAATGGTTTTAATGCGCTAATTAAGTTCTTTCGTGCTCATAGTTTCTAAGGTTTTTAGCATGCAACTATTTTGTCTCAACATAACCAGATGTTTGTGCTATTTTCAATGTAAGCAATCAGAAATTACGAATTTGAAAACAATATATTACCATTTCAACATATTCCAATTTGATTATGATTCTTTTGACGACACAATCAACTTTTGATCGATTTTTCAACGAGAAACGTCGTCGTGAAAACTGATATACATGCACATTCTCATATTAAATTCAAAGTGAATAAGCCTGGGCATGTGACATCATTTGTGTGATGGAAACCCTAAGTAAAACGATGTGTTTCTTGATAGCTATAATATTTATATATAAATAAATATTATAGCTATCAAGAAACACATCGCTTTACTTGGGTTTTCGATTACACAAATGAATTCAAAGTTTTGGTAGGACTCCTAAAATGTGATATGTCTGCTATGAGGAACTAAGAGGAATTGAGATATTTTGTTATCAGTAAATTAAGTATGACGCTAGTAGCTCTTTAGTATTTGTAAAATTAAGAGCAGATATAGCAGTAGTCAATAATAGAAATGTCTCTACGTGTTCATGGTCAATAAACCCAAATCCATGACCAAATCTCTCCTTTGATTTTGTTTTCGGGATTTCCAAATACATGTACCTAGACTTCCAGGAAATGCTGAAACTTAGTTGACAAAATAAATTCAGAAACATTTAGAAGCTTACCATTTTTCTGTAGTTTGATCCAAGAGGTGCATTTTTAATTCTGATGCAAAAATCAAAGGAACTTGATGGCTTCATTGACTGGAAGAACTCACTGACTACATGCGAGTGTTCATTTTCGAGTTGTGCTCCATTTTGTGCATGATACCTAAGCAAGATGATGAAAAAACGTAGACGATCACAAACCGACGATGAATAAATAAAGGTGTGTAAGTAGAAATATCCTCTTGATGCGCAGACTTTTGTAATATTAAGCAGTTAGCGTAAACACGCGTTCGATAGACCACGAGAGCGAAGAGTGCACAAGCTACTGTGCCTTGCGCAGCTTTCTGTTCCACGTGATGGGCGGATAATAATTATTAAGCAGGGACGCTGAGTCACAGCGCAGCTAGAGAATATTATCGACCGCTCATGGCTCCCGAATGCGGCCACGACCAGGCTGCCAACAATGTGAACGAACTTCCTCAGCTGCGTGCGCGTGGCGAATTTCCTTAATATAGTGACGGAAAGTTATAGAAGCGAGATATGATTACGCAGACTGAGCGAGATGCTTATGTAATTGTTTGGTTCAGTTGCATACTGATTTAATATCATAAGTTTTGCAAATTACTAGCTAAGTAATTTAGCGAACACACGAGCAAACTGATCAAAGTCGACTTGCTGATGGGCACGGTATGGAACTTAGAAACTTCAATAAATGCTTTAATTTGAGAAGCAAAATGTGTGCCGATAGAACTGCTTAGGCTACCTTAATAATGAAAATATATGACTGATGTTGTTGCTATTGTAGCTACAGTGTACATGTAGTGAATGTGAAAGATAATGAAAAATGAGTAGAAGAAGAAGAAAAGGGGAACGAGTGAGTGAGTGAGAAAGAGAGAGAGAGGGTAGTGGTGAAGTCACCTGAATATTTATTTTATACACACCATTTCATCAAATATAAATAGGCATATATAAAATAATCGAAATAATAGTAGACATGCACATTTCAGGCCCACATGTTTCATATGTCGATATCCATGGAAATGACATAATGCACTCTCTTTAAGATTTGAAAGAAATTGTTGGTGCCATCATAGAAAAATATCAACAGTTTCCTGACAATTATTCCATTATTCAATCATTTAATTAAGTTTGATGGCAAAAAAATCAGCCAGTTATCAACAACGCAAAACTGTGATATAGTACAGACTTTATTATTGGGTATTTCCTGTGACGTTGCATTTCTATTTTATTGAGAGATGATTGTAATCAGAGTTTATGAGAGCTGATGATCGTCCTTGTGATATGTATGAGTTCAAAAAATTGTACGGGTGAAGTTACCGCACATTGAAATCACCATGCAATTAAAACTGCCTTTTACGACAGTTACTCATAAGCGGATCCTGCCTATTGCAAGATTTTTCTTTCATCAAACTTAGTAAATGCAAAAAAATCATTTGTTTGGATAACCAAGCAAATATTACCTAGGCATTTGATAAACGTTTTCTAAATTTCGCAAAATTCGTTAATATCGACTTACATACAAAATGTAGCAAATATTTGTTAGGCAATTGTTACACATTTCCTAAATTTGTTAAATTTCCAAAACGTTTGTTAAACTATTCAAATCTTATAAATTTTCCAAGTAAATACCAAATATTTGGTAAAGTTGATAAGTTTTTTTTTCTCGGGAAGTCATATTATAGTGATCGTAAAAACATGCTAGCCTGTTGCACCACTATGCAGAGCGCAGACTGGTTTGATTTATGATGTGATTTTTGCACCAGTGACATCCAGATATGTTTTGAAGTGCTGCGGACATACATATATTGCGAGCTTTGATTTTTCTGTTATCGCGACTTCATTATTTGTTTTGATTTCGACAAGCAGACTGCCTACATGAACGCTACATGTATAAAGGGCTACATGTAGTTCATCGTAATATGAGAGCGATTATGAAGGGAAAGCATGTGCAGAAATCGTCCTTGTTCTAGCCTACGGCAAAATTTGATAATACACTGACTACAATCATCACAAAAGTCCATAAAGGTATTAATAAGGAAACACAATTATAGCGATGGTCTCAATCAATGAGAAACCAGAATTAGAAGATTTAGAAGAAATTAGAAACCAGAATTTCAGTTTCGATGTTGGGGAGATAGCAACTAGCGAGGACTTTTATAAATTCAGATATTTTTAATATTTGGGGTTTAAAAAAATTGTATAGCTATGCTCTATCCGTTATAAAGTATGTCAGATTATTAGGACCATAGATATCCGCGATAGAATCCCTCTCTACCAACATTTTCCCTGGGAACAAATTTTGTCAAACATAGAAGGGATTCTGAAATACCATTCTACAACTATGTAATATTAGACTATTGTATCGATATGACACCAGTAATGCTGCCATATAGACGAGTGCGCGTTAGCGCACTCGACGATATCAATGGCAGCATTACTGGTGTCACATCGATACAATAGTCATATTATTTATGAGATGTCTATTTCCGTCATTATTGGTGTCTAGAATCACTGATTCACAGACAGGTTTTCCTAAGATATCAATGTCCCATTCAATATCAAAGAAAAAACTCAGGCCCTAGTTCAAGATCATTTCATAACCAGCCGTCTTAGTTCACTGACGCATTCAGAGCAATAGATTCTTTGAACAATTTATCAACAAATCCAAGCACATGTTCACAATATGGAAATCAATATGTAGGCAATTGATCAGATGATGTGTTAATAATTCATTGAAATGTGCAAGATAACTGCATTACTGCATTTATCTTCTCAGCAATGCAAATTTACCATCGCACGAAAGACTGAGCGCAGATGCTTTGAAATGGTCCACTATTTTCCCTCCAATCATGACATAACGAGAATCCATTTCCAATATTTCATAGACTCTCTCACTTGAAAAAGAGCCTGTCAACGAACTTTTCTATCATTTCAAACCCTAAATTGTGCACTCTTTATAGAACTATTAATTCGAGCAATGAGCAAATACATTCAGTGGTTTTGTCGTCAATACATCTTGGACACGCTCTTCCGATGTATATTCTGTTCCTATCTATTGACAACAACTCTCTTTTTAATTTGATGTTATCAGCGACTTGAGACTTTGTACCAAATCAAATTCTACATTTCAAATGCCAACTTTTCGTGTACAGAGGAAATGCACTATGAAAGGCATACCTAAAAATTTGTGCACGGTGATGCATGATTCTTGAAACTAGCCAATATTTTGATCAGGAAGAAACGTCATCCAATTTATAGATTGAAGGAAAATATACGAGTATAAAAAAGCCATCCCCTATCGATCTCAAATGGTTCATCAAAGACACTTCAACATTTCATTTGCATGTATAACACAATGATGAAACGAAAACAGGTAGAAGAAATACAGTGTATTAGTGGAAAAGCATAATATTCTCACATGTGGTATAGGAAATCGATGATTGCTTTGTATTCTTTGATAATTTTACATTATGTTTAGATATCTATTCATAGCTAGCAGATGAAGTTATCTTTGATGTCTTTTGTATGACTTTGTATGATTTTGCATTGAATGCATAGGAGGAAACTTTGAGTTATCTATAGCAAAACGACATTACTGGTGTCAAATCTCATAAATAATAATCTGGTATACTTTATATACTCATTGACATAATTAATGAAACAAACTATCATTGGCTTGAATTGAAGTTTGTTTCATTTTTTCTCAGGTATGATGCAATATCACGCTTTCTATGTATTACCATTCAACACAGTAGTGAATGGAGAAAGATCTATGGTGGTCAAATTTCAAATTTTGATATCGATACAACTGTCACAATTGCTTTTACAAATTGAACATAAACGAGAACTGAAATCCAGCTTTTGTAAAATAAAATGGCACACGATCAGTTTACCAGAGGTATGACTATTGGAATGATTCGTTGTGGTAGAAGTTGTGCGAGTGTTGCCGAAGAGCTGCAACTATCGAGAGTCGTTGTTTGGAGGTGGTGGTGTCGATGGAAAGCAGAAGGAGATGTTAAAAGGAAGAATGGATCTGGTCGACCAAGAAAGTCTGCAGGAAGGACAGACGCACGTCTAGTTTTAGCTACAAAGAGGAATAGATTTGTGTCAGTCCCAAAGCTAGTCGTACACTGGAAGAGTGCCTCAAATATAGACTGTAGCGTTCGAACGGCTTACCGAAGATTGCGAGAAGCTGGAATTCAATCGCGACGACCAGCTGTCCTAATTCCATTGAGTTTTGAGCATCTCAGAAGACGAGTTGCCTGGTGTGATGCCCATCGCTCATGGAATGACCATCACGGGCAGAAAGTCTTGTGGACCGATGAATCGAGATTCACTCTGGATTTCAATGACGGTCGTGTCAGAGTGCATCGTCTTCCAGGTGAAAGCTTTGCCCCATGCTGTATTAAAGAACACGACAGATATGGTGGTGGAAGTGTTGTGCTGTGGGGTGGCATTTGGCATGGCGGACGAACGACAGCAGTCATCATCAAAGGCACGTTGACTGGAGAGAGGTATCTCAATGAAATTGTGCTTCCTGTTGTTGCCCCAGTGGTCAGGGTGGAGGATCTCGTCTTCCAAGACGACAACGCAAGACCACATCGCTCCTCGGCTGTCATTGTCACTGTTAGGAGATTGAACATTCAAACCTTTGACTGGCCTGCACTGTCACCTGACTGTATTGGAGCTAGAAGGGGGGCACACGCGCTATTAAAGTTGACTCTGCTACATGAGTTGTTTTTCAGTGCTAGCGACTTGGTGGGGATTGTGACTAAATTATCAAGGGATCATGCATACATGTATATAAACCAGTGAAAAATGAAAGAAGTTAAAGAAGTAAATGTTTCAAAAATTTTGTCAATGAGTATATAATAGATAATGGATGATTTTGAGGTGATTATAGAACTTATTAACCGAAGGCCTATCGGCCTTCGGTTAATAAGTTCTATATGACCGAAAGAAATCATTCATCATCTGTTATAATGCATGCTATAGATATACTTCAGAAGAGGTTAATAATTCCCATAATTACCTCTGTACACGAATATCGCTCATAATTACCTCTAAACACGGATATCTTGAAGTCTGTATCTTGATATTTCGCAGATTTTTTCGATGATGACATTTTTCGATGATGAAACATGACAGTTCAACATACTATGGTACATTTAACATGGTTATTGAGCAGTGGCGGCTCTATGGATTTCTGTTAGGTCATGCTCATCAATTTTTTCGCATCATGAGGAAAAAAGTATGTGTGACAGCTATCATACGAGGATTTTTAACCATGCAACTGATGTAGCATAATGTAGCTTAATATCATGCAACTTAAGAAACAGTTACGAATTCGATGAACAAAATTTTAATCTCATTCCATTTGCATTTGCCCTTTCCTAATTATAATTCAAACATGCAAGCCGCCTACTTTTCACATCAGGTAATCCAGTGAATATGGTGTAGGGCTAGGCATAATTCTAATGATCTACATACTGCATCAGCCAAAATACGCTTAAAATAAAATTCCAGGCGTAGGCTACATGCTTTGTATGTTTGAGTACATCCGATGATAATCTGATGCATGCATAGCCTATTATACTATTTGCTCCTAGACATATCTACATATGCAAGCATGTAGAAGACCACGGCTAAATTTAATCACCAGATAATGTATATTAAATAATATTCAAGTTCTAGTTATTTGAAGCATGCATTTAAGATAGTAAAAACACCGTCAATCGCACAAAATCACAAGCTGTATTAACATTGGAAGATATTGAATTACTTATAAAGGACGTCAATTCGATGGGGTTTCAATCGTGCAACTGAGACTCGAGACATCTCATGATCTCACTACACCGATAAAATCAGCAGATTGCCGTCCAATCAGCTACCGTTAGTTGGTTGAAACGAGCTATACGTATCATTTGTGCTTCCCGTCCACGGCATGAGATGGAGTATGAAAATCGTCATCCGCAGATTTTGCTATTGTTCTCCCGTCAGATGATCCGGCCAATAACAAATGAGGTATGCTCGAATTGACTTGCGTTCCCCTGAATTTTTTAGAACAAGTTAGCTACTTGATAAATCTTAATTGAGTATGACCTTAATGTCACAGCAACATGATCTGACATAGTAATCAAATGTTGTCAAATGTAATCAAATGATGTTGGAAGTTTTTTTGTTGATTCAAAACTTTCCCTTTCTTGTGGTTGACATCGTTGATTTGTGTGGAGGAAAATTAGACAAAATACTTCGTCATGCTGAGCATGAAGGGCATGATCGCTAAAGCCGCCACTGTTATTGAGACTCAAATTTCTATAGATAGAAAGCATTAAATTTTTAGTATCACCTTGATGAAGATGTGTCAGCTTGGAAGCTGCATAATAGCAATAGTTGGTCCGTAAAAAATGGAAGATCTCATTTATCTAATGGAAGATGAACAAAAGCAAATGGTAGCCAATTGAATGCGCATGTATCTGAATGGTCTCTTTATTTTGCAAGCCTCTTCCTACATCGTATTATATTATGCGCTATATCAGAATAAAGTGATATGCAAATATTATATTCTGGCATCTCGCATTTAAAGTGGAAGGTCAATACATCGACAAGATGGCTATTATGAGTTTTGATGCCCTTTTAAATGGCATGATTTTTGGGGTTTGATACATTTTGGAATTGTGAATGGTTATCAACGTAACGAACGATCTGTCAAAATTTTCACAAAATTCTGATCAACATTGCAGAAAGTTAATTAATGTATTTAAACACAACCAAACATTGATGTTTGGTTGATAGAATATGCAAAAAATGAACAGGTTGCAGTCGAAAAAACAGGCAGGATGCCTAGCGAAAGGAATGCTATGTATTTGGTTGATCACACTCTACGTAATAATGACGAAAGCAACAAGGGAAAAGGTTCTGTTTATCATCAGAAGAAACGCTCTAGCTCCACACCGATTGATGGTGACTTGACCGTGGCATATTGTTGATTTACCTCACTACAAAATAACTGCATATGCTGTGCAGTCACGCTATGCAGTCAAAAAGTTCTTTCTACATGCGTCATCCATGGTAGAACTATAGCTGCACCTAGTGCTTACAAAGAATTGCAATGATCGAAGTTGGCATCGTTCGACAAAATGTTTCCCCTTTATGAGCGCTTTAACTGACATCCATTACCGCATCAAAGCAAAGTGATCGATTGCAAGTTCATTAGAAAACTTTTTAAACATGAAAGCAGAAATCCAGAACTGATTCCTCTAATTCTATTACGCTTAGTCACAGTGCGGCATCACCTATATCGTTACAAAGTAATAATAGGGTCAAAAACTACAAGGTAAATAATCTTGGAAATATGTCTAGGTAATTATGGAGCTATATAGCGACCTGATTGTGGGAATGATTAGGGATGTCTAAGAATAAAATGATAGAATAGTATAAATTAATATAAAATTAGTAATATTAGTATAAATCCAGCTGATTCTAGAGTGATTTTTATGTCGATTTTCTGTCATTGTTTAATGTTTTTGGACAAGCATGCCATTAAATTTCTAAAGAAAGTCTGTGAAATACGAATATGGTGTATTTTTTATTCGCTCCCTGATTATAGATGGTGCAGATCAGAAGCTCATGTCTATGTCGCACGTGCTTTAGGCATCAGCCACACTGAAAGCAAAGCAAAAAAGCGTCCCACGCAAACGCGAGCAAACGTATGTCCGCAAGCTATCAATCGCTCCGATTTGCTTTGCTCGCAGTGCGGCAGTCACAACTGCCGCAATGATGACTTTATATTTGCTGCAAAACGCTTTGCTCGGAAACGCTTGGAAAAGCTCGCAGTGTGGCTGAGGCCTTATGCTCACAATATCAAATAGTTATATGATTGTGTATGTCATTTCACTCGTCCTGTAACTGTGACAGGCATTGCACAGCATTTGTATATCCAAGGTGCCGCAATCGTTGAACGCAAAAAAGTATTATTTCTATGAGTTTAGAAGCGTGTTTATGTATGTAAATGATTGCGCTCACATTTGCTTTTTGATATGAATTGTTATGCCATCCTTTTCGTCATTGCCAACCAATGGAAGTACAAATGAATATCTGAATTTATAAAATTCCTCGCTAGTTGCTATCTCCCCAACATCGAAACTGAAATTCTGGTTTCTAATTTCTTCTAAATCTTCTAATTCTGGTTTCTCATTGATTGAGACCATCGCTATAATTGTGCTTCCTTATTAATACCTTTATGGACTTTTATGATGATTGTAGTCAGTGTATTATCAAATTTTGCCGTAGGCTAGAACAAGGACGATTTCTGCACATGCTTTCCCTTCATAATCGCTCTCATATTACGATGAACTACATGTAGACCTTTTATACATGTAGCTTTCATGTAGGCAGTCTGCTTGTCGAAATCAAAACAAATAATGAAGTCGCGATAACAGAAAAATCAAAGCTCGCAATATATACTCATTGACAAAATTTTTGAAACATTTACTTCTTTAACTTCTTTCATTTTTGACTGGTATATATACATGTATGTATGATACCTTGATAATTTAGTCACAATCTCCACCAAGTCGCTAGCACAGAAAAATAACGCATGTAGCAGAGTCAACTTTAATAGCGCGTGTGCCCCTCTTCTAGCTCCAATACATTCAGTAATCCGAGATGGCATGGATTCACAAAGTTTCTGAATGAAGGATGTTTCAAGGAGAAGCCACTGCTCTGTCAGTCTTTCAGAGAGAATCTTCAGGGACACTGGTGGAAGTGAATAGCGGTATCTCACTCGCCGCCCAAGCTTGTCCCATACTTGTTCAATGGGTGACAAGTTGGGTGAGCGTGCAGGCCAGTCAAAGGTTTGAATGTTCAATCTCCTAACAGTGACAATGACAGCCGAGGAGCGATGTGGTCTTGCGTTGTCGTCTTGGAAGACGAGATCCTCCACCCTGACCACTGGGGCAACAACAGGAAGCACAATTTCATTGAGATACCTCTCTCCAGTCAACGTGCCTTTGATGATGACTGCTGTCGTTTGTCCGCTATGCCAAATGCCACCCCACAGCACAACACTTCCACCACCATATCTGTCGTGTTCTTTAACACAGCATGGGGCAAAGCGTTCACCTGGAAGACGATGCACTCTGACACGACCGTCATTGAAATCCAGAGTGAATCTCGATTCATCGGTCCACAAGACTTTCTGCCCGTGATGGTCATTCCATGAGCGATGGGCATCACACCAGGCAACTCGTCTTCTGAGATGCTCAAAACTCAATGGAATTAGGACAGCTGGTCGTCGCGATTGAATTCCAGCTTCTCGCAATCTTCGGTAAGCCATTCGAACGCTACAGTCTATATTTGAGGCACTCTTCCAGTGTACGACTAGCTTTGGGACTGACACAAATCTATTCCTCTTTGTAGCTAAAACTAGACGTGCGTCTGTCCTTCCTGCAGACTTTCTTGGTCGACCAGATCCATTCTTCCTTTTAACATCTCCTTCTGCTTTCCATCGACACCACCACCTCCAAACAACGACTCTCGATAGTTGCAGCTCTTCGGCAACACTCGCACAACTTCTACCACAACGAATCATTCCAATAGTCATACCTCTGGTAAACTGATCGTGTGCCATTTTATTTTACAAAAGCTGGATTTCAGTTCTCGTTTATGTTCAATTTGTAAAAGCAATTGTGACAGTTGTATCGATATCAAAATTTGAAATTTGACCACCATAGATCTTTCTCCATTCTCTAAAGGCCGGTTTACATCCGTCTGTATTTACAATACAAACGATATATTTTCGATATTTTCGTATGGTTCCGTTGCGATTCGATCATCTTTTGTCACTTCTTCGTGTCCATTTACAAAAGAACTCTTTCAGAGAGCCAGTGTCCCCTGAAGAGCGATTAACTATATTTTTGGTGTATTTATCTACTGGATGTTCGCAAAAATGGATCTATCTTTTCGATTCCGCCGCGGTCGATCGACGATCAGCTGCATTCTACGAGAGACGGGGCAAATAATATGGAATGTTATGTCCAGTAAATATGTTAAATGTCCATCTACTCAGGAAGAATGGTCTGAAATCGCGGATGGATTCTGGCAACATTGGAACTTCCCCCATTGTATAGGGGCCATAGACGGCAAACATTTCCACGTTCAGAGCCCGAAATCTTCAGGATCTGAATTTTTTGATGATATACACAGATTCAGCGCACTCGTATTAGCAATGTGCGATTCACGGTATGTGTTTACGTATTTAAATGTTGGCAGTGCTGGGCGTGAAGGTGATGCTGGAGTTTTTAGAAACTCTGACCTTCTCCGCTTTTTGGAAGATAACACCATCAACGTCCCACCACCTGAACGAGTGTAAGTGTATAAGTGTCGAGAAAAGTGTATAACTATCGTCTGTCAAGGGCACGGCGTTTGATTGAAAACAGTTTTGGGGTGTTAGTTACGCGATGGAGGTTGTTTAGTCGCCCGATAGTAGTAAGCAAAACTCCACTTCTGGACCGCGCAAGATGGCGGCCATCGCTGCGTCCCCCCCCCCTCTGGCACGGCAGAGTGTCGTGGTCGGCCGCCGTGGTGCTTCGTGTCTGAGTCCCCCCCCCCTCTGGAACGACAGAGGTTGTGGTCTGTCGTGGTGTGCCGGCCAGGTGGGTCCACGTTCACAACATGTTCGCTGACGTCCCCCCCCCTCTGCAACGACAGAGTGTGAGACTCGGGTGAGTTGGTCCGACCGCCTGGTTGACGTGGGCGACCGTCTAGGTTGACGTGGGCGACCGCCAGGATTAGTCTTGAGGCTATAGTGTGTGATGTTTTTGGTGTGTAGCGTCCAAACGAAGCATCGGATGAGAAAACGGAGGTCAGATTCGGATTCAGCGTGAAATTCTGCATCGGTAGGGTGAGTTTCAAGGCAATCGGTGAGAAAAAATTTTCAACATTTTTCGAAAAACGACAGAGTTAGAATTTGGGACGTTTTGGTGTGTAGCGCCCAAACGAAGCATCGGATGAGAAAACGGAGGCCAGATTCGGAATCTACGTGAAATTTTGGGTTAGGAAGGATGTTTCCAGCGAAATCGCAGAGAAAAAATTTTCGGCTGACTCCCCCCCCTTCCTGGACGGCTTGCTTCCAGTGGATGGATTTTGTCGTGCGATAGCTTGTTTGAAAGCTAAGAGTGAGACAAACTCAGTGAAAGAATCGGCTTGTTCGTATCTGTCTTCGTTCAAAAGTTAGAGCGGTTACAAGATTTTAGGTCGGAGCTCGCTCACCTGAAAAATCCTAAGTGTCAGAGTGACTTTGTATGGGTAAAATTTTGAAAATTTTCCAAAGTGTGGAATTTCGACCTGGGACCGTCACCAAAACATTTTTCATCAAATTTCACTGACCCCCCCCCCCGACAACAATCTTCTAACTTTGGTTCTAGTGGACGGATTTTGTCTTACAGCTACTCGTTTGAAAGAAGAGAAAAAACTGCTCGACAACATTTTTTGTTGCGAGTCAATCGGACCAGCCGTTCACAAGTTAGAGCGGTTACAAGATTTTAGGTCGGAGCTCGCTCACCTGAAAAAATCCTAAGTGTCAGAGTGGCTTTGTATGGGTAAAATTTTGAAAATTTTCCAAAGTGTGGAATTTCGACCTGGGACCGCCACCAAAACATTTTTCATCAAATTTCACCGACCCCCCCCCCCCGACAGCAATCTTCTAACTTTGGTTCTAGTGGACGGATTTTGTCTTACAGCTACTCGTTTGAAAGAGGAGAAAAAACTGCTCCACAACATTTTTTGTTGCGAGTCAATCGGACCAGCCGTTCACAAGTTAGAGCGGTTACAAGATTTTAGGTCGGAGCTCGCTCACCTGAAAAAATCCTAAGTGTCAGAGTGGCTTTGTATGGGTAAAATTTTGAAAATTTTCCAAAGTGTGGAATTTCGACCTGGGTCCGCCACCAAAACATTTTTCATCAAATTTCACTGACCTCCCCCCCCCTGGACAGCTAGCTTCTATCTTGGCTTCTAGTGGACGGATTTTGTCGTGCAATAGCTCGTTTGAAAGCTAAGAGTGAGACAAATTCAGTGAAAGAATCGGCTTGTTCCTATCTGTCTTCGTTCACAAGTTAGAGCGGTTACAAGATTTTAGGTCGGAGCTCGCTCACCTGAAAAAATCCTAAGTGTCAGAGTGGCTTTGTATGGGTAAAATTTTGAAAATTTTCCAAAGTGTGGAATTTCGACCTGGGACCGCCACCAAAACATTTTTCATCAAATTTCACTGACCTCCCCCCCCCTGGACAGCTAGCTTCTATCTTGGCTTCTAGTGGACGGATTTTGTCGTGCAATAGCTCGTTTGAAAGCTAAGAGTGAGACAAATTCAGTGAAAGAATCGGCTTGTTCCTATCTGTCTTCGTTCAAAAGTTAGAGCGGTTACAAGATTTTAGGTCGGAGCTCGCTCACCTGAAAAAATCCTAAGTGTCAGAGTGACTTTGTATGGGTAAAATTTTGAAAATTTTCCAAAGTGTGGAATTTCGACCTGGGACCGTCACCAAAACATTTTTCATCAAATTTCTCTGAACGAGGGGGGGGAGGTCAGTGAAATTTGATGAAAAATGTTTTGGTTAAGGTCCCAGGTTGAAATTCGGAAGTTTTAAATTTTTCAAAATTTTCACCACACTGGAGCTCTCACACTTAGGAATTTTTTCACTTGCGACATGTTACATGGACATGTGCTGACGCACCAACTTCCCGTGGTCATATGAGAATGGTTCGGGTGTCATATGATAGAGAATGATGAGACGAATCGTTTGCAACAAACCGCATGTCGCTACGATGAATACTTTCGGAGATAGAGCCATTTTAAGTTTTCTTCCGAGCATATATAAACCCCCGACAACGTAAGTCTGATCACTTCATCGAAAGACGAGGTAAGCGACGGTCGTCGCTCTGAGCTCCCGATATCGGGTGCAAAGGACTCTATCTTTTGAAGTAGGCAAGCTATCTTGCTACTTCAAAGTTTGTATGATAGAGTTTGATAGTGTCTTTACTACTGATAAAATTTTTTAAAAGTAGTATGAGTAGTAAAATGCGGAATTTTTTAAAAATTCTTAATTTTCACTTTTTTCAAAGTTTTAACATATAGACTAAGGTTTTCAAGTATCCTGAGTTCAAATATGCTATCAGATTTGAAATTTAACTAAGTCTAAGGCAGCTTTGAGGGGTTAGATCCCAGCTACTGATCACTACCTTTGACTCGGCGTTCCTGTTACCACTTCGGGGCAGTGACAATGATGTCTTCAGCTGTAAAGAGCGGGTATCGGGGAAGATCTCTCACTTCCCTAGTGATCGGTACAAGGCCTTCGGGCTGTCGACGGGATCGAGTGCCACTCACTACACTCTTTAGGAATATGACTGTACTACATGATTCCAAACTTATACAAATTTCATTATCTTACAGTTCACAATAAAATCTAACATGGCCAATGACAAAAATCGCAAATATCACATCAAAATGTGCTCTTGTGGGCGAGTTAATCGCAGTGCGGACGCCAAAGCTCATGTGAAGAAGGCGGGCACCGGCCACATGATTGTCTTGAATAGGGTTGCTTGCGTAAAGTGTAGAGTGCTGAAGGGTGATGAGGATGAGGTGCGTTTTTACAGAGTGCATGCTGACTGTAGTGGTGGTTTAGTGACTGATTTGAGATTTACGCAGTTGATTGTGGAAGAGAGGGAGCGAATGTTGGCGAATGTTGCGAATGTTGTTGAGAATGTTGTTGAGAATGTTGTTGAGAATGTTGTTGAGAATGATGAGTTGGCGAGAGCGGTTGCGTCGTTGGAGGGTGAGATTGAGCAGCGGAAGAGAGTGCTTGAGAGTGATGATGAGGATGATGTGGATTTAGATAGGGAGCGTGTGAGGAAGCGTGTGAGGAAGTTGAGCTCTTCGTCATCGGAGGTGTCCAACATCGTCATCACCGACCCCCCGAAGAGCTCATCTTCCCCAAAAGTGAAGAGTGGTGGGATTCGTATGCAGTCGGCGAGGTGGTTGAAGGATGAAGAGAAGAGACATGTTTCGCAGCAGATGGCGCATGAGTTGTTAGTGAATAAGTTTGAGAGTTTGAAGAAAGTGAAGGATGAAGTTGTGAAGGAGTTGGATGAGTTGAAAAAGAAGGATTTGAAGTCGAAGGAGGTGGCGGATGAAAACATTAGAATGAGGCGTTGTGTGACTGATTTGAAGAGTAAGACGCGAGAGTTGGAAGAGAAGAATGATGCGTGTGAGAAGAGGGCGAGTGCTGCGGAGAGAAGAATGAGAGATGCAGAGGCGAAGTTTGAGGAGATGATGAAGGAGATGAGTGTGTTGAGAGCGAGGAATGTTGAGTTGGAGAGGACTGTGGCTCGGCGGGGTGATGAGAGGCAGGCGTGTGAGAAGTTGGAGCGCATGAGGGATGAGTGGGAACGTGTGAATGAGGATCGTTTGTTTGAATTTCACATCCCTATTCGGGACAATCATTTGGCCGGCGAAGTACTCGTAAACCAGAATTTAGACGAATCCATCCTATGCTACAACGGTCATCCCACGAAAAAATGCCTCCACGCCAGCTTACGAATGCGCGGTCACTTGCATAAATTTTCGATTCGGAAACGCGCGAGACTACCTAAGGATGACTAACTTGGTAAGTGAAAAGCAAATAAGATAGTATATCCTATTCTAATACATATCATTTTCATTGCAGATCTTTGCCCGCCTTCACCACCCCATCAATTTACTCCCGAGAACGAACCATCGGCTCTCTTAAGGGCCACCTAGGGGCAAGACATGATAGAACCTCCACGCGGTTTGCCCTGGGCAGTCTTCGGACTGGCGAATACTATCATTAAGTTGAATCTGCTATCAGTCAACTTGAACGTTGCGTCGCGTTAGAGGGGTATATAAACCACTGCCTCTCATTTCATTTCATTTCAATCATGCAGACGCCGAACAGTCAAGTTAGCTCTCCTCGCGGACCGCAGATAAGGCCGCGAAATTTATTTGAGGAGTTTGTCAGGCTAGAGGAGCAAGACAGAGTCCACAACAATCTTGCTCGGATTGGCAATCCGATGACAGCAACTGCTGTCAATCCAACGGAATGGTGCTACATTCCACTCTATACTCACATGCCAGTTAGTGTGGAAGTCGACAGTGCTACCAAAGAGAGAGTCTTTGACTCTCTCAGCAGAATTGGTAGGCTGTAGGATGACGACTCCCGAGAACGAACCATCGGCTCTCTTAAGGGCCACCATGGGGCAAGACATGATAGAACCTCCTCGCGGTTTGCCCTGGGCAGTCTTCGGACTGGCGAATACTATCATTAAGTTGAATCTGCTATCAGTCAACTTGAACATTATGCAGTCGATTGCTATCCCTGAAGCATTCTGATTCGCTGTTGAGCAATTCATTGTTGAAAACCCTATATAAGCCAGAAGATTGTAGCGCTTCTCATTCAATTTGAAGTCACGATGGAAGCGACATCTGCCGACAATATTCCCGTCTTCACTGATGAAGACAACGGCATTCCCGAGTTCGTCATCCTCGACGAGTGGGATGAGGATGAGAAGAAGGGGAAGATCAAGAGGATCGTTTGGACGGATGAGGTGTGGACTCCAAATACCACCCGCATCCGAAAGGTGCCAGATGCACCACCACGGCTTAGGCGGTATAGGGTATACGAGAACCTAACCGTCATACCTATTGACTATTCAAGCCAATAGTCATCTTGTTACTCCCGAGAACGAACCATCGGCTCTCTTAAGGGCCACCATGGGGCAAGACATGATAGAACCTCCTCGCGGTTTGCCCTGGGCAGTCTTCGGACTGGCGAATACTATCATTAAGTTGAATCTGCTATCAGTCAACTTGAACGTTGCAAATGCAGTTCGGTGTAATACTTCCTTTCGACGGGCGTTCCTGTAAAGGGCGGCGGTGAAACCCGTAGCTATGTATACCGCAAGGGACATTCGGCAATGGTCAATCTTGTTAAACCTCTCTGCGTCATGTTTGCAAGTGATTGCCTCTGTCTCAACGTAGTATGCATTCGCGCCAGGGCGACATTTAGCCAACTGTCGAAGGTTGCCTAAAACTTTCCATTGCATACGTTATGAGAACCATGAGTTCTACCTGTCTCTATCAATGAGACGAATTGATGAATGGAATGAAATGGGAGGACACTCACGCGCCACACGCAACATAACACACTTCTCTCTTCCGTAGTCTAACAAGCTCTTTACACATGGATCGCAGTCGATTGCTATCCCTGTATCAGAAGTGTAAGCTATCTTAATTTATTTGACACTATTTTATCTACCATCATCGTCCATATGAAATGTTTTTAGATTTACAAGTTAGACTAAGCGTGCTACTATTTCCAAATGAAAAAGTATACATGGTTAAATCATCCACTTAAGCCCATCCATAGTCTAACAAGCTCTTTACACATGGATCGCAGTCGATTGCTATCCCTGTATCAGAAGTGTAAGCTATCTTAATTTATTTGACACTATTTTATCTACCATCATCGTCCATATGAAATGTTTTTAGATTTACAAGTTAGACTAAGCGTGCTACTATTTCCAAATGAAAAAGTATACATGGTTAAATTATTCACTAAAACCCCATTCAAGTAAGTCAGTATGAAAGCAAAGATAATACGAAATAAACATTTATTATGGCATGTATTTCAAAAGGTCTTCATCGTCAATATCGTCCCAGAGTCTGGCTTCACATAGATTACAAAAACAGTTGAGCTGCTTTAAACGTTCTTCTGCAGCGTCCCTCACTTTCTCAATGTACGCCCACTCCGCCACGGTTCGCGGTTGGGAGTTAGGGGTGTACCACTCCCATATTTGATGCAAGTGCGACTTGCTGGTCATCTCCATCACCCCTTCGGCATCATATTGTAAATATTTCCACCGTATGCCTGTTAGGTCGGGCAACTCCTCTTCATCCTCCTCCGATAATGATAACTTTCGTATATTGTCGAGATTGTATGTCTTCTCCACCTTCGCCTTTCTTGGTGCATTTGGTGTAACGAGCACCTTTGCTGATGTATATGGAGAGGAGAACTCCAATGCGGTATTTGGTGTTGTTGGAGGACTTGTCATGTTGTCTTTGAAATGCTGACTTTGAATAATGATAACTTTAACATTTTTCTAATTCTTAAGTATACACAAGCAGCCAATCAGAATGAACATCCAATGAATGAAGAGGATGAAAGTATATAAGCAAAGTGACATTCAGGTCATTTCATTTAATCTGTGAATCATACAAGTGACGAACGCACGATCTCTCTCTTTGACTATTATTTGAGTGAAGTCTCTATCTTGTAGAAGTATCAACCTTAAACTTGATTTCGTTGAAATGGTAAGTTGAAAATTTCCTCTCATCTCCCTCAAACGTGTGACTAATAGCATCTTCCTCAATTTCAGGCATCAACTTCATCACCAACGCCCTCTCTTCTCGAGGAAAGTTTAGAGTTATTGAGTCAAGGTAGGTTGTAACACTACACTGAGGCTTGAACAGAGATGAAAGAATGATTTCTCTTTCAGGTGATGTGAGTTCCAGCTCAGGACTCTCGCGGCAAGGCAACGAGTGGGAATGTGCCGACTGCGGACATATGTTTACAAGGAAGCACAGTCTCCTTCGACACATCAAACAACGTGTGTGTCAACGCAAAGCGGTGTCAATCTCCGGAGGTGAAGTTGATTCTGACGATGACATCTCCTTTCCTTGCGATTTGTGCCCTCTTTCTTTTGATAGTCACTTTCAGCGATCTTCGCACAGACTTCAACACACGCATGCAAATGATCACTACACCAACGGTACCTCTACCATCTCCCTCATTAATGTTTCACATAATAATTTAGTACGCGACTACTGCATGGAGTCCAATACTCAAATTGTAGATTTTCCTGAGTGGCTCCTTCAAAATTCTAACATTATCGAAGCGCTCTTCAATAATTTAGACAATTTTAGAATGAAGGCGCTCATCTACCTTAAACTAAAATATATTAAAATAGATTTTCAAACGGGTCAAGTGACGGAGAGAATACAGTTTCATATTCCTTCCTCTTCCGCAACCGAAGTTGTAGACTGCGAGTCTTGGCTAAATTTTCACATTCAATGTTTAAAATCAAATGTAGATAAATTCAATCAACGCGACAGCGCTCTCATTTTTGATGGTGTGGACTCAGCCATATTCAAAATTTCCCTATTAGAAAGTCATGCAGCTCGAGGCACATTTAAACTTCCAAAAACGTTGTATAATAAGAAAGCTGTCATCAATGTTGATTGTAAATCACAGTGTTTCAAATATGCAGTCCTATCCATCCTTCACTATAATGATATCAACGCGCATCGAGATCGCACCTATAGCTATAGACAGTGGGAGGATGAACTAGACTTTGAAGGTTGTGATAGTAACAACATGAAAATCAAAGATGTAGAAACGTTCGAAAAACATAATAAGATTAAAATTGTCGTTCACGTGTGGGAGAAGGGGTTGAAGGGTGCCCGCTATAATTCACGTTCAACTTGTTATGAACGTGTAGTCAACCTCTTATTAGTAAAACAAGATGATAGCGAGGAATGGCACTACTGTGGTATTCCCAAAATCTCTCGCTTGTACACTCACTTGGGGCACTCTAAAAGAGGTGAACATTTTGTATGCGACCGCTGCATCCGCTCATTTTGGAGTAAAGATAAATTTGAAACTCACTATGAATGGTGCAAGCGAGGTAAATTACAAATGGAACGCATGCCCAAAGATAAAATATTTTCACATAGGGATAATGGTGACGAATTAAGTCCCCTGCGTGTCATTTACGCAGACATAGAATGCTACATTGATGATATCATCCACAAGCCAGCAGCCATATCCTGCTATGAAGTATGGCATGACCACTTTAGGAATAGACAAAACAAAATGCATACTTGGCAAGGTGAAGATTGCATTTCAAAATTTCTAGAATTTCTCGATAAAGCTGCAAAATTTCAACAATCATATGATTCCCAATTGCAGCGTAAGTCACTACATATGTCAGATGAAGACAAACAAAAATTTGAAAGTTGCACATCCTGTCCTAAATGTCATAAAACGTTTGATGACGATAAAATTAAGAAAGTGCGTGATCATGATCACATCACTGGTAAATTTAGAAACGCACTCTGCTCCAAATGTAACTTTTCACTTAGGTTGAGACGTCGTGTACTACCCGTCATTTTTCATAACTTTAAGGGCTATGACAGTCATATGCTCATAAAAGGAGGGTTGAGCCAGATGAAATCGTGGCAGTTTAATGTAATAGCACAAACGAGAGAAAAATTCATGGCAATGACAGCAAAAGTACCAGTAGATAAAACTAAAGAAAATAAGACAGTCTTCTTCGAAATAAAATTTTTAGATTCATTTCAATTCATGTCAGCGTCACTAGCTTCTCTCGTTCGTAATCTCAAGTTTCTTCCCCATAGTCAAACTTTGAAGAAACACTATCCAAACTTAACGGATGAAATAATCACTCGCAAAGGAGTCTTTCCTTATGCGTATTTTAGCTCAATGTCTAAACTAAATGAAACAACCCTTCCTTCCATTGACAAATTCAAAAACGATTTGACGGGTGAAGATTGTCCAGTAGAGGACTATGAACATGCTCAAGAGGCATGGTTAAAATTTAATTGTAAAACGTTTGGCGATTATATGATCGCTTACTTAGAATTAGATGTCATTTTGCTGGCTGATGTCTTTCAGGAGTTTCGACGAGTGGCATTAGAAGAAGACAAATTAGATCCTATCCACTTTGTCAGTCTACCAGCCATGTCCTTTAAATCAGCCTTTAAAATGACTGGTGAGACCATTCATCTCTTACAAGACCCGGAGATGTATAATATATTTGAGCGCGGAATACGCGGTGGTCTCACATTTGTAAATAAACATCATATAAAATCTGAAACAGTAGGTGATGATCATATCCACCTAAAGTACTATGACCAAAATAATTTATATGGCAGTTCACTGTCTAAACCACTACCTCATTCCGAGTTTAGTTGGTTAAATCAAAATGAGCTTGAGTATTACTCCAACCCTTCAAACATACTGAATATTCCAGATGAAGGTGATTGGGGATATTATTTTGAAGTGGATTTGATTTATCCAAATAGTATTAAAAATAAAACTGCTGATTTCCCACTCGCACCTGAATCTGGCGAAGTGACTGAAGATATGTTTTCACCATTCATGTCACAATTTCATAATAACTTAACAGAGTGTGGACAGCCAAGGTACAAACCATGCCGCAAACTTTTACTCACCCAATATGATAAGAAAAATTATCTCGTACACTTCTGCATATTAAAATTCTATTTAGAAATGGGCATGCTTCTAAAGTCAGTTCACCGCATTATCAAATTTAGACAGAAAGCCTTCCTCAAACCCTACATAGATAGTAACAGTCAAAAACGTGCACTCGCCCAAAATAATTTTGAAAAGGATTTTTATAAATATAAGAATAATAGTCTATTCGGAAAGACCATGGAGGATGTTAGAAAACGTATGAATTACAAACTAGTCGTTGATGAACAAAAATATCACAAATTGACCTCATCACCTCTTTTCATTGATAGAGACATCATCGATGAGGATCTTGTAGGTGTTAAAATGATTAAATCAGAAGTTGAGTTGTGCAAACCCATCTATATTGGGCAAGCCGTTTTAGATTATTCCAAGCTTGAAATGTATCAACTCTTCTACAAAATATTAAAACCATGCCCTCTCGTAAAAGAGGTTCGCTTGCTGGGTGGTGATACAGATAGTTTCTTTTTAGGAATTACCACTCAAAAAGATTTAAATTTTAATGAAGTAGGTAAGTCATTAGAAAAATATTTCGATACATCTAACTACAATCCCACTCATCCACTCTATTCCATACAGAATAAAGCCAAACTTGGTTGTTTTAAGGATGAAACAGCAGGAAAGGAAATAGATGAAATGATTCTCCTCCGTCCTAAAATGTATTCCATGAAACTAAAAGAATGTGCAGATAGTATTAAGCGTGCTAAAGGTATATCAAAATCCATTGTTCATAAAATGAAACATCGGTCCTATAAGAAGGCCTATAAAAATAAAACTATAACGTTTGTCAATATGACAATCTTAAAATCTCAAGTTCATACTGTGAAAACGTACACGTTCAAGAAACGAGCACTTTCAGCATGGGAGGATAAGAGGTGTTGGATAGGACATAACACATCTCTTCCACATGGACATCCTGACACAAACATACCTCCACCCAAAAGAATAAAACTCACGCTACCACATTCAGGAGATGTATTGACATAATCAACTTTAACTCAGTATTTTGATGTTGCTTTTTGTAGATATACATGGTTGTTTTATGTATCGTATGAGATCGTTTCTTCCTTGTGAATATATGCCTACAGTCAGCCCATTCCCCCTATATCTGTGAAAAGACTTTTTCATATACATATTTTTATTTCAATAAACATATCACAATGACTTCACTTTGTTTTCCGAAACACTAAAGTTACGAGGGATTTAGTATCTTTCACATGGATACACTCTTGTAAACCATTGGTAATTTTGATAGCAATAGAGGGTATAGTTTGTTTGACGACGGGATGATAGAAAATAGATTCAAACATCTTCTCGACTATTCCATATGAAGCGTCTTTATCATGAATGAAATCACGTAAAATGTATTCTTTTTTCTCGCCAACAGAAATAGGTAAAATCAAATCACTTTGAATGTAAAGGTGTTGTTCATGTTTATCAAGTGTCATTGGTGTTTCTATACCAATCGTATGCGCAGCAGCAAACACAGTTTGTAGCATTGAAAAGCCAAAGAGTTTTTTCAAATTTTTACTCAATTGACATTGAATGTCATCACCCAGTTTCAGAACAACGCGTTGTTTTTCAATTGAAAACGAAATGTGGTGTGTCTTTACATCATATTTACTTTTCATCACATGCTTCAACTTCTGTTGTATATAAGGATTTACTACATGAATGAAGCTTTCAACTGTATGATATAGACGCGGCATTATATTGATAGCAACTTTAGATTCTTCATAAGACTGGTAAATTTTCTTGATGCGATCGCCATAGATGTCCACCCACCATTCATCATTAACTGAATCAGCTTTAGTGTGATATTCATGAGAACCATACACCACACCGCTTCCAATAATAGGCGTATAATGTCTTACAAAATGACGCAAGGTTGGAGAGAAATAAACTGTAAGTTTGTCATTATATTTCTGAATAACCAACTTATTTTTGTCCGCCATAATTTTCTCTCCATACTTCTTACCCACAGTCTCATTCCATCGTTTTACTAACTCAATAAGTGATAAAGGTTGAACACCACGCTTTTTCAAAATGATGCGTTCTTCGCATTCTACAACATCTTCATCAAATATTTTAAATCTATAATGAAATTTGTTGATTCGAGTTGAATAAACTTTTTTAACATTTGCAGTAGCAATTGACGTTAGATGTAGTCCATGACCAAAACCAAGATGTGGATAGAATTCACTATCCAACCTCAGCGTAAGACCTTTAGTAAAAGAATGAAAGCGGAGGAACTGTCTCCCACTCCAATGATAGATAGTAAACTCATAAGCTTTCTGATTTTTATTCTTCATGATGGAAGTATTGCCACTGTTGAATGCCTTAATAATTTTCTCATTCCCAAATGGCTCATAAGAATCTGATTTTATCTGAATCCATTCATAGTTCCACTTTCCATCTGATGTTAAATTGTATGGGAACTGAAATGCATTATTCATCGTTATTCCATCATGGGTGCGAGGAGTCAATATCATTTCTTCCAAATCATTCACATTCTGAATATTGCTATCATAGCAAATACTAGAAACGCCAACTTCCCATTCACCTTCTAAATGCAGTGGCCGATTTAATTCTACTCGATAGTCTGATGGTTTATTTTTGGGAAATTTATTCATAGAAGCATTACTGGGCAAGTAGATTAGAAACGAGTCCTTATTTTCACTTTCCATATTATTCACATTGGAAAAATATATTAGCATACTTTTGCATTAACTCTTCATTCGGAAATGGAGTGTAATACTTGTCACAGCATCTTTATGAAAAGGAATCAACGCACCAGCATCATCATAAATGGCAATATCAATTTGTGGGATGTAGTTTGATTTCAGCTTTGTATAATGCACTTTCTTGAAAGTATGCTCAGATAAAATACTGCAGCTTTTTGGCTGGTATGGTATCATTGCTAGCAATGGAGCTTCAACATCTCCCACACGTACATCTTCACCAATATTGGAATATATCTGAAAATAGTTAATACGACGCGATAGCGACATGTCTGCGCTAGCTTTGGTTACAGTACCACTTTTAAAGATATTTTGATCAAAACCCAAAATGTCCATTAGAGTTTTATCCATAATTAGTTCAATACCTTTTCCATTTATAGTGAGAGACAAAGTACCTTCTTTTTCAGAAAATGAAATATGTTGCTCATTAATCACTTCATTTAAATAATCTACAACCAATTTAACCGAAGTAATAATGCGAGGCATCAACACTCTTGTTTCATGTAAGAAACCACCAAAAGGCTCTACACACTTTCTGTATAAAGATACGGCCCATTCTGTATCAAATTGATTTGACCTTTCACATGGTAAATGTTGCTTATCAGATTTTCCATGAACAGCTGCAGAACGATGTCGTAAGAACTGATGAAAATCTTTTGAACAAACTAATACTAGATCATCATCATTTAATTTGCTTATTGCAATATGATTAGATGATTTAATATAAGTCAATGTTGCCACTTGTTTGTCATCAACTCGAAGGAGATAATTAAATTTCTTCAATAATGTTTCAGGAGTCATGTTTGTCTTTCTTGGCTTAATCACAATCTTCTTCACCAACGTCTTCTCATTTCTTGGAATAAGATCTACATAATAAGCTTCCTCTCGATATATTAACTGTTTATGACCACTTATGTGGTAATTAACGTTAAAATTATCATAGCTTGTTAAGGCGCTAGCGAGGTAGCCTAAATCATTTCTTAAACTTGGACTTAAACCAACAATCCAATCTTTCTCAACTACATGATGTACATAATTATAATCATCATTGTGCGGAGTAAATTGGACAATATGTTTACACGCTTTATTCAAGAAATCATATATAAACTTTTTACATGATAAGAGATCTTTCTTTGGCCACTGTGGAATGTATACTCGGCACCCCTTTTCACATTGATAAGCAGCTGTACGCCTCATATTAATAGTCATCACCTCATGATCAAAAGTATAGACACAGTTGCTATAAACAAGTTGAGTGACACCCACTTCCCAATTCCCATTTAGCTGTTGTGCATGATCAATGGGAGTAGAAAAGAGTGCGGCTCGATTGCTAGTAAATCTCTTTGTAGCCGCATTGCTAAGCAAAATATGATAAAACGACATTTTTATATTGCTAATCTGCAACTTTGCATAACATCATGAAGACTTGGATTTTGGACTCTCTACAATATATCAGAGTTGATCGTGATGGAAACGTACATTTCAAAAATTCTCATGGTCATACATCAAGAGGAATTACATTAACATGGCGACAATTTGTCAACCTCAATGATATCATGAGGGATTTGGAATATTTTGAAACATTAAGATTCATCTCCTTGGGTGATCAAGTTTGGCTTCAACATTACAGAAATGAAATTCAAATCTACCATTCTCATTCCGCAAACTGTTTCTCATTTCGCAAATACAATTGGGAGAAGTATAGAAGATACATACATCGCTCCATCATGACATTTATTCGTCGTGAGTTCATCGCCCTACTATGCAAATCTTAATCAGATATGATTACCATGCACCATGAGTTGGAAATTAGATTCCCTACAACGTATTGAAACGGATCATGATCGAAACGTCTATTTCAAAGATTCAACTGGAAATGTGAGAAGAGAGTTTGTTTTATCTTATCGTCATTTTCAATCTCTACATCATATCATGAAGGACTTGAAATACTTCTATATGAAAAGACATTCACGTATTGGAAATCGCATCTGGCTGCGCGTCAACAATCGGCGAATTCAACTCTATCATTCCCAACTTCATACTAACTTCACATTTCATCAAGGTAGTTGGGAAAAGTATAAAAGAAAGGTACATCGCTCAATTTACTCATTCTTTCATCATGAAGCGCCATCGCTACACCATCGTCAACATTCTCCGTCGCTTCAGACTCTACACCAAAATCGATCTCACAACATTACGCCAACAGCTTCCAAACAGCAAGTATTACCCGGGCCGTCCTCAAATGTTAGTGGTGAAGATGAACAATTCGCGGAATCTTCAACTCTTCCCAAATGGGACTGTACAGATTCTCGGCGCCCTTTCTCATTCATCGGCGCAGTCAATGCGCTTAGAGCTACAAAGACTACTACGTCGGATATGGAAGAGGGAGAGGTGTGTGATGTCGAATCTGACTGTGGACAATATGGTGATCTCTACTCAATTGAGTGACAGTCTATCATTTTTGAAGATTCGTACCAGCAGTTACAGTTTGTGTTATGAACCCGAACTTTTTCCTGCAGCTCTCATTAGTTGTTGGTTGCCTGTGCATGTGGCAATCTTTCATAATAGTAAAGTGATCATTACTGGACTAAAATCTCATGAACAAGCAAATATGATCCTAGACTATCTCATTGAGTATGTACGTACCCAGCGGATTGTAAAATAAAAAACAATTTTTCCAACATGATGTTTTTATTTCAAATCATGATAGAACTTACAAATCATTTTTTCATTAGAGGATGGATTACATGAAAAGTTTTGAATAACAGATGCAAATCGAGATACATGTAAACGTTTTAAGATGAAGTACAGTACAAAAGCACCACACGTTGATGAAAGTGGATGTTGTAGTATGCGTTCATTTCGCTGATATTGACGCGTATGTTTTCTCAACCACTGCTGTGTTGGTATATTTGGAGGTTGAGCAAGAGAGTCAAATAGTTCACCACGTCGGTCTTCTCCAATAAAGATCGCTTTCCAATGCTCACCGCCTAAATTCTGTGAATGAGTGTTTAGCACAATAAAGATGGGATAGTGATTTACTGCAGGTGGTAAGGTATCGAGTGAATAGACATTATCGAAAGCTTTCAACGTCGCTTCGTCTGCATTACGCTGCACTTTAGTCTTAATATCGTCAGCAGTCAACCAACTCATTAACGATTATACTGAAGAATCACGTCACGATACTTTGTAATTTCAATATTTGAATCGAAGACTGCATAAATTAATACATTGATCGTCTCAGGTAGTGTTCTTTTGAACGTCAAATCCAAACGAATATTATGAGGCACGTTCGCTTGACGATAGGGTGCACTAATATCGCTGTCAGCAGTCAAATCAAATGCATAAATAGTATATCCACTCTTAAACTCTTTCATAGTCAGTCCGTTGGTATCATCCGTATTGTAAAAGCCAAAGACATCCATAAAATCAACATAACTGCGCATAAATTGATCCGAAGCAAAATCTGGTTTGTAGGGTGGACCAGGATGACTCACACCATTAACACGTAAAGCAATTTCACTTAACTGATTGTGTTTAAAATTGAAAGGATTCTTCTTTATATTACCATTAAATGCATCATTTTCAACCATTGCCACCATGAGGAGCTTCGGTGCTTCCGATGGAAAGAGGCCATCTTTCATGAAACTCTTTTGATCTTTCGGAATTGTAAAGGTGAGAAGCTTTGTATGCTGAACGGGGTAAATGGCATTTTGGCGGTTAAGACCTTCAGCATGTCCTCTAATGACACTTGGATTCGGTACTACTCGACGAATGTAAAGTGCAATATCTTCCACATGAATTCTAAAATTGTCAACTTTAGCAAATGCATTCAGCGCAAATTCAGGCTTATTCAATGTCAGCTTGAGTCGCATGCTGGTATTACAGAGTAAAAACTTTGACTGTCTAAAGAAGTCTAAATTCAGCGGACCATATAGCTGACATACTCTACTATCTTTAATCATAGCAGATCGCTTTACAAAGCCACTGTTTGTTTCAACATCAAATTTTCCTGCTTCATCTCTGTACCATCCCATGGCTTCCATATGACTTTTTTGTGCTGCTGGATGAAACTGCGATACATGAGTGAAATATGATTTATAGGGATAATCGCTTTGACCACCTTCCACCTGCTGCTCTCCAATCGTTAGAGAAACATCGCGAAGTAATGTAGTCAATGGTAAATTGTTCAGTCCAACTTTATGCGCATCGTCAATAGCAGTTCCATCTGCTTGCTGAATTCTAAACCTCAAATCAAGCATCGCATAACTCAAATCTATGTAGTCATCACTACCACCAGGAATAACAAATTCAATGGGGCCAGCATTCTCAGCTGTTCGAGGATGATAATCTACAATACTTGAACTAAGAATATCTGTCTGTATGGCTTGTTGATCGAACAAACAAAAACCGGAAGTTTTACACTCCATGATTAGAAGTTATAGCAGCGTCGTCGTTTAGCGCCTGATGAATGATTAGAGCCTCTGCGACGTTTGCGTGAATGCCTTTTGACTGAAGATTGCACCTTACCAGCTCCGCGATGTTTCCTCCTTCCTTTTCTCATTCGTTTAGGTGATTTCTTTCCTTGAGTAACACCAGCAATGGTCTGCTTCAATGTTTTTAAACCGCGTTCCTTCCCACGATTCAACAAACTGCTCTTGAAACTTCTACCTCTGGAAAGATCACTAGCAACATCACCAGCAAAGCCAACGGCATTACTTAAAACATTTCGTTTTAAAGATCTACCGACATTGGATATGAGAGGTGCTACAACAGATTTCAGTGCACCAAGTATGCTACCTCCACGTTGGCGGCGAGCACCGATGTAAATTTGTCCTCCACCACTTACGTAGGAGGGTCGTGAATAAAATGAGGCAGTTGGATTCATAGCTCAAACCCTAAACATTGTTAGTTACAACTTTGCATGAATCACTGTCGATCACTTAGATGAAAGATGTCGGCACGACGCATCCAAGAGTTCATACTTGAAGGATAACCAGTCCATTTAACAAGACACCATTCTTCACCTTGCCGTTTTTTACATCGAATGATTTTCTCTACCAAATATGTTTCACTTTCAGTGACTACCTCAATCTCATCGCGGTAAAAGCTACCCTCAATTTCTTCATTATCGTAATCTTTCAACTTGTAGGTGGTCGGAGAGTCTTTTTGATTAATCCTTGATACTGTAAATACCTCCTCTGTCCAATTCGGGAGGTACCCTTTAGCAAAAACACTTTTCACTTTTGAGATACGAACTTTATCGCCAATTTTCACATCACTTTTCACATGAGTGCGTTTACGTTGGAATGATTCGCGCACTTTATCTACATTGTTAGCATTTACATCTACTGGTCTGAGTCCAATAGAACGATGGATAGAGTGATTGTAGGCATGGAGTGTATCTTGTAGAACCTTTGTCCAATTTTGTGTCAAGTTGGCAGTAAAATGTCGCCACAAACGATTTTTTAATGTGCGATTAAAACGTTCAACGAGTGCAGCTTTATAAGCGCTCTTTACACTAAACAACTCAATGTCATGCCTCTCAAATAATCTTGTCACATGCTGATTTTCAAACTCTTTTCCTTGATCACTCTGAATTCTTTTTGGAATGCGACCTTCTCGAAAAATTGTTTGGAATGCTTTTGCTACTCCTTTCCCTTCTTTAGTTTTTAAAGGTTGAGCCCACGCATAACGCGAGAAAATATCAATGACGGTTAAAATAAAATTATTGCCCGAGTTATGTTTTGAAATGGAGGCAACATCGCACAAATCTGCTTGCCACTGTTCATCGATGTCATGAACAATATAATGGCGGGTGCGGTACTTCTTTTTCGCTTGTTTGTGGAGTGTATAGGTAGCCTGACCCTTTAACCATCGTTTCACTTGTGATTGTGGAAGACCACTCGCTTTTGATAATTTCTTGATAGATGCAAATCCTGCCGGATGTTTTACATCATAATAGATTGACTTCAAACGTTCAGTCGATGACGGCTGACTCTTTTTCCTCCTTCTCATCTTTTTTCTTTCTTGCCTTTCTACATTTACAACAACTGCAGCATTTAGCGGTTTTGCGATCGTGTTCACATTGCTTAGGGGTTTCATTATGAGAGCTGGCGCAGCAAGTGCAAGTGACAACGACATTCACCTCTGGCGGCTCATTACATGGCAAGCAACACATCTGCTTCATATTAATAGTCTGAGAACATGTATTTCCTAGGAGGAGCTGTTTTACGTTTTCCTTTTACCAGTTTTAGTGGCGATGTAGATCTACGTCGAGTTCTTCCTCTTGTTTGCTTAGTGAGTGTGGGAGGGGATGTAGCAGGTGACGTCTTAAACCAATTTGTTGGCATTTTCATCGCCTGAAGCATTGGAGTAGTAGCCACTGTTGAATCAAGTTCTTTCAATGTCTCATTATTTAAAGCAAATTTTGGCACATTATGCTTTTTCAATAGTTTAAGAAAGTATGACCAACCAGGTGGAACATAGCCCTGACGGCGCTTTCTACGTGTCGCATACTGAATCAAGTCTTCATAACGTGAAGCATCAATCACTTTATTTTCATCTGTAATGATTTCTCCTCTATCATTTACATTGAGATGGGGTTCAATACTGTTGAAAAGAGATATGGCATGTGCGCGAGATGCTAAAGGTGTAGCAGTCGATACAGAGTCACGCATCTTATTCTTCAAGTTTTTCAATTGCTCAACAGTTTCCGATTGTAATAATACAGCACGATGTGGATCTTTGATGTGAACATTTTGCTGATAATCTATTTCTTTCCTATACATTTGATTTGCAAGAGGTTGCTTTACTTGCTGCATGGCAGTCAATTGTACATATTCATCCTGAGGAATAACAATCATGCGAGAATAAGAACTCATAGTTTGTAGATAATCATGGGAGTTTTCAAAATATCACTTCGAAATCTAAATTCTTCCGGACACTCTTGCGTAAAGTCAATGAATAAGTAACCGTATGGTTTTTCAGTAGCTGCTTGAAAAATTTCAATTAAGGCTTTTGATCCTCTGGGTGCAACTTGTCGCGCTAAAATTTCAAATTGACTTTTATCTCGCGGATTCTTGAAAATAGCATAATAGTGTGTATTCAGGTTTCGTGTACGAGCTTCTTTTCCATCAGGAAACAAATTTTGTGTAATATAGATGATAAAACACCTTTTATGGTGTGCTGCGCGAGTGAACATATCTGTAACATCTTTTGAATTCTTACTTTCTTTTAATAAATCATCCAATACAACAACATCATTAGACTGAAGTTTATCCACTGGAATAATTCCTTCATGTCGAATAAAGTTGCGACTTTGCAATTCCTGAAACAGCGACGGTTGATAAATACCATAACACCAAATCACTCGATTGATAGGTTCCTTAAACAACTCCCTTCTTTTATCCAATAAATTCAGCGTGAAAACAGTTTTACCTGCATGAGATGGACCTGATACAGTCAGAACTTTATCACATTGAAGTCTGAAATCCATTTTATTACTTTGAGACTCAACATTTGCATAATTAACGCTTAGAGCCAAAGATATTTCCCAATAGGTTGCCCACGGCAGGAGCTATCATTGGAAGTATTGCTGAAAGGAAACCGCCCTTTTGTGTTAGAGTTTTCCTCTTTCTTTGAAGGGCGACTTTAGGATTGGAGATGAAACGCAATTTCGTAGCATATCGCTTAAGTAACTTTCGTTGTTTTGGCGCTAATTTCTTCGTCCTCAACTTCCTCACATGAGAAATAATTTCACAAATGAATTTATCGTTAGCATGTCGTATAGCATTGTATCGCTGATTTGCTTTCATTCGTCGGAGAGCTTGAATGGCTGAAGAAAACTTTTGACTTTTACGTTTCGTCATTTTACGTTTCGCCATTTTCCGTGTTAGTCTTTGCTAAAACCTATCTTTACCACATTTGCATAGGTACTAACTATTGCGACATAAGTGACACTCGAAATGAGCAATGTCACAGTGGTTACATTGGCAAAGTTGAATGCAATTACGTATGAAACAGCGTTGACAAAAAGCATGCTTACATCTCTTGAAGATGCGCTTTTCATTTCCATCCTTTCGCTTACATACATCGCAACACATAGTTTCACCGTTACTGATGTCTATAGCAAGTCTTTTTGAAGATATGAATTTGCTAGCCTTTTCTAAATAATAGACGCATGTACAGAAGGAATATACTTCGAGAGTGAGCAGACATAGCTCGAAAACCAGTTGTGCTACAATCAAGTACCACTGCATTTTCAATTTTTCTTTATGGAAAGTTGAATGTGAATATCTGAAATCGCTTCAATCACTAGACTGCTACCATGATGGTTAAATGCGTTAAGACGTTCAGCAATTTTTATCATATGTCTTTTAAAAAATTCTTGGGGTGATCTACCACTTCCATTGAATAAGAAGCAAAATGGAAAGAGCGACTTTCCACCTCTTCCTTTCCAAAATGACTAAACTTAATTTTCGCAACTAATCGCGCCATGATAATGCTATCAGAGAATGTATTCATTAACTCTAGAAATAGAGTGCTAGCATCATCGACCACTGCTTCGATGTCGGTCTCATCTTTATGAAATTTTATCACATAATCTTGAACAGCTCCTTTTAAACTTTGCCTATGAAAACGTAATGTTCCGCAGTCGTTTGAGAAAGACATGATCGCCCTTTATCTAACCCATCCATTGCATGAAAACAACAACTCTTCTCATAGTAACATTTATTGAATAATGGTAACAAGCATGCATTATAAATCAATGGTTTGAAAGAGATAAAATAGATACAGCTGGTAACTATCATACAGCGAGCAATGATAACCATACAGGACTTTGGCAGTGTTGAGGTAAGGAGGAAAGAAGCATTGGTTATGAACGTAGCTACTACAACGAACAGACAAAATAGGAACACACAAATCCTTAAAACGTTTTGTGACTTCATGATAATGTTGATTCACTCTACTATCCCAAGGTGGGAGCAAAATATCATCAATGATTAGATTGGGAAATACTTTCCTCTCCTTACCAGGATTATTACAAAAGATGCGTATAACATTGAAAGCAGCTAACCATCGTTTAAAGTCAATAAGAAGAGCACTCTCACAAGAAAAGCCATAGTCTTGCAAATATTTCAGATTAAGTCCATGAATGTGTTTTCTCGCCCATTGATCAACATTGGGATCGCAGTTGGCATGTTGATGATAGACACTAACAATCTGATATGTCCAATTGTTCATAGCAATAGCACTGAGCTCCTGTACAGGTTCACCCTCACAATCCATAAAAATGATGATAGAAGCCTAAAACGGAAATTTACACATCTAAGGAAACGTTCTATAACATATTACAAAATGAAGAATTACATCGATGCTTTTCACGACAAAATACACAAATGATATGATGGCAACGAAGAAGTAAAATGTATCTAATAAGACCACGTCTACGACACTCAAAGCACATAAGCGAATTGTCATAGGGTAGAGTTAGGAAAGGACTAGCAATTCTCCTTCTTTGATTTGCGTTTTGATGTAGCATTCTTCTCCGACTTGCGCTTCGTACCACTGCTGTTAAGGATTTGATCAATTATGTCGTCCACGTTGGGTGGTTTCGGAATATATAGGATGGATTCCATATGCATGGAGAGAGAGGCTATTTTATTATCCTTGTGTCGACCATAATATAGCCCATTCACTTTGAAAAGGATATCCCAAGTACCTTCTCCGAGCTCATCACATCTGATGGGTATTGAATGATCTCCCTCCTTCTTATAGTAAGTACACCAATGTGATACCGGTAGGCAAATGTGATTACCATCCCAAATCTTTCTATAGGGAGTATCCTTGTCATCTCTCGCCTTCCACTCTTGAGCAAGAGGAGTAGGAATGTCCATATTTAATGTCACGTACTCCTCAATAATATCAAGTTGGTGGCGAATGTACGGACTCACGGGGATCAGTATGTAGTCCCCATACTGATTGTGCATTATCTTGACATCCGTGGAAGGGAGCATTCCCGTTTGGAGTACTACGCTATGATCATCATAACGCAAGGCTTGTTTAAATTTACGCTGTAGCGGTGTAGGATTATGTACCTTGGATGTTTCTTCCACTGGCCTCAGTTGTAGATGATCTGACCGTAGCGAACCTTGTAACGTTTGACCGCCATTTTGTCCTACTAGTGCAGCAGATGGAGTAGATGCCTGAAAATGAAAAAAGATTGTATTAAGTTTACGTTCAAGGGAGGAGAGGGAGGGAAGTAGCGACTTACCATTTTAGTTGGATAATAGAACAGGGAACTAGAGAGAGAGAAAATGTGCGTCCGTCACTCGTGTGATTCAACGATGGAATGATTCTCACTGTGGAAGGCTCGCTATTTATAAAGAAATGCTTGATTCTCATTGGATGATGATCCTCATTGGACAATAACATCAAGTTGATTCCAAATCTGGCATCCGTTTACCAATCCGATAGTTCGTTTTGAAGCTACAGCCCAAAACGTCCCAAATTCTAACTCTGTCGTTTTTCACCAATGTCCCAAAATCTTAAATGGCGTCTCACATGTAAACGAAGGCAGATACGAACAAGCCGATTCTTTCACTGAATTTGTCTCACTCTTAGCTTTCAAACGAGCTATCGCACGACAAAATCCGTCCACTGGAAGCAAGCTGTCCAGGGGGGGGGACGTCAGCCGAAAATTTTTTCTCTCCGATTTCGCTGGAAACATCCTTCCTAACCCAAAATTTCACGTAGATTCCGAATCTGGCCTCCGTTTTCTCATCCGATGCTTCGTTTGGACGCTACACACCAAAAACATCACACACTATAGCCTCAAGACTAATCCTGGCGGTCGCCCACGTCAACCTAGACGGTCGCCCACGTCAACCAGGCGGTCGGACCAACTCACCCGAGTCTCACACTCTGTCGTTGCAGAGGGGGGGGGACGTCAGCGAACATGTTGTGAACGTGGACCCACCTGGCCGGCACACCACGACAGACCACAACCTCTGTCGTTCCAGAGGGGGGGGGACTCAGACACGAAGCACCACGGCGGCCGACCACGACACTCTGCCGTGCCAGAGGGGGGGGGACGCAGCGGTGGCCGCCATCTTGCGCGGTCCAGAAGTGGAGTTTTGCTTACTACTTATACAGAGTAGGGTTCAGCAGTCGGTACGAATATTCAACTCTAACACTCAAAGTGTTATTTCGAGAAGTGATTCTGAATACTCAAAACAAAATAATTATGTAATAATTTGCACAAATCAAGGAATTTACTAATATATGATATCAAGTCCTCTGCAACTCATTTACTGATTTTCATCAAAAATGATAATACTTAGATGCTAAATACCGTAGAGCAACCCATGACAGTATGTACAGGACAAGTCATGCCGACAGAAGAATAGGAAAGATTTCTATTCGCTTTTGTATAGATCATGATTGCCTATTTCGTTTCATTGAAGCACTCAGCAATAATCGATAACAATAAAACCACTACAATGAAGTAAGCTCCATGCCATGACAATAAAGTGGACACACCAAAATAGCACGCATTTTCCTGAGGTACACTTGTCAACGACTGCATCATTGTGTTAGAATCAGTCACAACCGCCAATTCAAGCTCATTGGTTCTTCATGCACAATTTTGATTCCCCCCCCCGAAGTTCGTACCGTGAGTCACTTTCCATATAGTCAACTTCATATAAAGCAATCTCGTTATATGACTGAAATACCACCTATTAGATAAATTTTTCGTTAAATAGACTGTCTTTAAATATGTCAATAAGGTAAAAAAATACAAATCAAACAAAAGACGACAAGATAAGTAGCAGAGAATATCACTTAGGTGCAGAGACTTCTGTTATGAAAACGCCTGGCAAACTTAATAACAATTAAAAACTTAAGCCGCCTTCTCTCTGCATAAAGTTCGTATGTATTTGCACACACCGCGCATTCACCAATCACCCCACAATGTTCAGTTCAACAAATAGTAGATATAGGCTGTTAGACAATAACACAGCCCATGAATGGTATGATGTTCCATAAACATTCATGCAAGTCGAAATCAGAAAATGGGCATAGTAATTTTATTTTTTTGTTTGAATGAGTTATGAACTTCGAATGAAATTCATCCACTCAAAAGAAAATGAACATAAGCGCCAATATATTTTCAATATTTATTTTTTGCAGACAATAACACTTGCTGATTCAATGTATTAATTTAGCGTTAATCCTCCCAAAACAAAATCTATAGCTGACCCAATTAGCAGAAATCATTTATAATGACACAATACAGTCTACAGCATGACACTATAGTCGATTCTTACAGGATAATATAAATGAGTAAGTCTACAACTACGCAAATTAATGTACATGTATTTAAAAATATGTAATCATGTAGAAAGTTTTTTGTATAGTAACATCCTAGCTTTACGCAAATAGAGAGTAGTTTATAGTGTGACATCCGGCCGACGCATCGCTCTCGCTTTGCTTCGCTTCGCTTGCGCCGGATGTCACACTTTTTGCGGGTTTATTTTCAAAAAAATCAAATTTCAAAATCAAAAATTAGGTAGACTTCAAATTACACGTGCCGAAGGGGGGAACAGTTAGGTAGTAGACAAATTTTTCAAAAAAACAAAAAATCAAAAATATAAGCCGTCACAAAATATCACTAATCTCAAATTTGAGATTACAATTTCTCGACTTAAATCAAAGACCGATCAAGGACACACGAAAAATCATAAAATTAAGAATCTCACAATCTAGAATTACAAACGCGAAGCCCTAGAACCTTCGGTTCGATTTTCATTGGCATACATCATGACCGATTCAAGGACACCCCAAATATCATAAAAGAAGAGAAAGTCAAATTCATGAATTTGATCCATCTTACAGGTTTTTAAATATATCATGTGACTAATACTATTTCTTTAAAATGGAAGAAAACAAAAGTGAAAAAGACCCCCCCCCCCCCGCAAGAATATATCCTGTCAATATCATATGACCTAGTTCCAACTAACCCCCTTCCTACCCTCTATAATCACAACTTCTAGGGTTCCTCTACTTCTAGGGGACCCTTAAGAAATTTTTTATATAAAATGAACAACATAAATGAGTTATATTAAAATTAGATGGAACGCAAACTACTAACAATTTCGACCTAAAGAAAATCGCAAATGAATTAGGAAAAAAGAAATATCAAGTTCTAATAGAGACGAATTACAAGTCCTAAAAAATAAGCCAACAGAACCATCAGTTCCCGAACCATAGTCCATCAAAACCTGTCAATTTCGTAACCAATCTCCAAACTCCAGATGAAAAATTGTACATTGGTCAGCAGTAAATGTCTAATAAAAATGAGATAATTACTATTTTGACGTCATAACGGTCTTCCACTACAAACGAAGTAAAAAAATTACTCTAAAATTGGAACTTATAATACATTTTCAAATTCAAAAACCGGGAACTACTTACTGTGGTCAATTATGTCTTTATGTTTTATATAAATTACAAAACGGATTATCATACCTTGAATAGTATGTTAGAATTGAATAATAAAATAATAATAATACTAATGATAATAAAAAGCTAAGCACAGTTCGTTGTAATTCATTTGATAAAAACTGCCTCTGATAACCTCATTATCTCAAGTCTTTAATTTCATAAGTAACGGATAAATTTGGATTTATTATACAAATTTCAAATATTTCTTTAGTCCAATAGCAACAAAGCCATTTCAAAATATTCTTATATTTAAAATATTCTAACACAATCTCCAATTTAAATTTCGGCTTAAGTTATCTGGCAATACGGATTACTCTCCAATTCAAATTATAATTTCTCGAATATTTTCCTTTCGTATCAAATCATGGTCGTCCAGAAGCATTCTTGATTTCTTCAATACCAGAAATGAACTTTATTATTGTACACTTCCACAATTTTCCGTAATAATTTTAACCATTTCTGATTTCCTTGCAGATTAAATTTCTTGAAAATTTTATTTTTACCGACCGAATGAATCTTTCTATTCAAAACGGCCTTCCCAGCATTTTCAGATTGAATAAAAAAGCCATTTCAAATAGTGACTGAACGTTTCAGTATAAAATTCCGATCCTTTATCAACAAACAATTCCTTGGCTTTCTCTACTTTCTTAAAAGATTTCATCAAACGCATATTTAACTGATAGACCACTTTTATTTTAAAGCTTTACCCAAGCATATCGTGTATATAAATCTATAACGTCAAGCGTATTGTAGTCCATTTCATTCGGCATATGAATAAGATCACACTCCAAATATCATCTATATTAAATACTTTTACTTATAAATATTTAGGCATTCTATATTCTTTATGAATTTCAGATGCATAAACGCCTGAATTATCGATTTTCATTAAACCCTGTCCGAAAAAAATTTAGCTTGTAAAGCTTAACTTAACAAACATTCTTTCAATTATTTTCTCAAAATGTAGGATATTGAATACTATCTATATTTCTTGAATCAGTCTTCCTTATCATCTGCATGTCGAAGAACTTATATCCATGAATTACGATAAGCTTAATCATGCCTGGTAAGCGGGGGCGGCATCCTACACTAGTTTAATTGGTTCTTCAAACCAGGTTTATTTCGATTATTTATTCTCATCCTAGTCTAATATCTAATCGAAGTTCCTGGACCAGAATATGAATGGACCAGGAAGATGTTTTTTTCTTCGAATATTTACTCCAAATAAATCCAGGAAAGTTTTCTAATGTTGTTTTTTTGTATATCACCCACCGAAGTGGTATGGAAGCCCCCCCACCCCCCCCAAACTTTGTTCTTGTCACCTCCAATAAATTCCTGACAATGTGAGTTTTTATTTTTGTTTAATAGAATAATTCAAAAAAATTAAATTAGAATTTTTTAATTTAGTTAACTTTTCGGAATTTCGAAGAATTCATTTTAAAAAGAAAAAAAAATTTAAAAAAAGATAAAATAAAAATAAATGTATTTTAAAAAAAACCTTATGGGAACCAAAGGATTTCCTGAGGTTATTACCTTAATCATACTCGGACTTAGATATATTCCAGTAACCATCTTTAGTTTCTTTAATTTCAATTAAATCTATCAACATTGTGGAGAATATTTTTTAAGAACTCGTTTTTCCATCATCAACTAAATTTTTAATTTTAAACTAATAAAAAGTATCTACTATTCCTTCCACTCCCTAGCAACATTTATCCTAACTTCTCTGTTTATGGACCGTTTTTGTTTCTTCTTAATAGCTGCCCTTCTTCTGATTATATTTTTATTTAACTGCTTGGACCCAATTACCAGCTGTCCCCACCTGCTAACAAACTTTCCTGTCGCTGCACAACTATGCCCCACCTATTTATTAGTGGAATTTTAATGGTAAAGAATCCCGCCATTCTTTTTTCTTATTGTAATTTGCAATTATTCTCTATCATTGGTTTACTTATGTAATACTTTTTTTTATTAATCGTAAATAGTTTTGGGGTATTTTTGTAAACACCTATATACGTAATTTTAATGCAACAGTTTTATTATTAATATTTATAACTTTTCGCTTGCGACCTTTTTTAATAAAAAAAATTTTTAAGTTATCAAAAAATTTTAAAATCTATTTCTAGTTATGGAAAAAATTTCAAGTTAACCAACAAAAAATTTTAATCTATTCTAGTTATTAAAAAAATTTAAGTTACTAAAAAATTTTAAGTTACCAAAAACATTTTAAATTCTATTCTAGTTATGGAAAAATTTTTAAAGTTTTAAGAAATTTTTATCCTATTACTAGTTTATGAAAAAAATTTTTAAATTACTTATCGGAGCGAAGCTCCTCTGGCTTTAGCCTATCGGACCCAAAGGTCTTAAGGTTACTACACGATCCTTACCATCTTTCCCATTAAAGAATTTCAATAGAATATTTTACATCTTATGAGCGAGAATAAAAACCATAAGCAATCAATGAAGTTGTGGAATCGTTCTTTTTCAATATTAATTGTTACCATCACAACCATTTTTTAATAATATCTTCAAGAATTGTGCACTTAAAATCGAAACAGAAAATTGCGATATAAATGTCTCCAATCTCCAGAAAGTTAAATTGTGGTTGTCAACTCCAAATTCTGTAACAAAAGATTTCGATAAGAAATCATATCCTTCCAATAAAATTTGATTATTGGTATCATCGAATCTTATTGGGATCAATTGGATATTTCGGGTTTGGAATTTAAATGAAACTTGTAAACTTCGAATTGTAGTTTAATATGAAAAAAAATATTTATTTGTTCTTTATTCAAAACTTGGAGAATTATTTCTTTGAAATGTTAAGTAATAAATATCTTGGAGTATTCGCAGAGTTCTAGTAAAAATGCAGTTAGTTAAAATCTTTTTTGTTCGGAAAAGTTACCTGAACTTAGCAGTACGCTCTTATAGAAAAATTTACTGGAATTGGGTTTGTTAGTAAATTTAATCCTTTTTTTGCAATAGCTGTTTTCAACCTCTAAACTAGGAGTTAATATGCGTAATCCACCATTCAAGATCTATCAATTTTTTAAATATGCTTTTTTCCCAGTCTTTACCAAAAAAGATTAATTCATTATTTGCTGTACGATGAATTATTAATTTAAAATTTTAATTGATAGATATTTTATCCTAATCTAAATATCGAATAATGGAGAAAATGACCAATTAACTGTCTGTTTACTTTTCTTGTTAAATTCACGTCTTTCTTTATATGCTTCATTATTTGTTTTATTTAAATGTTTTGCAATATTTTCTACATCTTTCGCAATTCCTGCTGCATCTGTTCCAGCGTGAGTTAAATCATCAACAATTATACCATCATTAGTATCAGGAAACCAACCTTCGATTTCATACTTTTTATTATTTTCACCAATTGTTACAAATCTAAGCATTGTATCAATTACACCTGGAGAATCACTTATTGTTTCAATATTTTGAGTCTGCAACAAATCTAAACGCATTTTTGTGTGTAAATAATCTTGGAAAAGAAATTATTCTCTAGTGCAATATTATCGGGTATCTGGTAATGGTGTTGTAAAATTAGCATCACTATATAAAGAATATTCACAGTGTAAAAATGAATCAGGTAAATATAAATAACTCTGCTGATTATCAACTTCAAAGATTAAATCTCCTCCAGTATTTACTCTACTGGAAGATCCGGGATTCATAGCAATTCTTATATAGTCATTCTTTTTTTGATTAGAACTGACGAACGGAGGATCGTCTAATCTAAATTTATTTTCGATAAGCGAAGACATTTTTATAAAAAATAATTTGACTTTTTGTTTTTCTCACAGATAGAAAAAAAAATTTTACTAAAATATAATTTTAGAATTTTGCTAGACCAGCTCCGCTACAGCTTTGCTGGTTAGACCGAAGGTTGCTGCTCACGCCATTTCCTCTTATTTCTTCAATTGTTTTTTTTATTATTTTTATTTTTCATTATGTTTACTATTAGACGGAGCTCCGCTCCTCAAGGTTTTCCTGCCCCCAACAGCTATGTTAGCAATTTTGTTTTTTGTGTCCTCTGAAAGGGGATTTTTTTTTAAATTTTTTAGTTCTTCAGAATCATTTCTAAGTTACGGAATAGCTTTGCTAGTTGTTTAATTCGTTTTGAGACTTGACAGCATTTGATATTGCACTAGCTGTACTACCTATAGCAGTGCTCCTTTTGCAGCAGATGTAATCAAATCTTTATTATTTTTAATTAAGTTAACGAATACTTCCAATACCAGAAAAGATGCCAGCCCCTTCTTTTTGACGGCATAATACGTCTTTTCTAGGAACTTTGTGTTCCGACAGTTTCTACACTATCATAATGGTAACACAGGTTTCTGAGATGGTTCATGAGCAATTTTATTTATTTGATGCAAAATGTTTAAGATTGTGTTTATAAATTATAGGCATTTTTTTAGGATTAAATTTGACTTTTGGGAAAAATATCTACGTGTTTTAAAGATTTACGTTTGTGAATGGACAACAACTTCGAGATAACTTTATTAATTGACTGTTGAACTTTATCTAATTGCGTCAAGCAGCGTGTGATGTACTTTAATTTCTTTTCTATTAACTTGCATTTTCTGCTGATTAATCTTCAATGCCGTTTTTAAGAGCATTTAAAACTTAATTTTTAAGAACATCTAATTGTCTTTTAACAGAAAAAGCCCTAACTGTTTCTTTATTTTCTTTAGAGTTTTCTTGTAAATTTTTCTTTAATTCATTTTCTAAATTGATTTCAGATTTTTCATTTTATCAACTTTTTTCATTAAGTGGAGGGGTTTTTTTTTACTTCATTTATTATTCTATTCATCTTTTTTCATTTGTTGAGTAATTTTAGAACTCAATTCATCAACACTTTTTTGGAATGTAGTTTTGTAACTGCTTTAAATTTTTTTTTAATTCTTTAGGTAGTTTTTCTATTTCATTTCTAATTGTTTCTTTTTAATTTTTATCTGTTGTTTATTTTTAATTACAGCAGATTTTAAATTTAAAGAAGTAATATTAAAATTTTTGATTGTTCAGAAATCTTTTTAAAAAGTTTTGCTATATCTGCTTCTAGCTCTCTATCCTTTTTATCAAGTTTTAATAATTTTTCGTTTAATGATTTGTCATTAATTTAAGCAGCTTTAATTCGTTCATCAGTGGGGAAAAACCAAAAACATCGTTTATATATTTTTCTTTTAAATCATTGATTTGTGTATCAACATTATTGTTTTATTTGTTAAACTCTGTATTTTGTTGCGGAAGAATAGAAAGATGCAATGGACCAGATAAAACGTCTACCAGTTTTCATGATATAATTTTCTATCTCTATTTCTAATTCACGATTATTCGGGATATATGCACCTCCACCAACATTTGGTAACATCATTTTTAAAACAATAAAAAAATAAAATTTTTTCTAATAAAAATAAAAAAATAAAATTTTTTCTAATAAAAATAAAAAAATAAATTTTTTTCTAATAAAAATAAAAAAATGGAAAATCCAAATTTAAAAAAATTATATTCGCCCGCATCATCCTGTTCTTCTTATTCGACGAGATCAACGGGATTTGAAAATAAATGTTTTGATTATAATAATAAATCCATGTATAGATGTTAATATTTTATTTCAATTACAAAGCCGAAATATTTAGAGAACAAACTAAAGGTTTTTACCTTTCTATAGAAACTAATTATTGTTTATTTCCGGGGATCCATTTATTAAATTTATGGAGATTGTTAGTAAATATAATGATGTAGCTTATGTGGAATTAAATAAAGAAAATATGGTTATAATAGGTCTTAATAATGTTTATGGATTTATTAGAGCAGTGTTACCAATTAGTAATACTGATTGGATAGAAACTAAAATTATTAATTATATCAATATTAAAGAATTAGTTAAAAAATTAAAATCTTTTTCGAAAGAAAAAATTAGATTATTTGTTGACGATCAAAATCAATATAACATTCAAATAGAGAGTAAAAAACATAATGAAGAATTATTATGTCAAGTTTATTATAGAGACACAATTTATAAACAAGAAACATTAGAAATGCCGCAAAGATATGATGATGATACGTATATAGGATTATATTCAAACTTAAATATTAATTTATTAAAATCTTATATAAATGGTTTAGCTCAACAAGAGAAAATTTATATGTGGTCTACACCTTTATACTATTAACAATGACCTAATCATAATCATAATAAACGAACCGAAGGTTCTAGGGCTTTGCCCGATCTTAAAGAATTTTAGATAATAATGATGATTCTGTAACATCTGAAAAAGGTGTAAATGGTAAAAAAGATTATAAAAATATTAGTAATTATAAAAATTTATCTAAATTTCATTTTTTACAATTGAAAATAATAATGATGGCATAGTTGAAGATACTGTTAGACAACTATGTGTCGGGTCTACAAAATTTAAATTAGGATTTACATCTAATCAATTTAAAATTTTATCATCTTTAATAAAAACTAAAAGTGATTCAGATTATGGTGGTGTTATTAAATTTCCCAAAAGAGATCAACGACCAATATTTTTCTCTATTATATTATTATCAGATAAAAAATGTAATTTAGAATTAGATATTCCAATAAGAGAATGGTATCCTATCATGGAAGGGCATCCTATACCAAAAAAAAGTGTAATTTATGATGATGAAGAAACAATTTATGATGATGATGAAGAATCAATTTATGATGATGATGAAGAATCAATCGTTAGTGAAAAAAAATTTAAATTATCTTTTGATAAAACATTATATGATGAAACTTAATATGATAAAACTTAATATGATAAAACTTAATAGAAAATACCAAAATATTCGATAAATATATTTTCATATGTAATAAAATTTTTAGATGTAATAAGTTTTTAGATGTTATAAGTTTTTAGATGTAATGAATTTTTAGATGTAATAAGTTTTTAGATGTAATAAAAAAATTATTATTCCCACGTGTCATCATCATCACTTAAATTACTCTCACAGATGATTGTTTGAAATATTTCAGCTTGAATATCTTCTCCGTTATAAGGTAACATAATTTCATTTTCATCAGGTGCTTGACGTTTAAGAATATTTATTTGACCAGAAAATTTTTTTTCTTCAGTATTATTATTTTTATCAGGAATACTAATTCCAGTTTCTAAAGATCTTTTCCATGGTTTATTAACTGTAGTCGATAATGTTTTCCCCGAATATAATTTTTAGAAAATCTTCTACTTTTACTTTATTTTGTGAATAACTTTGAATGTTTTCTTTCACTAAGTCTCCCTTGCTCATCTACAGTAATACAGTATTTTACTTTAGGTGCAATAAACATTGCAAAAATAATTCCACCATTTCCATAATCAATTTTTTTCCCTTGACACAATTCTCCTCCAACATATCCAGCAGCGTCTAATTTATTAAAGAGCTCATTGGAAAAATATATTGAATCAGTATCTGTATAATGAATGTATTTTTCTTTGAAACCATTAATTTCTAAAATAAAGTTATTCAAGATTCTTCTAGAGTGAGAAAGAATGAAAGAACCTAAGTGTGATGGCATGAATGACGTCTTCCCATCTTTTACAATATTAGTTTTGAGAAATTCATCATCTTACATTTCTACTTTCGCTAAATATTGTTCATCATTTAATTTTTCATAATCTTTTACTTCTTGAGTGAAATTTTTTCTCAATGTATTCTCATTCCATAAATGATATTTAGTGGTTATATCTTTTTGCACAGTTTTGCCATATAGCGAATTCATCAATAATTTAATTAACTCATCACCTACAGTATTTCCTTCTGTTTTATATCTTTTTCTCAAATTAAAAAGTTTTTCAATATAATTTCGAAATGGTGAAACTTGATAATTTTTTTCATAAATTATACCATCAGTAATATGTAAGATTTTTCCCCCACATCTAACAATTTCTTGTATGTAAACAGAAGTTAATACATCATAACATATACCATTTCTAAACCTGATTACTTTTACATGAGAATTATTATTTTGATTTTTAACTTTATCTTTTATAGGAACTGGTTGGAAAAACATATCATTCGGATATTGAAACACAACAGAGAATATTCAGTTTTAGGTCTAATGTTTTGATTATTAAATTTATATACTATTTCCCGCTCATTCTTCTTGACGAAATTTTTCTAGCTGATTCAGCTTTAGGGTATTCTGAATTTTCATCATACATAGCTGATGGATATAAAGATGTTGCATCAAAAGCCATTAGAAATTCATGTTTTTGTTCAAGTAGTTGATTTGAAATTTTCTTACAAATTTCAGTTTTATCTCCTAAATCTCGATACTGTTTCATTAAATCTATTAAATTATCACCAGGGGACAAAGCCCCACCAGGTACGACCAAGGGACAAAGTCCCCAGCGCAGCGTCCAGGTAAATACTGTTTTAATATTGGTAACAAGATGCTACAAAATGGCGATATGTATTTTCTTATATTTGCTGAAACTCTTCCACCTTTAACAGATTTTCTAATATAATTTCTAGCCCATAAATCTATATGTGAATGAATATTTCATATTGTCATTTTGTACGGTCTTTTCATCCAACCGTTAAATGTTAAAGCAGAGGATGTCAAATTAGTAGTTATATCTTCACCAACTAAATCCTGCATAACATTATTATATTTGTAGATACAAAAAGCTAAAGAAAGAATATGTTCACTAAATATGGTCTCCATTCATTTTCTTTTTCTTTATAATTTTCATGTGTTATTGTGTCTCCAATTTCATAATTTAATTTACACACATTCGTAGGAATTTTAAATTCTCACACCACTTAGAAAGACTTGTTTTTAATGTTGATAACTACATTTCATTATAATAGTTTGAAGTGCTAATTTACCCTGAAAGTGAATCTTTTTTCATATTGTTTTTAAATCTAAGAGATTTTTGAATGTATCTACTAACACATTCAGTTGTATAAGGATTTTGTAATGAAGCAGTCAATATTACTCTTGAAGTTTTAAGAGGCGGTTTAGATAATTTAAAATTAGCTTTTATCGGAAAATAGGAATCAAAACCTGATGAATTGTGAGCTATTAAAGTTACTCTCGAATAATTAAATTTTCCAAGAGTTTTAAAAAATTGATGGATCGGACATACGTCCTCTGGGTTTCCCCCGATTGGACATTCATCATCCTCAGTTCTCGTAAATATTTTCACACAATTTGAAGTTTATTAAATTCTAATTCAGTTAAATTATTATCCTCATTAATTTGTTTTTTAAGTTTTTTAATTTTATCTTCATCTTTTGATCGTTTAATTTTAATCATATCACTTAACAAACGTGTTTCTAATTCTTTCAATCTTTGTTTCGGTAAGCAACATATAAATTTATTAAAATTAATAGCTCCTACAGCGTAAGGAATAGGATGAGCTGTTGAACAGTTAGGATCAGGAAAAGTTTCGAGATCCCAAATATATGTTGAAGCATAGTCAATTTTTTTCTTTGTTATGATTTTATATGGACGCGTTGTTAGATTTTCATCAGTAACTGTTTTATATATGGGTTTGAAATTATTTTCAATTTCTCTAATAGCTTTTAATTTATGAGATTTATTAATTAAACAATAGTGACCACTTGTTGAACCTGCGTGAAAATAATTGTAATAAACATAATTATGAAACGTTTCAATTCCTCTAGGATTTAAATGACGATTGGCAGGACTATAATATTGAACACATTCTCCAAAATATTTATTGAATTGAGAAAAGTTGCAGTTTGACATTACTCCTGTTCTTAGATCGGTGTGAGCCCTTTCGATCTCTTATATAAAAAATTATTAAACATTCTCTTTCATCATTTCTCTTTCTCCTTGTTCTTCATTAAAACCTGTGAACAACATTATAGAACATCTTAATTAAACACAACTAAAATCTTCAGAAGGATGATATACAATATTCACCGAAATATTCTTTGATTCTATATTTCATATTAATCCTGCTCCTCTATGCGATCTTTGTACTAACACCTTCATTCCAAAATCTTCAGATATTTATATTTACTGTTAAAAATTCCATTCGTTAGCATCGGATTTCTCATCCAGATTCGAAAACCATGTTTCAATGATTTTTTATTATAGAAGGTTACGTAAACAATTTTGCAATTCTATTTTCCTGATCTTAACAACTTTTCCAAGTAAATTGTACTAATTTTACCATTTGCCTAATGAAGTTTCCGCATATCATTTACTACATTAAGTAAAAGATACATTTTCATATTTAATTTCATTTGGGATTAAATAAATTACATAAATCATCCACCAAGTTCATCCTTAATTCTATCATCTAAAAAGATATCAGTAATAGGAGTATCTAATATTTCTTTTGTTCCACGTTTTGTTTTATTAGTATTACGTCTAATACTACGCCTAGTACGTTTCTGTTTTTTTAATACGTTTACTACGTTTACTATGTTTAATTTGCGCATCAAACTCAGCAGTTTGTTTCTTGATTAATTCATCAATCCTAGACGTTTGTCCGAGAGACATTTCACGATTCATATTTTTTAAAAGAAAAAATGAATTTTTACATAGAACCTCGGTTCCGTTTTTATATATACACAGGAATATGTAATTGATGTAATGTTTCTAATTCATGTGTTGTTAAATGTTTCTGTGTCTTAACCAACACCAATAAATTATTATACGCCAAACAATACTAGGAAACTTCTTAAATCAAAGTGGAAAGTCTTTTGTTTTTAGACACACGGTTTAATACCATGTTTTGTTTTATAATCTGTAACGAGCGCAACGTATTTATGATGATAATAAAATCTAACTTCTTTCTTCGAATTTACAGGATTTGTAGGATGACGATAATCTTTTAAAACTGGTACATGCTCTATCTTATAATCATTCAACATATTTTTTTTTTTTTGTTTATTAACAAAAAATTTATAAGAAAAAATTATTCGGTCACTCCGTTCGTCACTCCGTTCGATCACCCTCTCGCGAAATATAGGTTTTCTATATACTCTATCATGAATTTTTTTTATCAATATTATATTGACTATATGAAGCCATAATGCTTGTGACCAAGCATTATTACACGATTGTTTAAATTCATCTTTATTTCTTACACATAAATCTCTTAAACATAATCACTTAGTTTCTTGCATTTATTTCAAATAGTATTAAATATATTTGCATTCTTTCTAATAACACTTCCGTCTAATGAATACATACTTTGTGTTAAATAAAATACACTACAGTTATTATGTCTACCTCTTGTGAAATAATTTCTCTGAACTGACTGATTTCTATCATTAACACAATCATCGAAAATTACACAATGTTTCATTGTTTTATCTAGTTTACTAGGATCTTGCATATTACCACTATCATTATTAATTGTATACTTTTATATGGTTATTTTTACAACATACCTACTAACTGCATTAATTTTTGCTGTCTTCCTTCAACACCACGAACTTATTTCTTCTTCATCTTCAGATTTTTTTATTCTTTGAATAATGAAGCAATTGCTGTTTTTTTAAGATTATTTTCAAATCCATATTTTAAAAATTGATAGACGGGTTGTTCTGCCGTTGTTGTATAAATTATAAGATTGTTTAATCCAAAAAATTTTGGTTTTAGAGTTGGGTAATGGCGGTAATTGGTAGTGGGGCCGGGGGTTGCAAGTTTTGGAAATGTTGCGCGCTCTGTTCGGCCTATTGTCATGTTGGTGTCTTGTTATGTATTGGGTGGTGTGTTGGAGGTCGTTGGTCGTTTGGGTTGCGTTCTCTCGGTCTTGTCTCTTGTCTTCTTCGGTAAGGTTCGTCGAGTCTACACGTACTAGTCGTAGGGGTTCAGGTGTTATCTTGTTTGTGAGGAGTCGAGGCCCATAGGCTAGGGGTCTGAGGGGTTGTCTTCCGTGGCTGGTAGTTGAATATGGCGTTTGCTACTTCGGCTTTCGTGTCGTAGTTCCTTGTGGGCACGAGGGTCTACGTTTGTCTGTTGTGGTTTGGTTTGGTCGGCAGTTTCTGGCTTTTTTTGAGGCTAGGGGTGGGTGGGTTGTGGCTGTACGGGGTGGGCAGGGGGTGGGATGGTGGGGGGAAGCGGGAGGGAGAGGTTGGAGGGGGAGGGGGGGCGCTGGGGGGTGGAATGGCAAGATGCTGGGGGTCGCGGGTGAGGTGAAGGGTTGGTAGGGAGGGTTGGGGAAGTTAGGTGGCGTGTTTGGCGCGGAGCTCGTGGTAGGCGAGCTGCAGCGGTGGAGGGTGGCGGGAGGATAAGGAAATGGCGCAGTGGCAGGCTCAGAAGTGGAGTGGAGGGGGGGATGTTAGTGGGAGGCGGCGGGGCAGGAGGGGGACAGTGGCCTAACAAGAGGTGGTTTACTGCATGGGAATTGGCGGGTTGGCGGGCAGTCAAGGGGGAGGGGAGTCGGGGGGGGGCGGTGTTAGAGGGGGAGCGGGATTGAGAGGGGGTTCTGTCGCGGATGGGTCAGTCAGGCGAGGGTCAGGTTATTGGGAGGGGAGGTTCATGGGTGGAGGGGGGGAGTTGAAGGGGGGGAGTGTTGGGTATACAGGGTGGTGGGGGGGGGGGGGGGTGGGGGGGGGGGGGGGGATGGGAACGGGTTTTTTGTTGCTGGTAGGTTATGTTGTCACCGTGTCTAGAAGTTTGGTGGGGGGTAGCTTGGCGCTCGTGGGTGTCTTGTTCATCATGTCTCGTTTTCGGGGGCTTCGTTATGTCGACGGGTATGTTTTAGTGTCTCGTACTCGTTGCTGCTAAGGTTCGTCTTCGTTCTCGCGTTAAACTTTTGGGCCTGACTGTTCTCTTTCTGTTTGTCTTCGGTTTGTCCGTTTTCCGTGCGTCGTTTTATCTCGGGGTTTTACTGTAGTTCGGTTATGTTTGGTAAGGTTTCTGTGGGTATCTTAGCCGTATTCTACGTTGTGTCGTGGCTCCGTGGCGTGTCGTCGTTTTCGGTGTGTTAATCTGTCGTCATTTTTGGTCAGTCGTTATTAGTAGGGTCGGTGTTATTGTTGTCGATGGCGGGTCTGGGGAATGTGCTGTTTTAATTGTCGGGTATTAACTCTGTCTTTTCTTGTCACTGTACTCTTCGTGCGTATGAGGTGTCGTCGGCGGCGGCGTTATCGACGGTGGTTCTTCGTTTTTGTTTGGTTTGTTTTCGTTCGTTCGTTTTTTTGTCTCATCGTGTTCGTTTTTCTGTTATGGTCGTGTCTCCGTTGCCCTACTGGTCTCTATTCGTTTGTTTCTGTCTCTAGGTCGTCTTCGTTCGTTTGTTTTCTTTCGTGGGTCTATGTTGCTTAGGTCGTCTTTTGTGTCGTTCAGGGCTTCTTGTTTTCGTCTGTGTCTCTTTACGTTTGTCCGGTTTGTCTCATTGGGGTCTTGCTGCAAGGTCTCGTCGTTATTTAGTCGTTTGGTGGTTCGTGGTTTCGTGCGGGTCTCGCTTTTTTGTCCGTGGGTTCGTTCTTGTTTCTTTTATTAGTGTGTCGTCCGTTTTATGTAAACGTTCACGTTGGGGTCGCTGTCCTCCCGCTCTTGTGTCCTTAGGCCGTTTTTCTTCTCGTCTTCCAGTTGGTCGGTCTGCGGTCGTTTAGTTCGTTTATGAGCGTGTTTACTCGCTGTGTCGGTCGGTCTAAGTTTCCTTTTTTCGTTTGTTCTTTTGGGTCGTGGATTATGCGCAATGGTCAAGTTGGGTTTCTCGTTCGGCGTCGCTTAGTTTTCAGGTTCGGTCGGATTGTTTTGCAGGGAAAGATGGTGTCGGCGTTTTGCTTGTTTTATCCGGTTCTGTTAGTTTGGGTTTGGTTTGTACGATTCGTTTTATTCATGGTCGTTGATGTCCGTTATTTGTTTCGTGTGATTCTGTCTGATGTGTCGGTTTTCTGTTGCGTCGCAGATTTGTCCCTAGTTTGTCGGGTCGTCGTTATGCTAGTGTCTGTTCCGTTAGAGTTTTTGGTTTTCTTTGCATCGTTTTTCAGGTTGTCGTGGCGCTAGTCGTTTGTCGTTTCTGGGGTCCGGTGGATCGGTCGTTGTTTTTTCGGTCTTCGGTTTCACGGTTGTCGGTTCGGTATGGAGGTGCCCGGGGGTGTGTTAGTTATGACGATGTGCGTGTTCGCACTCGTCATTTGGTACGTCAGGTCGTGTTGTGTGGTCTCGGTGTGGTCTGTGTTGCCAGTGGTAGTGGCGTGCGGGGTGTCTCTAGCTTGGTTTGTGTCATTCCTCGTCGGTGTGGTTGCGTCTAGCGCCTTCGTCTTTTGGTTGTCGCATTGTTAGTTCGCCGCTGTTTATGGGTAGTGTTGTCGTCTTGTCGTTACGTTAGGTTGATTGTTGCGGTAACTTTTTTTGACAGTTGCGCTATTTCTTCAGTCGTCGGGGATGATTAGTTAGGTCGGTTCTATAGGGCTCGGGGTGGTGGGTGGGGCTGTTGGGCGGGTTAGGGTCTAGGGGGGTGTAGGGGCCAGATGGGGGGAGGGGGGTTGTTTGATGGCGATGACGGGTTTGTAGGGTTAGTCTCGAGGGTGGAGAGGAGTGGTGTGTCGGGGGGGGGAGCGGGGGAGGCGGGGTTTTGGGGTTGGTTGGGAGGGAGGGGGTAGGGGATAGCGGGTAATAGGGTCAGGGTTTGAGGTGAGGGTCTGGGCGGTATGTTGGACTCGGGTACGGACGGGATAGGTGTGGAGGGCTGAGATGGTCTTGGGTGCGCGAGCGTCAGTTCTTGGAGGACGGGCGGAATTGGATGTCGTGCCGTCGTTCTTCGTTAGTCGTTTAGGGTTTCGCCACGGTTTCAGGGTCTGGGGATTGGAGGGCCGGGGGGTGTCGGGCTAGGTCAGACGGCAGGGTGAGGGGTGGACTGAACGGCCACGGGTACGAACGGGGCACGGAGCGAGGGGTGGTTCGGGGGTGCGTCGCGGTGTGGACTGATGGCTGGCAGGTGTGCCGGTTATGGTATCAAGTCGCTGCCCAGTCCGGTTTGTGATGGAGGCGCGGTCGGCGTAGGTAAGCTGGGGGTTTGGAGGGGGTATGGTTGGGCGTGTCGGACGTTTTCGTCGTTGTTTTATGCGGTGGTCAGCCGGGTTTCGTCGTTGGTTGTTGTGTAGCGGAGTTTGCTTTTGTGGGTACAGGGATGGCGTTTGGTGCGGTGTGTTTTCTAGGACGGGGGCCTATGGTGCGTCCAGTTGCGCTCGTTGGGGGGTTGGTCAGGGAGCGGCACTGAAGTAGGCGTGGCTTGGTATAGGTTTGTTGGTTGCTTGGCTGTGGTCGTCAATCTCGCTCTGCTTCGTTCGGTCGTCGGCACTGTCTGTTTTGCTCGTTGGTTTCCCTCTGTGCTGTGCGCTCCGGCGCGCTTGTCGGTTTTATCGCCTTCTGCGTTTTGTACTTAGGGTGGTCATCGGTATTTTGGGCGTCGTTTAGCGTCGTTTAGCTGGTTCCTGGTATCGGTAGAGCTGGAAGGAGGTGAGATTGGGGGGTAGGCTGGGTTTGTAGGGGGGGAGCGTGGAGGAAGGGAGCGCGACGGATAGGTCGGGTTTTATGTCGCAGCGGGGGGAAATGTTATGGTTCGGTTGAGGGTGTGAGAGTGTGGTGAGTCGTCCGTTTGGGCGGCTCGTGATGGGCTGTTACCTCTCTGTCTCTTCGTGGAGGGGCTTACCGTGTGCGGTTGCGGTATGATGGGTTGGCATGGGAAAGATGTTGTTAATTGTCACATAAGAGTCCGGTGGAGGCTAGAGTGGGGCGGTTTTCTGTCGGGATCGGGCGTATCGAGCAGGCAGGTTGGAGGGTAATTCCAGGGGGTCCGGGTGGCGATAGCGTATCGTTATGTGCATTCTATTTATCGTTCGTTAGCTAACTGTAGTTTAGGTCGTCCGGTCGCTCTCGTTACTGTCGTTTATTGTGTCTTTTTTTGGTTGTCGCTGTTTGATAAATTTCGTCAGTTCCGTTTACTTGTTCCAGTCGTCTTCGTTTTCCGTTTTAGTTGCTTCACTGTTTTTTTGAGGGTGCCGTTGGTCGTCGTCGGAGGTGTTTCGTTCGTTCTACTGTGTCTCCACTCGGTAGTCGTGCGGCGTCAGTGTAATTAGGCAGGTGGCGTTTTGGAGATTGGAGGGCTGGAAGCGGCGGTCTTGTAGGTATTGGTTGGGGGGGACTAGAAGCTTAAGGGGGAGACAAGGGCGGTGGGTCGCAGGGGAGGGACGTTGTGAGTCGGTCTGCGGCGGTGTGGTTGGTGCGGGAGGGTTTGGTGGGTCGTGGTGGCGGAGGGGTTAGTTGACGGTCGCGTTCCAATGGATAGGGGGGATACTTTGGCGGTGGGGGGAGGGAAGTGACGGGGAGGAGGGCGGCGTGGGGCGGGAGTGGTGTGAAGGGCGGGCGGAAGGTGGCGAGGGAGGGGACGGGGGAAAATCATGGTGAGTGGCAGTCTGCCGTTCGGTCACACCCTTTTTTTTTCTAGTCTGATTTTAGTCGCGGTTTTCTTGGTGTGTCGTTTGTCTTTTTTTCCTTCAAGTTCTCTTGTGGTTTCGTTATTTGTCTATCGTTATCTCTTCGTTATAATCGTCCGTCCGCGATAATTCTGTCGTTTTTCTTTATTGTTCTGTCGTTCTATTGGTCTATCAGGTTTATCCCTCTCTCTGTTCTTCTCGAGTCAGTTCTGTGGGGGTCAGTCGGTTTAGTCGTTCGATCGGTTATTGTGTCGCTTTTCGTCGTTTGAGTTTTTTCGCATTTTTTTGTTTTCCGTCGTGCGTTTTTTCACGTAGTGTCATGTTATAAAGTCCTCGTTAATGTCTTCCTGTCGTATCGTTTTCTTATGTTTCCGGGCGAATTAATTTGATGTCCTGTCGTTCGCATTTCTACTAACGTTTTCGTGCGTTTTGTTCGTCAGTTTTATGGTTTTTCGTTCGTTTGCCGTTGGAGAGTCCGTAGGGTTCTTCTGTTTCGTTTAGTTTCGTGTCTTTCTCCGTTTCCACTTACTAACAGGAGTACCTTGTTCATTCGATTATGTCGTTTCGGTTGTTGGGTTCTTCCTCGGCGTTTCTTGTTGTCGTTTTTTTCGTTCATGTCTTTTTTTCGTGTATTCCTCGTCGTCGCGTTAACTGTTTGGTCTTTTGTCGGTTCTTAGTGGTCTGTCGTGCATTGGTCGTTCCAGTTCGTGTACGTTGTCGCGCTGTCTGTTGTTCGCACGTGTTTGTATTGGGGTGTGCTGTTTTCGAATCGCGGGTGGGGGCCGGGTGTTAAGGAGTGTGCGAACACTTTTGGGTATTTGTCTCGGGCGTCGTGCAAGTCTGTATAGGCAACTGTATGTTTATGTGGGATGGTTCGGTTCTTTCGGTATAACTATGTCTGTCGGTTGTGTTGTCGGTCTCTTCGCCTGTTTTCGTGTGCGCAAGGTTGGATTGCAAGTTCCAGGGGCAAGGTGGGTTTTCTGGTCGTGTGCAGTTCATTAAATTATTGTTCGTCGATATCTCTCGTTCTGTTTCTCGTTCCCTTGTTTTTAGTCGCTTGCCCGTAGACTTTTGTCGGTTTGTCGGTGTAAAATTATCTCACTCTCCTCTCGTCGTTTGATTCATTTTCGTCGTTGTGGACAGTGCGTATTGTGATGGAGAGTCGTTGTCTGTTCTTTTCTCTCCGGTTTTTTTTCGTTATTATGTCTGTTTCGTCCGGCTGTTGGTTGATGTCGTTCAGCTTTTACGTGATCTCCTATGTCGGTGTTTAAAGTCTGTTTGGTCACGTGGGTGCTATTGAGTCGGACTAGAGGGCGGGGCTGTGTCTAGCTCGTGTCGTATGCAGTGACGAGCGGTGGGTCGTGAGACGTATGGTGATCACTATAGTCTCGTTAGCAGTGTGTCGTTCGTGTGAGGGCGGTGGCTGCTCGGGTGTATCAGTGACAGCGGTCAGCGTGCTGGGTTAGGATGGCGGCGGAGGGCGATCGACGGTCACGTCGGTCCTGGGCGGGGTCGGGCTCATTTGCGGTATCTCGGTCATGGGCGTTTGTTTTTTGGAGGGTGGCGGTATGGGGGGGAGGGGTGAGGGGGTTGGGCAGGATGTGGTTGTTTTCTTTCGTTATCATCGTTCTGTATTTGTTACTGTGCAGGTCCTTGCTTGGCGTTGGTCGGGAGTGGTTAAGGTAACGTAATGCTTTAAGTCCTTTTTGTACGTTATTCCGTTTCTTCTAATTTGTCGTGTGACTTGCTTGTTTGTTACGGTTTACTGGATATTCTTGTTTTTGCGTCGTTAGCGTGTCGTTTTATGGTGCGATCTTGCCTTTGCCGTCGTCCTGTGTCCCTGTGTCATTTCTGTCGTTTTTGTGTCATCCTGATTTTCGGCTGTTGTAAGTCTGCTCGTCTGTTTTAGTTTCGGTTCGTCGTACCCTTTCTAGTCGTTGTTGTAATTTGGTCTTGTGCGCGTTTTCTTCTTCGCTTGTTTAAAATTTTTAAATAATAGATAGTTTTTTCCGCAACCTGATCTTCCACAAATAACTGACAAAACTTTATTAGATAAATTTGGATGATGATTAAATTTAAGTTTTTTTTTATTTAATGGTAGTACTTCACTCATTTTTTAATAAAAAAATTTATTTTTATTTTTATTTTTGTTTTTAAAGAAGAAGAAGAAAATTAAACTTCTCTAGCTTCGCGTGGAGTTTACCTTCCGAACGGGAGTTTATACCTCCCGAACCAAAAGATCTATCATAATCTCTTCACCTCCAAAATTTATTTCTTGTCCTTTTTCATCAGTGATTCTAATGCCAATGTTGTTAATAGTTTTTCTTGTAATAGGAAAATATATTAATGTTTGTGGAATTACATTTAATCTATAACCAATGGGTACAGTAAAAGCTGGAAAACTGAATATTAAATTTGATAATTTACCATTTATATATCCTCCTTCAATAATGTCACAATGTACAACAATTGAATTTATTTCAGTTATTTTTGGAATCTTCTCACCTAAATGATAACCTTGACTATAGGTTTGTTTATTAAATCCTAATAGCTTTGACAATGATCTATCATGATTAAAATCAACTTGATGATTTTCGTCTAAAGTAAGAGAAAATTTATTAACTGCCGGTTCAACTGCAAAATGTAATTGTTTCTTATCTTTAAATGGTATACCTAAATGTCTCTTAATTTCATTTGATATTGTTTCAACTTCGTAAGAACCAGGAAGAAAAGTTAGTATTTTCCATGTTTTGCCTTTATCAGTAGAATATCTAAATTGATCATTCACATCTTTGATAACGTTTTGAATAGTGTTAAATGTAGAGAAACTAGTCAATGCAATTTGATAATTTTTATTTTGTTCCAAATGTAGAATGGGTTCTAAATTACAAGTGTGTGATGAAGTAGTTGTTATAATTTTTAACGTCGTACTAAATTTTGATGAACCCAAAATCTCTGTCAAATTTTCTAAATGATTATTAATTTTGTCTAAATCTGCTGAACACATTTTTAAACTAAAAAAATTAAATAAATATTTTTTTATGAAAAAAGTAAAACAACAACATATTTCAGCTACGGGCGAAGCCCTGGAGGACATCAGAGATGTCCGGTTCGGGCGAAGCCCTAGAACCATCGGTTCGTTATACTTTTATAATCCTCTTCATTTAGAATCTTCTTTTCTAACAGTCTTTTCAATATAGCATGAATTTCATTGAAACTAGAATTATGTCCTTCTTTTATTGCAGATATTAAAATATTTAATCTATTTAGTAATTCTTGTGGATCATCTGGTAAAAATACAGTTGTTTCAGTTTTCTGTTTTTCAGATAAACCTTTCCCTACTTTAACTCCCGTTGATAATAAATTTTCTAATTGTTTATAACGTCTAAGAGATTTTACTGCACCAACTCTGTCTAACATAGCTTTATATTTTATGAGATCTTCTACAGCATAATTATTTAAATCTGCTCCTCTTAAAAGATTAACAAAATTTCTATCTAAATTAAAAGGAGATTTATCTGGTGAAAAAATTATACCTCGAAAAGGTTGTGGAAATATTTCTTTTTGTCCGAGATAAAATCTAGGTATTGTTTTTCCATCTATAAATGAAATAGAATGTTCAAATTGCATAGATTTTGGTAATTTCTTATTAATGTTTGATTCTAGTAATCCATAGTCATCTAATATAGTTTTGTGCTCTGGATCTGTTATATCAATTTGTTTATCATTATTTGTACTTTCTTTTTCAAGAGTTTTAAATGGTTTCATAGTTTTTTCAAAATCAGTTTTTACTTGCTCGGTTTGCTGCATTTGTTCAAACATATCAGATTGAATACCAGCTTTTATCATTCTATGTTGAAGATGATTTTCTTTCATAATATTTCTTTGTTTTATTAACTCTTCTAATTGTTTTATTCTTTTAAAATTATCAGCTTTAATTTTATCCATTTTTAAAATATAATATTTGAATTTTGTGGTAACATTGGAATACAGCAAAAACATTTTACTGAACAAATTATTTTTTTATTGCTTTGTTGTTTGACATCTTTTCGTTTAAAGTTTTCTCGTTTTAAGTTTTGTTTAATAAAGTTTTGCTTAAATTTTCGCTTAAAGTTTTTAGCTCTTCTAAAAAAATTTTGTCATTTTCTTCATTAGAAATTTTGCCATCACTAGAAATTTTGCCATCCTGTTTATTCTTATCATCAACTTTTTCGGACTTTAAATGAAATGGCGTTTTATTAGCTTTATTAGCTATTTGATCAAATTTTTCAATCTCATCTAACGTAATAACATTATCATCACATACTCTTTGAAAGTAGTAATGTAGTTTATCATAGACTTCTTTAATATGTAAATGCTTAGTTTTTAATGATTTTCGTTTCTTAGTTATTAAAGATTTATCTAACATTGTAACAAGTGAAGTTGCAAAAACACCCGTACCTGTTAAAGCTGTAGCAACTACTGGAATTACTAAAACACCTGAAGATATAACAATTGTTAAAGCACCTAAACTTATTGTTAAGAATATGCCAATTCCTTGTGTTACATTCTTAACTTTAGTCCATCTCTTTCTTAATTTTTTATAATGCTCTAATCTTAATAATAATTGAGATTCCTTATCTTTCATATACCTAACTCTATCTTTGTGTTTATCAATGTTCATTTTTTCAATGTTAATCTTTTCAATGTCCATTAAAGTAGAACTACGTTCATATGATAACGAAGGATATATTCTTGCGGTTTCTTCCATTTTTGTTTCTTCCATTTTTTAAAGAAATATTTTGAATAAATATTTTGAAAACAATCTTCTGAAATGCTATTTAAATCGAAATACGTAGTTGTTTGTTTGTCGTATATTTCTAAGAACTCAGTCATGTTATTAACCTGAGGTAATATATCACCTATATTACTCAGTATAACTGTCGGATTTTCATCATTCATTTTAAATGAAATAAATTCCAATAACTGTAATAATGTCTACTTCTTGTACAGGAAAATGAAAACAACGGCAGTGTATTTTGCATCAAATATAATAATACAACAATCAATCTTATCATACAATTGTACAATGTCAGTCTACTACCATTAGACTGGAGAACAAAAGAAAATTTAATTACATTTCAAAATAATCCAAAATGCAATACTACTAAGTGCCATGAATCATTCTTAAATATCAAATTATGTTAATACTGACAATATAGATCTATGTACAATGCAGTCTACTACCATTAGACTGGAGAACAAAAGAAATTTAATTACATTTCAAAATAATCCAAAATGCGTTACTACTAAGTTCCATGAATCATTCTTAAATATCAAATATAATAATACAACAATCAATCTTATCATACAATTGTACAATGTCAGTCTACTACCATTAGACTGGAGAACAAAAGAAAATTTAATTACATTTCAAAATAATCCAAAATGCAATACTACTAAGTTCCATGAATCATTCTTAAATACCAAAGATTATGTTACATACTGAAATATAGATCTATACAATAGCAGTCTACTAACATTAGACTGGAGAACAAAAGAAAATTTAATTACATTTCAAAATAATCCAAAATGCGTTACTACTTATAAAGAAGTCTTCATAAATATGTATACATCAAATATGTATGTACATTGCACATATCTTAAAAAGTGAAACAACACAGTTAATGTTCATTCATCTTGGGAACCAAACCTCATTTCTTCTATAGTTGTCGGTTGATTCAATTTTTCTATATAAATTTTGATTTCTTATAAATGTTTTCTAACAAAACTAATGGGCATTGATGAATTTAAAAATAATACGTGTGGTAGAATTAGATCTGATAAGTTTATCAAGAAATAACAATAACTTACGTTATAGGAAATTCTAAATAGTTCCAAGTTTGCCACAAATCTG